>JAIGNY010004489.1:57500-205000 GCA_020152595.1 Chiridota heheva
ATGTATGATGTTTAGTATTTGGTTTAATCCATTTTACAACAGGTAAATTTATTAACAAAGTGAAAAAATGTATGTCAAATTTTCTTGTTTTTCATTCTTCTTGCTGTTTTTTTATGCATTTTAAACAATCTAACACAGAAATTTGATAACAAGATTAATGCTTTTGGCATCATAATTATATGCGTATTTAATGTACAGTTCAAACTACTTTGCACTTCAAACTACTTTCATATGAATCCCCTTAAGTCGGGTCATTCTACTTTGGCCAAAATCCTTTGAACTGTGCAATAAATATGCATATAAACACTCCACCTCAACATTAATTTTAAATATATATTCTCAATTCTCAAATGACTTTGTTTCTTCCATGTAGGTATCTGCTCAATTTCAATTCAATATGGATAGTGTTCCACACTGCGGTGACCCAGATACAGTTGTTCAACTGACCACTCCGCTGAAACTGACCATTGAGGACATGTCCTCTTCGCTGCATTATCCTCTGCATCCTCTGCATGTAAGCCATGCTGTCACAACTGCCAACATGCACTCATAGGCTGGATTAGGAGAGGAAGAAGGGGGGGGGGGTGCACTTTGATCCCACTTTTTTTCTGAAGCTTTATCTTTTGTATGGTGATTTTTTTTTGTATCTTACCATGATTTTGTGATTCCCCCTCCACCCACATTTGACTTTGCTCCCCCCCCCCACTTTCAGTAGACAAATTTCGCCTATGTCATGTAGTCATTCCAAGATAGTTTGAATATGTGGGTAAATATCTTAATTCCAAGTGTCAAGTATAGGTAGCATAGGTTTCAGGAGGAATGACAAGTTCTTGTTAAGTAGATTGAGGTAAAACTGCAAGTTTGTTCACAATAATACACACAAAAGATATTCTCTTTTGCTTTATGTTGTTTCTTGAAGTTGGTATGCTCTTTCATAAGGTATGAAGTATGAAAATATGCTTTGAGTATAATGTATCTGTACATACATTTCTTCAAATTTGACTAAAAAAAATATATTTTGTTTAATTCTATAACATTCATCCAATTGAGATGGTCATATTAGAATGAATTTAATGAATTATTCCAAACAGTTTCTTTCTAGATATATGAACAAGGGGAGAGGAAGAAGGGGGGGTGTTGCACCCCCAACTTTATGATCATTGGCAAATTGAACATGCTTGTCGGCAAACAGGGAGAAAAAAGAGGAAAACAGAAAAGTAAGAAAAAGAAAAAAGACAGGAAGAAAAAAAAGAAAGAAGGAAAGCAAAAAAATGTCAAAGTGTTTGTAAGTGTGGAATGAGGGCCCAACATTGTTTTATTGGGAAATGAAATTAATCAGCAAATCAGTAGTGCCTGTCGGCAAGTAACAGCTTTCTCCCCCCCTCCCCCCTCCCTTCGCCAGTGGAGACCTTTTTGCTACGTCCCTGATTAACAATCACTTGAAACTTGCATTTGCTAATCATTTATTACCTAAATGTTTATGTACTTGAGGCATGAATTAAAACGTTTGACTTGTTTTTCACACAGATGCAAGTGAATGCATACATCAAGCCAGATATCTTCCTTCGTGAAACTATTTGGTAAGAAACTTGTTTATTCAAAGAAATGTTAATTTGCTAAATAAAATTGTAGAGACTATTATTAACATAATACAGTGCAATCAATTCCTACTTCTACTGCAATTTCCCCCATTTTGCTTACTTCAGGTACGACATTTATGATTTTGGTCAGCCCATCATGTCCCAGGCCACAAGTGTTACTCTTCGGGCAGTTGATCCAGACCAATTGGATCAACAAATGATTGGAACTGCCAACTTCAATACAAACCTTCCATCTGGATGGAGTCAAGGCACACTGAAGGTAGAAATTTATTTGATTATATCAAAAACCTGTTTGTGGTATTGATTAGTTGCTTAGCATGAATGATACATGTGTGGAATATTGCCAATAGCCAGTAGTGGCTATTTATTTTCAACATTGGGGACTAATCCAGATAGTGGTGTAGCCAGCCATATAGGCTTTATATAAGGATTTATTTTTTAGAAGGGGGACATGATGATATTTGTCCCCCAACAAATTATTAGGAGTACATGCCTCCTTCTCCCCTTCCTGTATTACCGCTTATGGCACAATGGTAAATAATTACAAGAACACTTTGCATTTCAAGTTTGCAATTATTTGTTTCCAATACCTCATTGAGTTGATCATCATAAAAGTGAAAGGATATTACTTGTAATAAATCAGTATGTATCAATCTCAAATAATCACTACTATCTGCTTTCAGTTCTGGGCTGATCTGATTCCAGCCTCAAAAAAGACTGCCAAAAGTGACCAGAGGAACCAAGAAATCCATCCTGGAAGTGATCTCCTTCTAATTCCTCAATTGGGTTATCCTGTGGATCCTGAAGATCCTACGGTCACAGTAAGCTCCATTTTATAATCATTGTGTATTCTCACTCAGAATAAATGTAATGGCATATGTTTAAAGTGCATATAGTCTTGTAATCATGAGTATATCCCTGAATAAGAGAGATGTAGATTGATGATCCTACCTGTAACCATAGTTTGGTGAATTCATTTCGTAAAAGAAAAAATGGGTTTAGCCCATTATGGTCCAATAATTCAGTTAGGGCCCTTTTATGAGCTTTATATGCACATACAATCTACATTATTTTTCCCCACATGAAAATATGGCACAAAAATTGGAATGAATCTTGAGATGGGAATTTGTTTTTTCTACATTCATTTTTTGTCTGTTATATGTAATAATGCGTGCTGTACTCATTCCATGTGTTGGAACAGTTTAAAGCAATATCCCCATGAATGTACATTTTCATGTATATGACAAAGGACTATTAAAGAAACAAATTGGTGAAAACACCATACTGATATCTTATTCCGTTTAGGATTGAATGCACTTCAAAGATTTTACCAGTGGGTTGACCTTGCAGTGTAAGTGTGATGTCATAATTGCACATTCAATATATTTCTTTATAAATTCCTATACATCTTTCATTTTGAGTGTAGGATACATGAGTAGATGGACAAAGCATGTTCTTGTAAAGTGCATTTTACAATAAAACAAAAATTGTTTCCAATAATTTATAAAGAGACAACTCTTGGATCTGCAATTATGACATCACACTGTACACTGCAAGGTCATTTTTTTAAATACTGCTGAAATGTTTTGCTATAATTTCATGTGTACACAAAAATGTCCTTGACCGTTACAAAGGAATTTTTTTTTCATCAGCTAGGAAGCTTGAGATAGAATATAAGGAAATACAGAGCTGATGACATCATTTTCTGGATGTTCTAAAATCAAAATGGTGGCTGCCATGGTAGTAGTTATTAATAAATACAAAAATTGTGTTAGATTGCTTCGGTACGTACAGTATTAAAACTTGGTCAGAAAAATGTGTTATTTTAAATTTTATCATATGAAATAAAGATTATGTCAAACTTTCTGTCCCCTTTAGCTACCTGTGAATTAGATAAAGATGTACTTTCCATAAACAAATACAATTATCATTAATACACAAATTTGATATGTCCTTTTTCTTTACAAACAACTGAAAAGTTATAGCCATCATTTGCAGTGATACCACATTTATTATCTTTTTTTTATGTTATAGGCTGGTGCTTCAGAGTACCTTGTGGTACCCCATAATCTGTTTCACCTCCCTGGATCTTCAGGATGTAATAACCAAAGGTCGAGGTTTATGGCCCTAGTAAATCAGTCGCATCCATGCAACCAAGCTCACAGCAAAGACCTCAAACTGCAACCATATAATTTGTGGATTGTAGCAAAGGTAATTAAATTGATGCATATTCCCTAAACTTTGTATTAGTTTGAGATATTTCACCAATGAAGTCGCTAAGAAAATTAAAAAATTTGAAAAGTCTTGATTTGCAAATTGTTTTCAATATTTGCTGTCATTTGATAGGAATTATGGAGACACATTGCATTTAAGTATGTATCTATTAATCGCTCCATGAAATATTGCTCTAAATTGTTGACTAAACAACATGCATAGATTCTGCTATTACTTCCAGCATCACACTGTGATGCTGGGAGTAATACTTGTAATACAATTACTTGTTTGGAAAGCTCAGCATTTACTAGGTAGTGAATACGTTATCTGCCATATTTCACATCACTAGTGCTACATTGAAGGACTGCAAAAATTTGTGTTATTTCTCTACATGGGCTTTTAATAAGATGTCGTGGTCCTAATTTTGCTGATGCACAAATGAGACTTTTGATGAAATTTTATTTGATCTTAGTTAAATGTTTTTTGTACTTTTTTTCTTGACAGGCAGATACACAGTTTGGGAGACCTGACAAAACCTACCTCAGCTCCTTTGGAGACCTGTCTGACCACGTGACTGACAGCAAACCATCAAAGATTAACTTCAAATCACAACAGCACATCTTGATTAACATTACCATACCATTGGCCGATCTTTACACTCATGTATTTGATAATGGTGCAGAGGTCATCCAGTCTGGATGTGCAAAGATGAATGTTTCTGTAAAGAGAATTGACTGTCTGCCTGTGCATCACATCACATCTATGCTTTATGAGTCCATGGCCACCATTCTTAAATGCACTTGCTCCATTAATCCCTTTTTATCTAAATTGAGTGCAATCTTTTGTATACTTGGCACTTTCATTTCTCAAGCAAATCATCAGAAACTTGACCACTACTCATCTGATGCTGAGCACTCCTTTGCGCATCCAAGATCCACCAATGACACTCAAGTGGATGGCATCAGCTCTCATGTTGGACTCATGCAGCAACTGAACCAGTTCTTTATGGAAAACCAAATTGCTTTGGTGATGTCATTGGTCATTGGTGTGTATTATAATTATTGTAATCTTTCTTTCAAATTCTTTCTTTGTAAATTGTAATTCACAACACTTTCCCCTCAAAATTCACATGTGTCTTATAATTTGAGGAATAAGTTGTGTACCCTTTGAAAACAAATCGAATATTAGTATGAAATATTTCAAAGCTAAATTTATTAATATTTCCATTTGTTTATAGTGTGTATTCTAAAGATAAAAGAATATTTGCATTTCATTCTCACCATTGCAGCATCAACTATTTGTATTCTGCTGAAACTTCGCATGAAAGCAGCTAAGAGCCTCTTGCCACACAAGTCCTCTTCATCTCCATCTGCAGGTAAGGATTCCACTTCAAGATTGTATTGCTTTCTTATCTCAGCTAGGAACAGAATCCATTCCTGTAAATATTCAAAGACTGAAGTGCATTGTTACATTTAAAAAACATGCTTATTGTCATCTAATTTAATGTTCAACAACTGAAGTGCATTGTAACATTTAAAAAACATGCTTATTGTCATCCAATCTAATATTCAAAGACTGAAGTAGATAATTACATTTAAAAAACATGCTTATTGTCATCCAATTTGATATTAAAAGACTGAAGTCGATTATTACACTTAAAAAACACGCTTATTGTCATCCAATTCAATATTCAAAGACTAAAGTGCATTGTTACATTTAAAAAACATGCTTATTGTCATCCAATTTATATGAAAGGTATGGGCCCAAACTAGTGCGTTGCATTAGAAATTTAGACAGAAAGAAGGGGAGAGTAATGTGACAGAAATATCTGGGTTCACAGTCGAACGGTTTGTCTTTTCCTTTGTTAAACATGTGAGTTTTGTGATATGAGACAAATTTGAAACATGAATGATATGAACATGTTCAAAATAACCACAGTATCTAAATAAGTTTAACTAAATAAGGTTGCTCTTGCTGTTTTCTTTTAGTTAAAAGACTGCCAAGGGGGCAGAGAAAGTCTGTTCATTTTGCAGCATTCACACAGACCAACCATGGAGACAGCAGATGCATTCAAGGAGATCAACGATTTCATTTTAAGAATCTACTACATGCATGGAATTACTTCAAGTGTTTATTACATATGCACTAATGGGCTGTCAGCACCAATTACTTGCTGGCCAATACATACTCGTGGATGATGAGTACTTCTGGGTGATCAGAACTTCTGGATGATCAGTATGCAAATCAGCACAAAATACTTGCTGCTAAAAACTAAGATTGACCAAATCTGACCCCAAATTTTTAAATTCTTCAACATTTTGCTTTCCATGTTGCTGTATGTCATAAAATAGAACAGCGGAATGGCATGGTTTAAAAGGTCAAATTTCTATTCCTTTTCTATTCCAGATATGATCATGCCTGCCTCTTCAGATCCTAGCTTTGCTTCAAGCAAGAAGTTGTATGTTGACATAATCACCAAGTCAGAGATGGCACTGTCTACATTTCAATGGCTGAGTGATCCACTTGTTAAACCTGGTAAAGAGAAAACTTATTTTAGCATTAGACAGATGATGATTAGATTGATTACTACATGTTTCTCTCAAGTGTCTCCCAATCACAGCCTTGGTTTTATCACATGGAAGAAGGGTTCCGTACCTTCTTGTTTTAATGATACATTGCTCTTCTTTTCATAGACAATTTTCAAACATCTACAAAATCATTTCAGAAATGTTATTTTACTCGCTGATGCCTGCTACTTCAGCTCCTGGCCCAAAATGATTTTCACTCATAATCATAGGCGTATTTGGGGGAGCATGGAGGGATCTCGGGTGTGTGCCTCCCCACCTTCTTCCTAATTCAAAGATTGAAGTGCATTGTTACATTTAAAAAATATGTTTATTGTCATCTAATCTATATGAGAGGTATGGGCCCAAAATAATATGTTGCATTATACATGTAGACAGAAAGAAGGGGAGAGTAATGTGACAGAAATGTCTGGGTTCACAGTTTGTCTTTTTCTTTGTCAAACATGCAAGTTTTGTAATATGAGACAAATTCGATTCATGAAGGTTATGAATGACCAGTATGCAAATCAGCACAAAATACTTGCTGCTAAAAACTAAGATTGACCAAATGTGACCCCAGATTTTTGAATTCTTAAACATTTTGCTTTCCATGTTGCTGTGTGTAATGAAATAAAACGGTGGAAAATCATGGTTTAAACGGACAGATTTCTATTCCTTTTCTATTGCAGATATGATCAAACCTGCCTCTTCATCTTGTAGCTCTGCTTCAAGCAAGAAGTTGCATGTTGACAAATTATCCAAGTCAAGCATGGAACTGTCTTCATTTCAATGGCGGAGTGATCCACTTGTTTTACTTGGTAAAGAGAAAACTTCTTTTAGCATTAGACAGATGATGATTAGATTGATTACTACATGTTTCTCCCAAGTGTCTCCCAATCACAGCCTTGTTTATCACATGGAAGAAGGGTTCCGTACCTTCTTTTTCTAATGATACATTGCTCTTCTTTTCATAAACAATTTTTAAACATCTACAAAATCATTTCAAAAATGTTATTCTACTCGCTGATGCCTGCTTCTTCAGCTCCTGGCATAAACTGATTTTCACTCATAATCATAGGTGCATTTGGGGAGCATGGAGGGATCCCGGGTGTGTGCCTCCCCACTTTTGTCCCACTAATTGATATCGTTTGTATGGTAATTTTTGTATCTAAGCATGATTTTTGTGATTTTGCCCTCCCTCCCACTTTTGACCCCCGCCCCGCCCCCCACCTCTTATTACTATCCTCTCACCTTTATCAATCCAGGAGATCTCCAAAAAGTTGGAGATGAAATATCTATAAGAAGTTGGAGATAGAAAAGCTATGGAGGCCGCCATTATGCGATATTACCCACAATGCCCCTATAGTCTCCCATGGACTTAGTGTGTGCTACAAACTTAAAATGGTTGGAAAATTTGTTCGAAGATTTGGTACCACGTGGGATATGAGTAGTTGGTTACTTTATGAGTAAATGAACAAAAAATGTGTTGCTTCGATGAATTTCACCGTTTAGATTTACATGAATATTAAAGGGAAATTGCATTGATTATGGGTTCAAGCAGTTGAAACACAAAACTGTCATCTCCAAAAACTTAGAGATCTCCAACTTTTTGGAGAACTGTTCAGGTAGACAGATCCTGCCCATGCTTATAATAGTACCTTAGTACCTAACATTCTTAGGTTTACCTGTTTTAGACGTGTTTGTTATCATAATGTTGCTTACAGTATCAAAAAGACCTATGCAAATAACATTGTTTCTTCCAGGAACTCTCTTCATTTAAAAAAAAAACAATCTTGCATTAAGTATTTTTCCTGTACAATTTGAGTCGTAATTTTTAAAATCTACTATTCTTGTTTGGATTTCTAGACTGGAATTAAAACTGAAGTGGAAATTTGATGATGTTCATTATTTTGCTCTTAAATTTTATATAAAGATATTTGTAAGACATACCTATTTTATGGTTAATAAGTAATGGAAGTCAGATGTATTCCCACATTAATTTTGTTGTCATCATAATGTAGTTGTCACAAGGGAGGGACCATACTGTTAAGTTAAATTATATTTAGTAATATAATTTCATAATATAATATTTGTAGGTATTTTTCTGACCTATCTATCTAATGTATCATTTCATCAACTAGGTTTTAATAATGCTGTGAAGAAAGCCCTGTGGAACAAATATTGCAATATCCACATGAGGCCTGCATACAACATCATGCACAGTGTTTCCAGACTCTGGGAGGCGCACTATGATGTCTGGGCACCACTAACCTCACTTGGTGAGTCTTAGCCCTTTCTTTTACAATTATGATAGATGGTTACTAGATCAGGGTGAGATGTGAAAGAACATGTTAATATGCATGTAAAAAGGTAAAAGCTAAATCAAATATCTTGCAGTAATCTAATATTGATCAGTTTTGATGTAAAGTGAACCTCTTTTAAGTAATATTCGTGTGAATTTTTATTTTCCTATATATGATTATAGAAGACTATTCCTGAAACCAATTGGTGTAAAAACTATGTTCAATCTTTGTTGATAGGAGAAATCCCACCAATGTATGTTGAAAAATGTACAGTGTGATGTCATAAAGGCATATCCAAGACAATTTTTGTGTATTTCTTTGAAAATTAATTGCCTCTTCCTGAATTACTGGAAGCATTTGTGAGATGGGATATAACATGCACTTTATAAGAAAGTGCTTTGCCCATCTGCTCATGAACCTTACAGTAAAAGCAAAAACTTGTTTATATTTTATAGAAGTACATACAAATTATCTTGGATCTCCCTTTATAACATCACATTCAGGTCAAATTTTTCAACTGTAACAATCCCATAATGGAATCAGATATTAACATGGTTTTAACATTGTCCTCTATCATATAGATTATAACACAAATTCATGAAAATATTCCTTCAACTGTTTCAGTTTAAACTAAACTTATTGAGAGGTTGCCACCAATGATTTGTACAGCTTTTGTAATTGTAAGTTATTTTCCATTTTCATTCCCCAGGTCCATCAGCCAAATGCTCAGCCATTAAGGGCAATGTGTATAAGATGAATGTCTCACAGTTCAAGGCATTTGTCATCACGGATGATCTCCCTTTGACCAATGACATTTACTACGCTGGTAATTTACCATAAGTGAGTATTCTTTAAATGTCCTCCACTTTACAAGGATATGGTTAGTGGTGAATCATGTCAAAAAAGCTGAACATGTGTAAACACAAGAGTTATTATTATTATTAGTAGTAGTAGTAGTATTATCATTATAATTATCATTATTATTATCATCATTATCATTATTATTATTATCATCATTATTATCATTAACATTATTATTATCATTATTATTATTATTATTATTATTATTATTATTATTATCATTATTATCATCATTATCATCATTATCATTATCATTATTATTATTATTATTTTAATGCCAAAATAGGAAAACAAGTATGAACTTTTTATGTAAGAAAACGTAGTAATGTAATAAAGCAAGTATCATCCTGTTTCAAAATATTGAATAAGTTTTAATAAATAATGTGAATCCTTTTAAATGCATCTGCTGTGATTGTCTACTAAATAATTTGTGACTCCTTTTATTTGTCACCACCACCCCACACTTATGTTACCCCACTTTTATTTAACCCTACCCATGCAGCTGACCCCACCAATTACAATTGAACAAGGAATTGCAGAGTAAATCTTGTTAGTTTATATCATAATCATATGTAAGTCTCACAACTCATATTTTACAATCTTAATTTTGTCTCAGCTTTTCCCATTTATCTCTCTTATAAAGCTTCCATCTCCTCACTATCCTTACACTTACACCATTATTTATTAAGACCCTCTTGGCACATTGGACTCTGACTGTTGCGGTCCCGTTAAACATCAACAAACCAAACCAAACCTTTAATCTTGTTCATAAATATCTTATTCACATCTAATTTTTATCTTGTATTGAACTCATTCTTACATTTTATGCATTTTTATATTTATTTTTACTTTAATCAAAGGTTTAATCAAGATTAATATTAAACTTTGAGCTATTCATTAGGTAAAATCTGACTTGCACGAAATAAATCTAAGATTATTATTTATTAGTATTTATAAGAAAAATTGAAGCAAGAAATTCATTTAAGTAAATTTTATTTTATTTGAATACTAATACATTTGTGTTTTTCTTTCAGAATTTGTCAAATTTGTCGAATCTGTAATACTGAATTTGTCAATTCCTTGAGATTGACCAATTAACTCCTGCAATCCACCTGTTGTAACACTGCAGATGAAATCCAGCAGAAAAGTACATCTTCAAGCAAAAATACAACTTTTCCTGAAACTAACTCGTTTTATCGGATTGATTTTATCATGACATGGAATTACTTTGTTTGAATGATTATAGAAATACATATTTATTTTTATTTCATAAATGTATGTTTATCCTTATCTTATTTCTTAATATCATGATTAAATTCAATTGCGTAACTGAAGGGGGAGGGAGGGCATTCTTCTTGTTAATTTCTTGGAACAATTTTTAGATATTTGCATTTAAAATTTGAAAACTTTGAAAGCTAATGAAATTACCTAGACTAGAAAAGGTGTTACTTATTCTTAAATCTAAATAAAATAGTTTACCTTGTCATAGGGCCCATACTTCTTTCCCTTCTCCACAAAATTTAATTATGGCCCCCAGAATTGCAGAGGTTAAACAAAAAGGCTAAGTAATGATGAAAACCACATACAAAATTTCACTAAGAAACTGGGGCTACAATACATTGTGCTGAAGGAAGGTTATGGAAATATACGAGTCTGACTGAAGTTTCCCGATAGGGAAAGAGAGGAGCAGGGTTGGCTCTTTGATCCACGTATGTTGTGAAGTCAGAAGTAGTAATCAGGAGTGGTGGAGCTGGGGGAAGAGGGGGGGGGCTTCAGCCCCCTCAACAATTTGAGGTGAACATATGTTAACACGTTACCCGACCTAATTAGTCGCCCCAATATTGTTATCACATGTCACCTGACCTCATCATTGAATGCTCCGCCGCTCCTGGGTATCAAGTTGGTGTTAGGATACACATTGGCCCCAAATACGAAAATCAAACCTTTATTCCATTAGAGACATACTTAATCTAGCATCTTTACCAAAAAATGTACTAACCTCATTTAACTCTATTAAGCCTACTCAAAATTTTACTGAAAAAATTAGCCGACTGCATGTCACCCTGCATGGCCTTTCAAAGAAAGAATATGGTGAAACGTTGTTACATAATGGGAAACGATACATTGTTACATAATGGACCAAAGTTGTTACATAATGGGCCATTGTTACATTAAGGACAAATGTTACATAATAGGCCTTAGCACTCGTATATCTGTTCAAGCAATTGCTACATTTCTAAAATGCAAGTATGTACTGTATGAACAGTTACCCCCTCTGGTACGCCACTGTGTATTAATAAATGTTTAGACATTGTCCTGGAATAAGGAGAATATGCGGTGCCGATGCGTTTTGAACTTTCTAATCAGCTAAACCAAATGCTTCAGAAAAAGAACAAAGCCTTAAGTTTACCCAAAGTTTTATCTTTTATTTTATGCAATTTTTGGGTGAAAATTGGTAAAATTTCCCCTCCCCCCATTTACAACAGGGGCGTAACTTGTGGGGTGTGTGACACTCCCTAGAAAAAAATTCGGGGAAACAAAATTGTAGGAAAATTAATATACCTTTAATGATTTGGTTTCTCCACAAAATACTTTTGAAAATGTTTTGGATAAAATCATAGTGGTTTACTCCCTTATCGTCCCGCCCCTCCTCTCCCGTGGGCGGATACCGATTTTACTGAGGTGGGCCGAAATGTAGAATGACGGGTGCACTTGTATCCTGGTATCAGAGTATATCTCAGTTATGCCTGACTAAGCTAGATATCCGAATCATATCTTCTCGATCGCCAACTCGGTATATGATGCTGACAACATCATGTATCAGAATCATCATGTCCTCGTGACTTGGCATGCATGCTGACAGAATCATACTTGGGCACTTAGTCGGGCAGAGATTTAAAATGTTGGATGTTTGTATGATCTGTTTAAATTAGAGATAGGCCTACATATGCCTGATACGTCTAGATATCAGAATCATCTCCCCTCGACTTGGCATGATGCTGATTGGACTCGGGTTGGGCAACTGCAGGAGAAGTATATATGAAAGACGCCCGCGACACGCGTTAGAAAGTCAAAAGCAATTATTGGGCATCAAAAAATAGGAGATTCGCCCCTTGAACCCTATCAGAGTTGTATCCATAAACCCCACAATATTGTGGACGAATTTTTATAGGAAATTTCTCTTCTGAATAACAGTCTTTAGAAATGGTAACCCAAATGCTTATCTGGGAGATTGTAACATTAGAAAAATTCTTCCTTACATTTCGGTTTTTGTATTGATTTTAAGCCACTTTATGGAGAAAAAAAAAATTGAGACCCAAGACTTCGATCTCGAGCCCCACAAATTTGCCCGAATTTTCTTAATTTCCAGGGGAAATTTCTTAATTGATCAGTTTGTCTTGATTTCCGAAATTGATCAGTTTTTGTTGATTTTCAGACATTTTGGGGCATCAAATTCAATAAATCTTCAGAGCTTCACCCCCTGGAACCCTTTTAAGGGGCCTTTAAACGGGACTTCTTCTCATGAATGCTACTTTTGCCTCGTCCCTGGACCCCACAATATACATTTGGGAACTTCGCGTTGATTTTTAGCTATTTTGGGGCATCAAAAATAAAAAGTGTTCAGACCAGGGCTTCGTCCATATATCCTACAATTTGCCCGTTTTTTCTCAATTTCAGAGGAAATTTCTCGTACTGCCCTATGCCTGTTTAAATGGTAACCAAAATGCTTATCCAGTTCTCGGAGTAGATTTTAACATTCGAATTTGAAATTATCCTCTTTTCATCACTTACATTTTGGAACTTTGTGTATATTTGAAATCATTTTTAGGATATCAAAAATCTAGAGCTTTCGGAGCTTGGCCCCTGGACCCTTTTCTAGACTTTACACACGAGTCCACAATTTTGACCGAATTTTCTCCTCTGCTTGTTTCGAAATGGTTATTTCTTATCCCAGTAGATATTAACGATATAATCTGAAATTGTCTTCTTTTTATCACTTATAATTTAGAAAATTGTGGGTTTTTTTGTAACGATCGTGGGGCAAAATAATCAAGACATCTTCAGAGCTTCGCCCCTGGACCCAAACTTCCAAGCAGCAGCGTAAGAACTGGGGGCCACCCCCCCAAAAAAAACCCCTAAAAAACAAACAATTTAACTTGGGGGGTGAGGGGCAGGTACCATTTTGGTCCCCCAATAATGAAGGTTATAACGAATTGATTTTGACGAGTTACAGTCAGATTTCATGGCACATTTTTCGAGTCCAGGGCTTGAACTCCAATACTAGTTTTGCTTTGAAACTACCCAGAGGGAGCACACACAACATTACAAGGCAAAGAGTTCCATTTGTCATATGACAAAGGATTCCATTTGTCAATAACGCGTTGTGAAAAAAAAGAAGTGTTTTTTGCAGAATTATACCCTCTCTGCTTAATCAACTTGAAGAGGTGTCCACGAGTAGTGCTGTCAACAGATATCGAAAACAAAATATTCCGTGATAGTAAGCAACCTAGTCATATACTTGAAATAAATCATGTCTCCTTTCACTCTCCTGTATGACAAACACGGTAGGCGAATCTCTCAATGTAAGACAAATTCCGACATCCCGGTATGAACTTCGTAGTCCTTCTTTGTACAGCCTCCAAGTCGTCAAAGTCCCTCATAAAGTTTCCATCAAATCTTGGAAATGTAGGCCTCGGAGCGAACGGGGGTAAAATTACTGTTAATGTGTTAGACCCCCGAAGAGCTCTGACTATGGTATATAAGGCCTAGTATCAAAAAGTATTAAAATTGAATCAAAATGGGTGCCCAACCCACTTTTAGAGGAATCTCAGGTTATCCCTCACCCTAACCAGTTAATACTTCACATACGCTCCTTGATGATGTCAAGCGAAGTCCGTATCTAGATGATCGCGGGTCCCAAATACATGCGCACATGCCTCATCACTTTACTTTTTGTTTATCCATTTTATGTAGGGGCCTATTTATTTTACTCATACCTATTATTTACTGTTGTACAGGGCCTCATGTACGATTAAGTCCAATGCTAATCCGAGTTACCCCATGTGTAAGTTGAAATAGATAGACAAAAAGATCAATATCATGCAAAATCCTCGAAGTCGATTTTCTTAAAACATTTACGCAATTACGCTCCTTGACATTACATACAAATTTACTTCCGGTACCCAGACGGTACCCAACTCACGTCACATGCGGAGAGTAATTAATTGCCCACCAAGCAGGGAAGTTTTGAAACATAACCTTCACCTAGGTCGAGAATCCTCTAGCTTTGATGGTGTTGATACAAATGTTATCCTTCACTGTTAATTTCAATACGTCGTTGAGATTTGCTTTTGTTTTAAACTGAACAAATGCGAAACATTACAGAATCCGTCCCTTGGAGACTACTCCATCTTGGTTTTCTGTGCCTGTGGCATTCTAGTAAGAGCATGAATGTGACACTGACATGTAGTCAATGAGAACTTTCGAGATTCCTATTTCATTTCCACGTTACTCCACTTTGTATTATAACAAAATTTGTGGTCAAATGATTGCGTAATACATGGTCAACTCGTTGAAGGAATGTCGAAGTTGAAACGGGATGAAAATGAGAGTGGCAGTTTCATCCCGTCCGTGTTTCAAGGGGCGCTTTCTTCAAATGATGTCAAAATTGATAGAAATGGATGCTTAACCTACTGCGAGTGGAATCTCGGACTAAACCCTCACCCTCAAGCAAAGTGAAGAAATTTCCTCCCCCAAAATCCGTATGCAATAGAGGATTTCATCACGTGACTCTAACTCAACTAGACTCCATTTTTTCGGAAAGAGGCGTCGTTGCGTTTCACGCGTCTTCACATAACTCTGTCACATCTAGTGAGATAAACATCTCACTCAGCATGCCCTACATGCTACACAGTCATATGTTATCTGACTAGGTCACATCACACGTACAACAAACACACTAGCTAACATGCTAACCTACTGGTACCAGTTCAGCGAATTTTACTGATTGCCAATTTGTTCTCGCTTCCGATTTGTCTTCATATTATTTATCATAAGTAAGTTACATTTTTACCGGGGAGAGTAACTTTAACGTCAACGCCATTTGATTGTTCGTTATACTCATACAAAGAATACATACCTGATACAAAGTACTCGCTGCAAACGTGCCTACCGTAAGTTGAAAGCCCGGGTTGAAAGCCGTTGCTTCGCACAGCATAAACCCACTTCGAACGTCGATCAGGATTGGATGGAAATCGAGAAAATGTGTTTTATTCCCCGCACACAGCTATTAGCGCAACCAAGGGGACAGCAAGATTCCAGCATAATTATCTTGCAAAAATAATCTTATATAACAACATGCAGGCGTATGTAAGTACAGTCTAATTAAATGTAAAGCAGACGACAATAGTTTTGACTGACAAAATGGCAATATAAACAAAATCACGTGACATCGTGACGTCAACTGAAACACCCCCATTACAATGTTGTTGTGTTGGACGCGTGAGCGTATCTTACGTCATTAATCATTCCCTGAAGTCGAAAAGTTTAGGTTTTTGCCTTGTTGCGTCACAAACAAAAAACGCACATTTGGTTGCTAAAAAGCTAATGGTAACAAAACAGACGGACAGAAGCTGAATCATATTTCTTCAGATATTTGAAGGTGCAACTTGATATTTATATTTGGTTCTTTAAAGTGTTTTTATCTATATTGTAACTCATCGTTGTTGATTTACAGGAGGAATTTTGCAAAAGAGACCTTAATAATCAGTCTCTTGAGGAACTTTTTTTAAGGAGAAAAATTATTGACAAAACTTTTATCGTAATGAAACCGAAGGTGTTTGTGTACCTTTTGCTGGGTTTCACTTTCGCGACTTCTGGGCTTTGTGACCATTCATCAGAAGCGCTGGACGATCTGGTTCATGCTGATTTACAAGAACCGATCGCACGGATCCCGACTGCTTGCCTTGATGGGACGGGAATAAAAATTGCTGCAGATTTTGAGGTACGTCTAATTAGCAAGACGAGTCTAAACTACGACCAGATAGGCCTACACTAATTATGGAACCATATACTATTACTGGGGCCTACCATCGTTTGGTCTTATTTTCCACAGGTGTTCCTATCGTTATGGCAACCTAGGCTAGCCTATATACTTACAACAAGTTACTACAACTATATATGTAGGCTAGGCCTAGTAAGTATATAGGCCTATAGCCTAGGTTGCCATAACGCTAGGAACACATGTGGTATTTTCTTTCACTTTAACCGTTTCTGTATGCTGACGTGCAATTGCTGTTGTTTACTAATCTGCGGCCTCACGAATCACACGCCACCAGTAGCCGTTGTCATCAAGTATTGTGGGAGATGACTAACGTGTTAATAATAGCTAGGCCTACCCTGGTAAGCCCTAAAATTTAATTAGGCCTAGGCCAAGGGCCTAACGTTACAGTTCATTAAATGTAAAGTTTTGAATACTTGCATTTAATAAACATCATTCGTGAATCATGCGTATAAAGAGGTCTAGGCTAATGTTAAGTGTGTTATTAATATATTCGGAAAGGTTGGCATCAGTACAAAAGTATATATGCCTGGGGGGCCTAGACCCTAAGTCAGTAAGTGTGAAGCCTATCTTAACGTTAGGCCTAACGTTATTCCTGACTGAAGAACAAGGTCGAATTGGTTTAGAGACTTTCTAAGTTTTATGCCTACCGTTAGGTACACGTGTGTGTATGGATGCTTGGGGGCATAGACTCTATATATATATATATATATATATATATATATATATATATATATATATATATATATATATATATATATATATATATATATATATAGCCTATATATATAGCCTATATATATAGCCTATATATATAGCCTATATATATAGCCTATATATATATATATATATATATATATATATATATATATATATATATATATATATATATATATATATATATATACATTAGAATTTTTGGCTCTTGCACCCCTCAACCCGACACCCTGATTTTCTCAAAATCAGGGGTAATCCACACCATTCAACCCAAGAGACTCTTCACAATTCATTGACCAGCATCCAGCTATTGTTACACCACACACAACACAGGGGTAATCTATACCTTCTTAACTGACAACATCTTCATAGTCTATTCACAGTTCACTTGTTAGCAACCAGCTACTGTTACACTGTACACAGTAGGTCATTCATCTTGGGCTCAAGCTACATAACTGCTGTTCAGTGATATAAATTAGATTAGTCCTTGGCAGAGCCTAAATAAAAATATACATTATATGCTTGGGGGGACTTTGTGCAAAACCCATGAATGATTGATGGACCATTCTTTATAAGGATGGTTATTTCATCATGTATATATATATATATATGTATTATATATATATATATATATATATATATATATATATATATATATATATGTATTATATATATATATATATATATATATATATATATATGTGTGTATATATATATATATATATATATATATATATATATATATATATATATATATATATATATATATATATATATATATATATATATACACACACATATATATATATATATGCCTAACGTTAGGTGCATCAATTCTGGTGTGTTATCATCACAGACATGTAGTGATTTCAGGTCACTTTTCTGTTTCATCAGGAAAGAAATGAAATTTAAAAGAGTGTGTGGGTGCTTGGGGGCACAGGTCTTCCTAGCGTTATGGCAACCTATATACTTAATACATATATATATTATGTATGTATGTATGTATGTATGTATGTATGTATGGGTGTGTGTGTGTGTGTATGTATGTATGTATATATATACATATATATAAATATAAATGTCGGTCACTTTCTAACGCAACTTTCGAACCGTATATGAACATTTATTTTTTGACCACTCGCGAATCTTAATTACATTTTTTGACTCAACTCACATTTGTTGGAGGCTCCTTTCTTCGTTTATAAGCCACAGTATTTGTTCTTTTTTCTGGTGAGATGTACACACGATGGATTTTCTACCGACATTACAGTGTAAAAGCCCAACAACTTGGTGCAAACCAATTGAAGTGCTGCTTCTTCATGACGTCATTGCAACGTTTCCTGTTGGTCTACTGACAATAACGATATATGCCTGTTGAATCAGCCTAGCAGTCACTCACTTTTATTGGTTGTCTTTTCATATGGCTTACTGCATTCAAACTGCCAAACTACAACCAAAAAAGACATTAACATATGGAAGAAATGTTAACAACATTTATTATTTTTTGATGTTGGGATATGTTATCAGTTAAACAGTAAAAGAAATTGTTGGGTAGGCGCTTATTAGATCAGGGAGCGCTTATTAGAGCAGGGGGCGCTTATTAGAGCAGGAGCGCTTTATTAGAGCAGGTGGCGCTTATTCGAGCAGGGGGCACTTATTAGAGCAGGGGTGGTTATTAGAGCAGGGGGTGCTTATTAGGGCAGGGGCACTTATTAGAGCAGGGGGCGCTTACTAGAGATGGGGCGCTTTTTAGAGATGGGACACTTATTAGAGATGGAGCGCTTATTAGAGCATGCATGCTTATTACGTCGGATATGGTAGTTACATCAGTGATAGAATGGACTCTCTGAAAGATTAGGAATTTCCTGCTTCTATGTATGATTTTTTTATATTTCAAGTGAAAGATTTGTATGAATTGTGCCAATGTCAACATTATATCATATATTATAAAATTTCTATGAAGTTTTTGCATTGTCATGAACCGTGCATTAAATTCCCGTAATGTACGATGAATAGTATTTGGTGTAATCCATTTTTACAACAGGTGAATTTATTAACAAAGTGAAAAAATGTATGTAAACTTTTCTTGTTTTTCATTCTTTTTGCTGTTTTTATGCATTTTAAACAATCTAACACAGAAATTTGATAAAAGATTAATGCTTTTGGCATCATAATTATATGCGTATTTAATGTACAGTTCAAACTACTTTGCACTTCAAACTACTTTCATATGAATCCCCTAAAGTCTGGTCATTCTACTTTGGCCAAAATCCTTTGAACTGTGCAATAAATATGCATATAAACACTGCACCTCAACATCAATCTTTAAATATATATTCTCAATTCTCAAATGACTTTGTTTCTTCCATGTAGGTATCTGCTCAATTTCAATTCAATATGGATAGTGTTCCACACTGCGGTGACCCAGATACAGTTGTTCAACTGACCACTCCGCTGAAACTGACCATTGAGGACATGTCCTCTTCGCTGCATTATCCTCTGCATCCTCTGCATGTAAGCCATGCTGTCACAATTGCCAACATGTACTCATAAGCTGGATTTAAGGGGAAGGGGGGTGTTACACTTTGCCCCCACTTTTTTCTGAAGTTATATCTTTTGTATGGTGATTTTTTTTGTATCTTAGCATGATTTTGTGATTCCCCCCTCCACCCACATTTTACTTTGCTCCCCCCCACTTTCATTAGGCAAATTTCGCCTATGCCATGTAGTCATTCCAAAATAGTTTGAATATTCGGTTAGATATCTTAATTCCAAATGTCAAGTATAGGTAGCATAGGTTTCAGGAGGAATGACAAGTTCTTGTTAAGTAGACTGATGTAAGACTGCAAGTTTGTTCACAATAATACACACAAAAGATATTTTTTTGCTTTATGTTGTTTCTTGAAGTTGGTATGCTCTTTCATAAGGTATGAAGTATGAAAATATGCTTTGGGTATAATGTACCTGTACATAAATTTCTTCAAATTTGACCATTTTTTTTTTCTTCTTTTAATTCTTCAACATTCATCCAATTGAGATGGTCATATTAAAATGAATTTAATGAATTATTCCAAACAGTTTCTTTCTAGATATATGAACAAGGTAAGAGAGGGGGTGTTGCACCCCAACTTTATGGTCATTGGCAAATTGAACATGCTTGTCGGCAAAAAGGGAGAAAAAAGAGGAAAACAGGAAAGAAAGAAAAAGAAAAAAGGCAGGAAGAAAGAGTTAAAAAGATAGAAGGAAAATAAAAAAGGTCAAAGTGTTTGTAGGTGTAGAATGAGGGCCCAATATTGCTTTATTGGGAAAAGAAATTTATCAGCAAATCAGTAGTTTCCTGTCGGCAAGTAACAACTTTTACCCCCCTTACCAGTGGAAACCTCCTTGCTATGTCCCTGATTAACAATCACTTCAAACTTTCATTCGCTAATCATTTATCACCTGAATGTATATGTACTTGAGGCATGAATTAAAATGTTTGACTTGTTTTTTACATAGATGCAAGTGAATGCATACATCAAGCCAGATATCTTCCTTCGTGAAACTATTTGGTAAGAAACTTGTTTATTCAAAGAAATGTTAATTTACCAAATAAGATTGTAGAGATTATTATTATCATAATACAGTGCAATTAATTCCTACTTCTACTGCAATTTCCACCATTTTGGTTACTCCAGGTACGACATTTATGATTTTGGTCAGCCAACCATGTCCCAGGCCACAAGTGTTACTCTTTGGGCTGTTGATCCAGACCAATTGGATCAACAAATGATTGGAACTGCCAACTTCAATACAAACTCTCCATCTGGATGGAGTCAAGGCACACTGAAGGTAGAAATTCATTTGATTATATTAAAAACCTGTCTGTGGTATTGAGTAGTTGCTTAGCATGAATGATACATGTGTGGAATATTGCCAATAGCCAGTAGTGGCAATTTATTTTCAACATTAGGGGGGGGGGTGGACTAATCCAGACAGTGGTGTAGCCAGCCATATAGGATTTATATAAGGATTTATTTTTTAGAAGGGGGACATGATGATATTTGTCCCCCAACAGATTATTGGGAGGACATGCCTTCCCCCTTCCTGTATTGCCGCTTATGGCACAATGGTAAACAATTACAAGAACACTTTTGCATTTCAAGTTTTCAATTATTTGTTTCCAATACCTCATTGAGTTGATCATCATAAAAGTGAAAGGATATTGCTTGTAAGAAATCAGTATGTATCAATCTCAAATAATCACTACAATCTGCTTTCAGTTCTGGGCTGATCTGATTCCAGCCTTTAAAAAGACTGCCAACATGGACCAGAGGAACCGAGAAATCCATCCTGGAAGTGATCTCCTTCTAATTCCCCAGTTGAGTTATCCTGTGGATCCTGAAGATCCTATGGTCACAGTAAGTTCCATTTTATAATCATTGTGTATTCTCACTCAGAATAAATGTACTGGCATATGTTTAAAGTGCATACAGTCTTGTAATCATGTGTATATCCCTAAATAAGAGACATGTAGATTGATGATCCTACCTGTAACCATAGTTGGGTGGCTTCATTTCGTAAAAGAAAATGTGGGTTTAGCCCATTATGGTCCAATAATTCAGTTGGGGCCCTTTTATGAGCTTTATATGCACATACAATCTACATCATTTTTTTCCACATGAAAATATGGCACAAAAATTGAAATGAATCTTGAGATGGGATTTTTTTTCTTCTACATTTTGTTTTTTTGTTATATGTAATAATGAGTGCTGTACTCATTTCATGTGTTGGAACAGTTTAAAGCAATATTCCCATAAAATTACATTTTCATGTTTATGATAAAGGACTATTAAAGAAACAAGTTAGTAAAAACACCATACTGATATCTTATTTTGTTTAGGATTTAATGCACTTCAAAGATTTTACCAGTGGGTTGACCTTGCAGTGTAAGTGTGATGTCATGATTGCACATTCAATATAATTCTTTATCAATTCCTATATATCTTTCATTTTGAGTGAGGATACATAAGTAGATGGACAAAGCATGTTCTTGTAAAGTGCATTTTACAATGAAACAAAAATTGTTTCCAATAATTTATACCCTGGAATGTAATACATTATAAGGTTGTTTATATCATAAACAATATCTGACTTTGTTTCTTTAAGGAGAATCCGTCTAATACAAGTTCTTATTTCATATGATAGAAGATTATAATCTTAACCAAGTACCAAAAGCAGCAAGTCAAAACCTTATTTTTATCTCAAGTTATTCATGTTTAAAGTAAATGCTTGAGAGGCCACCATTTTGTTCAATTCAGGATGTAAATCTTGTGTATAATGAAACTTTCCCCAACAGGGACAAGAATTATATTGTATTTCTTTATAAATTGTATTAAAGTTTTTATTCCAAACTGTTTAACATGTTTTGCTATAATTTCATGTGTACACAAAAATGTCCTTGACCGTTACAAAGGAAAACACTTTTTCATCAGCTAGGAAACTTGAGATAAAATATAAGAAAATACAAAGCATTCCAACTTTGTTGGGCTGATGACATCATTTTCTGGATGTTCTAAAATCAAAATGGTGGCTGCCATGGTAGTAGGTATTAATAATTACAAAAATTGTATTAGATTGCTTCGGTACGTACAGTATTAAAACTTGGTCAGAAAAATGTCTCATTTTAAATTTCATCATCTGAAATAAAAATTATGTCAAAGTTTCTGTCACCTTTAACTACCTGTAAATTAGATAAACATGTACTTTCTATAAACAAATACAATTTTCATTAATACACAAATTTGACATGTCCTTTTTCTTTACTAACAACTGAAAAAGTTATAGCCATCATTTGCAGTGATACAACTTTTATTATATTTTTTCATTTTATAGGCTGGTGCTTTAGAGTACCTTGTGGTACCCCATGATCTGTTTCACCTCCCTGGATCTTCAGGATGTAATAACCAAAGGTCAAGGTTTATGGCCCTGGTAAATCAGTCGCATCCATGCAACCAAGCTCACAGCAAAGACCTCAAACTGCAACCATATAATTTATGGATTGTAGCAAAGGTAATTAAATTGATGCATATTCCCTAAACTTTGGTATCAGTTTGAGATATTTCACCAATAAAGTCGCTAAGAAAATTAAATGATTTGAAAAGTCTCATTTGCAATTTTTTTCAATATTTGCTGTCATTTGATAGGAATTATGGAGACACATTGCATTTAAGTATGTATCTATTAATCGCTCCATGAAATATGGCTCCAAATTGTTGACTAAACAACATACATAGATTCTGCTATTACTCCCAGCATCACACTGTGATGCTGGGAGTAATACTTGTAATACAATTACTTGTTTGGAAAGCTCAGCATTTACTAGATAGTCAATACGTTATCTGCCATATTTCACATCACTAGTACTACATTGTAAGACTGCAAAAATTTGTGTTATTTCTCTACATGGGCTTTTAATAAGATGTCATGGTCCTAATTTTGCTGATGATTAAATGAGACTTATGATGAAATTTTATCTAATCTTACTTAAATGTTTTTTTAATTTTTTTCTTGACAGGCAGATACACAGTTTGGGAGACCTGACAAAACCTACCTCAGCTCCTTTGGAGACCTGTCTGACCACGTGACTGACAGCAAACCATCAAAGGTTAACTTCAAATCACAACAGCACATCTTGATCAACATTACCATACCATTGGCCGATCTTCACACTCATGTATTTGGGGATGGTGCAGAGGTCATCCAGTCTGGATGTGCAAAGATAAATGTCACTGTAAAGAGAATTGACTGCCTGTCTGTGCATCAAATCACATCTATGCTTTATGAGTCCATGGCCACCATTCTTGAATGCACTTGCTCCATTGACCCCTTATTATCCCAATTGAGTGCAATCTTTTGTATACTTGGCACTTTCATTTTTCAAGCAAATCACCAGAAACTTGACCATTACTCATCTGATGCTGAGCACTCCTTTGCGCATCCAAGATCCACCAATGACACTCAAGTGGATGGCATCAGCTCTCATGTTGGACTCATGCAGCAACTGAACCAGTTCTTTATGGAAAACCAAATTGCTTTGGTGATGTCATTGGTCATTGGTGTGTATTATAATTATTGTAATCTTTCTTTCAAATTCTTTCTTTGTAAATTGTAATTCACAACACTTTCCCCTCAAAATTCACATGTGTCTTATAATTTGAGGAATAAGTTGTGTACCCTTTGAAAACAAATCGAATATTAGTAAGAACTCTTTGAAAGCTAAATTTATTAATATTTCCATTGTTTATAGTGTGTATTCTAAAGATCAAAGAATATTTGCATTTCATTCTCACCACTGCAGCATCAACTATTTGTATTCTGCTGAAACTTCGCATGAAAGCAGCTAAGAGCCTCTTGCCATACAAGTCCTCTTCATCTCCATCTGCAGGTAAGAATTCCACGTCAAAATTGTATTGCTTTCTTATCTCAGCTAGTAGCAGAATCCATTCCTGTAAATATTTAAAGACAAGTGCATTGTTACATTTAAAAAACATGCTTATTGTCATCCAATTTAATGTTTAAAGACTGAAGTGCATTGTTAACATTTAAAAATCATGCTTATTGTCATCCATTTTAATATTCAACAATTGATATGCATTGTTACATCAAAAAAACATGTTTATTGTCATCCAATTTAATGTTCAAAGACTGAAGTGCATTGTTACATTTAAAAAACATGCTTATTGTCATCTAATTTAATGTTCAAAGACTGAAGTGCATTGTTACATTTAAAAATCATGCTTATTGTCATCCAATTTAATATTCAAAGACTGAAGTGCATTATTACATTTAAAAAACAAGCTTATTGTCATCCAATTTAATATTCAAAGACTACAGTGCATTGTTACATTTAAAAACATGCTTATAGTCATTCAATTTAATATTAAAAGACTGAAGTGCATTGTTACATTTAAAAAACATGCTTATTGTCATCCAATTTAATGTTCAAAGACTGAAGTGCATTGTTACATTTAAAAAACATGCTTATTGTCATCCAATTTAATATTCAAAGACTGAAGTGCATTGTTACATTTAAAAAACATGCTTATTGTCATCCAATTTAATATTCAACGACTGAAGTGCATTGTTACATATCCAATTTAATATTCATTTAAAAAAAGACTTGAGTGCATTGTTACATTTAAAAACATGCTTATTGTCATCCAATTTAATATTCAAACTGAAGTGCATTGTTACACTCAAAGTGCATTGTTACATTTAAAAAAAAAACATGTTTATTGTCATCCAATTTACTGATATTCAAAGACTGACTTGAGTGCATTACATTTAAAAAACATTTAAAAAATGCTTACATGTCATCATATTCAACTGAAGTGCATTGTTACATTTAAAAAACATGCTTATTGTCATCCAATTTTATAAAAGACTGAAGTGCATTGTTACATTTAAAAACATTTAAAAAACATGCATTACATTTAAAAAACATGCTTATTGTCATCCAATTTAAAATTCAAAGGCTGAAGTGCATTGTTACATTTAAAAACATGGTTATTGATTTATTCAAAACTGATTAGCATCCATTTTAATATTCAACAACTGTATTATTACATTTAAAAAAACATGCTTATTGTCATCCAATTTAAAATTCAACAACTGAAGTGCATTGTTACATTTAAAAACATGGTTATTGTCATCCAATTTCATATTCAAAGACTGAAGTGCATTGTTACATTTAAAAAAACATGTTTATTGTCATCCAATTTGATATTCAAAGACTTGAGTGCATTCTTACATTTAAAAAACATACTTAATGTCATCCAATTTAATATTCAAAGCCTGCAGTGCATTGTTACATTTAAAAAACATGCTGATTGTTTTCCAATTTAAAATTCAAAGGCTGAAGTGCATTGTTACATTTAAAAAAAACATGCTTATTGTCATCCAATTTAATATTCAATGACTGAAGTGCATTATTACATTTAAAAAACATGCTTATTGTCATCCAATTTATTATTCAAAGACTGAAGTGCATTGTTACATTTAAAAAAACATGCTTACTGTCATCCATTTTAATATTCAACAAGTGAAGTGCATTGTTACATTTAAAAAACATGCTTATTGTCATCCAATTTAAAATTCAAAGGCTGAAGTGCATTGTTACATTTAAAAAACATGGTTATTGTCATCCAATTTAATGTTCAAAGACTGAAGTTCCATTGTTACATTTAAAAAAACATGCTTATTAGCATCCATTTTAATATTCAACAACTGAAGTGCATTATTACATTTAAAAAACATGCTTATTGTCATCCAATTTAAAATTCAACAACTGAAGTGCATTGTTACATTTAAAAACATGGTTATTGTCATCCAATTTGATATTCAAAGACTGAAGTGCATTGTTACATTTAAAAAAACATGTTTATTGTCATCCAATTTGATATTCAAAGACTTGAGTGCATTCTTACATTTAAAAAACATACTTAATGTCATCCAATTTAATATTCAAAGCCTGCAGTGCATTGTTACATTTAAAAAACATGCTGATTGTTTTCCAATTTAAAATTCAAAGGCTGAAGTGCATTGTTACATTTAAAAAAAACATGCTTATTGTCATCCAATTTAATATTCAATGACTGAAGTGCATTATTACATTTAAAAAACATGCTTATTGTCATCCAATTTATTATTCAAAGACTGAAGTGCATTGTTACATTTAAAAAACATGCTTATTGTCATCCAATTCAATGTTCAAAGACTGAAGTGCATTGTTACTTTTAAAAAAACATGCTTACTGTCATCCATTTTAATATTCAACAAGTGAAGTGCATTGTTACATTTAAAAAACATGCTTATTGTCATCCCTTTTATATCAAAAGACTGAAGTGCATTGCTACATTTAAAAAACATACTTATTGTCATCTAATTTAATATTAAAAGACTGAAGTGCATTGTTACATTTAAAAACATGCTTATTGTTATCAAATTTAATATTCAAAGACTGAAGTGCATTGTTACATTTAAAAAACATGCTTATTGTTATCCAATTTAATGTTCAAAGACTGAAGTGCATTGTTACATTTAAAAAAAACATGCTTATTGTCATCCATTTTAATATTCAACAACATTGTTACAAGTGCATTGTTACATTTAAAAACATGCTTATTGTCACCCATTTTAATATCAAAAATGAAGTGCATTGCTGCATTTAAAAAACATGCTTATTGTCATCCCTTTTATATCAAAAGACTGAAGTGCATTGTCACATTTAAAAAACATGCTTATTGTCATCCAATTTAATATTAAAAGACTGAAGTGCATTGCTACATTTAAAAAACATGCTTATTGTCATCCAATTTAATATTAAAAGACTGAAGTGCATTGTTACATTTAAAAATCATGCTTATTGTTATCCAATTTAATATTCAAAGACTGAAGTGCATTGTTACATTTAAAAACATGCTTATTGTCATCCAATTTAATATTCAAAGACTGAAGTGCATTGTTACATTTAAAAAACATGCTTATTGTCATCCAATTTATTTGAAAGGTATGGGTCCAAAATAATGTGTTGAAGTATAAACTTAGACACAAAGAAGGGGAGAGTAATGTGACAGAAATATCTGGGTTTACAGTTTGTCTTTTTCTTTGTCAAACATGTGAGTTTTGTGATATGAGACAAATTTGAAACATGAATGTTATGAACATGTTTAAAATAACTGCAGTATCTAAAGATTGCTCTTGCTGTTTCCTTTTACTTAAAAGACTGCCAAGGGGGCAGAGAAAGTCTGTTCATTTTGCAGCATTCACACAGACCAACCATGGAGACAGCAGATGCATTCAAAGAGATCAACGTTTTCATTTTAAGAATCTACTACATGTATGGAATGACTTCAAGTGTTTATTACATATGCACTAATGGGCTGTCAGCACCAATTACTTGCTGGCCAATACATACTCGTGGATAATCAGTACTTCTGGGTGATCAGTACTTCTGGATGATCAGTATGCAAATCAGCACAAAATACTTGCTGCTAAAAACTAAGATTGACCAAATCTGACCCTAGATTTTTAAATTCTTATACATTTTGCTTTCCATGTTGCTGTATGTCATAAAATAAAACAGCGGAATGGCATGGCTTAAAAGGTGAAATTTTCTATTCCTTTTCTAATTCCAGATATGATCAAGCCTGCCTCTTCAGATCCTAGCTTTGCTTCAAGCAAGAAGTTGTATGTTGACATAATCACCAAGTCAGAGATGGCACTGTCTACATTTCAATGGAGGAGTGATCCACTTGTTAAACCTGGTAAAGAGAAAACTTCTTTTAGCATTAGACAGATGATGATTAAGATTGATTACTACATGTTTCTCTCAAGTGTCTCCCAATCACAGCCTTGGTTTTATCACATGGAAGAAGGGTTCTTACCTTCTTGTTTTAATGATACATTGCTTTTCTTTTCATCAACAATTCTTACTAAACATCTACAAAATCATTTCAAAAATGTTATTTTACTCACTGATGCCTGCTTCTTCAGCTCCTGGCATAAAATGATTTTCACTCATAATCATAGGCATATTTGGGGGAGCATGGAGGAATCCCGAGTGTGTGCTTCCCCACTTTCTTCCTAATTCAAAGACAGAAGTGCATAGTTACATTTAAAAAAACATGCTTATTGTCATCCAATTTATATGAGAGGTATGGGCCAAAAATAATATGTTGCATTAAAAGTGTAGACAGAAAAAAGGGGAGAGTAATGTCACGGTGACAGAAATATTTGACTTCACAGTTTGTCTTCTTTTTTGTCAAACATGCAAGTTTTGTGATATGAGACAAATTTGATTCATGAATGACCAGTATGCAAATCAGCACAAAATACTTGCAGCTAAAAACTAAGATTGACCAAATCTGACCCCAGATTTGTGAATTCTTAAACATTTTGCTTTCCATGTTGCTGTGTGTAATAAAATAAAACGGTGGAAAATCATGGTTTAAAAGGACAGATTTCTGTTCTTTTTCTATTGCAGATATAATCATGCCTTCCTCTTCAGCTCCTAGCTCTGCTTCAAGCAATGAGTTGCATGTTGACAAATTATCCAAGTCAAGCATGAAACTGTCTTCATTTCAATGGCGGAGTGATCCACTTGTTATACTTGGTAAAGAGAAAACTTCTTTTAGCATTAGACAGATGATGATTAGATTGATTTCTACATGTTTCTCTCAAGTGTCTCCCAATCACAGCCTTGTTTATCACATGGAAGAAGGGTTCTGTACCTTCTTTTTCTAATGATACATTGCTTTTCTTTTCATAAACAATTTTTAAACATCTACAAAAACACTTCAAAAATGTTATTTTACTCGCTGATGCCTGCTTCTTCAGCTCCTGGCATAAAATGATTTGTATTCATAATCATAGGCATATTTGGGGAGCATGGAGGATCTTGGATATGTGCCTCCCCACTTTCTTCTTAATTGATATCGTTTGTATGGTAATTTTTTTAACTAAGCATGATTTTTGTGATTTTGCCCTTCCTCCCACTTTTGACCCTCCCCCCCCTTCCCCCCTCTCACCTTTATTAGTCTGGGAGATCTCCGAAAAGTTGGAGATGAAATATCTTCAAGAAGTTGGAGATAGAAAAGCTATGGAGGCCCCATTATGCGATATTACCCACAATGCCCCTATGGTCTCCCATTAACTTAGTGTGTGATACAAACTTAAAATGGTTGGAAAATTTGTTGAGGCTTCAGTACCACGTCGGATATGAGTAATTGGTTATTTTATGAGTAAATGAACAAAACATGTGTTGCTTCAATTAATTTCACCGTTTAGATTTCGAGAAAATTCGGCTCGGAAAATCCTGACCTTGACCTGAATTCTTTGATTACTTGCAGTCAAGTGGCAAACATATAGAAGACCACTTACTAGGCCTTTAGGTATATTTACATAAATATTAAAGGAAAATTGCCTTGATTATGGGTTCAAGCAGTTGGAACACAAAACTGTCATCTCCAAAAAGTTAGAGATCTCCAACTTTTTGGAGAACTGTTTAGGTAGACTGATATTGCCCATGTTCATAATAGTACCTTAGTACCTAACATTCTAAGGTTTACAAGTTTCAGATGTGTTTGTAATCATAATGTTGCTAACAGTATCAAAAACACATATGCAAATAACAATGTTTCTTCAGGAACTCTCTTTATTTAAAAAAAAACAAAAACCTTGCATTAAGTATTTTTCCTGTACAATTTTGGTCTTAATTTTCAAATTCTACTATTCTTGTTTGGATTTCTAGACTGGAATTAAAACTGAAGTGGAAATTTGATGATGTTCATTATTTTGCTCTTAAATTTTATTTAAAGATATTTGTAAGACATACCTATTTTATGGTTAATAAGTAATGGAAGTCAGATGTATTCCCACATTAATTTTTTTGTCATCATAATGTAGTTGTCACAAGGGAGGGACCATACTGTTGAGTTAAATTCTATTTAATAATATAATTTCATAATATAATATTTGAAGGTATTTTTCTGACCTATTTATCTAATGTATCATTTCATCAACCAGGTTTTAATAATGCTGTGAAGAAAGCCTTGTGGAACAAATATTGCAATATCCACATGAGGCCTGCATCCAACATCATGCACAGTGTTTCCAGGCTCTGGGAGGCGCACTATGATGTCTGGGCACCACTACCCTCACTTGGTGAGTCTTAGTCCTTTCTTTTATTATCATAATGATAGATGGTTACTAGATCAGGGTGAGATGTGAAAGAACATGTTGTTGACACTAGATTATTTGGCTAGCCCCGCACTGTCCCTGACAAGTGACGACATTGAAATAAATGAACACGTGACGAATCCAATAAATTTCCTCTGGGTGTAACCCTTGTATTAAACGCACTTTTCGATACTATGACAAATATGAAGACAATAATGGTAACAATGTGGAATGTGGTTCAATCTGTGAACAAAGAGAGATGAAAGTCATATCAACAAATACAAGCTCAATCAATGGCATAAATCAAATGACATGCTTCTGTGCTATAGCAGTAAAAGCCTATGACTCTCACATTCATGTAGCGGCTTCATCCCTGGCAGATCTGTGTAAAACAGTGCCCTATAACCAACCTATTAAAGGTCATAGAACAACCTGTTATAATACTGAGCCATCGGGTCCTTCAGGACGTTAAACACCATGGTAAACCAAACGGTTCTAAATATAAGTTCCAAATAGGTTTAAATTTACTTTGCATGGCTTTTAGGTCACGAATGTCTTCTTAATACACCAGTCAACAAATTAACATACAAGAACAATTCTAATTGTTGTGTAATGTTCCCAAAAACCTGTTTATTGATCAATAAGAGCATGTTCATACATAACAAAGAAGTCACGTGACCTGGAACCCACTGAACGGGATCATATAATATAGTATATACGTTTCCCTAACATGCAGACTAAGTGCCTTTAAGAATGGATAGTCCTAGCCTTGCATTGTCGTAAAAAATATGAAAGGTGTGACACGATTTAACAAAGAAAAACATTAATTAATCACCAATCAATAAATTAAGACATACAGCAAGGTTTACAAGTAACTTATACATAATATATCAAGATAATCGGCCAATTAAACTAGAATAAGTAGTGAAAACGTAAGACTTTTAAGTCTCCTAAAGAAACACCTGGGGTGACATTTGTGACTGACAAAATTGACAATACTCAAATTTACATATAAATAGCGCCATCAAGTTCTCGCGCATGTAAAAATGTGAATATAAAATTGCCTCAACACATGTTAATATGCATGTAAAAAGGTATAAGTAAAATAAGATATCTTGCAGTAATTTAATATTGATCACTTTTGATGTAGAGCGAACCTCTTTTAGGTAATATTCGTGTTAATTTTTATTTTTCTATATATGATTATAGAAGACTATTTCTGAAACCAATTGGTGTAAAAACCATGTTCAATCTTTCTTTATAGGAGAAATCCCACCAATGTGTGTTGAAAAGTGTACAGTGTGATGTCATAAACGCATATCGTGTATTTCTTTGAAAATTTATTGCCTCTTCCTGAATTACTGGAAGCATTTGTGAGATGGGATATAACATGCACTTTATAAAAAAGTGCTTTGCCCATCTGCTCATGAACCTTACAGTAAAAGCAAAAACGTGTTTATATTCTATAGAAGTACATACAAATTATCTTGGATCTGCCTTTATAACATCACATTCAGGTAAAAATTTTCAACTAATAATCCCATAATGGAATCAGATATTAACATGGTCATATTTATTTTTACTTTTAATCAAAGCTTTAATTAAGATTAATATCAAACTTTTAGCTATTCATTAGGTAAAATCTGACTTACACGAAATAAATTTAAGATTATTATTTATTAGTATTTATAAGAAAAATTGAAGCAAGAAATTCATTTAAGTAAATTTTATTTTATTTGAATACTAATACATTTGTGTTTTTCTTTCAGAATTTGTCAATTTCTTGAGATCAACCAATCAAGTCCTACAAACCACCTGCTGTAACACTGAATTTGTCAATTTCTTAAAATGAAGCAATCAACTCCTATAATCCGCCTGCTGTAACACTGAATTTGTCAATTTCTTGAGATTAACCAATCAACTCCTACAAACCAACTGCTGTAACACTGAATTTGTCAATTTCTTGAGATGAACCAATCAACTCCTACAATCCGCCTGCTGTTATACTGAATTTGTCAATTTCTTGAGTTAATCAATCAACTCCTACAATCCACCTCTTGTAACACTGCAGATGAAATCCATCAGAATAGTACATCTTCAAGCAAAACAAATACAACTTTTTCTGAAACTAACTCGTTTTATTGGATTGATTTTATTATGACATGGAATTACTTTATTGTTTGAATGATTATAGAAATACATATTTGTTTATATTTCATAAATGTATGTTTATCCTTATCTTATTTCTTAATATCATGATTAAGTTCAATTGCATAACTGAGGGGAGGAGGGAGGGCATTCTTTTTGTTAATTTCTTGAAACAATTTTCAGATATTTGCATTTAAAATTTGAAAACTTTGAGAGCTAATGAAATTACCTTGACTAGAAAAGATGTTACTTGTCCTTAAATCTAAATAAAATAGTTTACCTTGTCATAGGGCCCATACTTCTTTCCCTTCTCCACAAAATTGAATTATGGCCCCCAAAATTGCAGAGGTTAAACAAAAAGGCTAAGTAACGATGAAAACCACATACAAAATTTCACTAAGAAACTGAGGATACAAAACATTGTGCTCAAGAAAGCTTATGGAAATATACGAGTCTGACTGAAGTTTCCCAATAGGAAAAGAGAAGAGCAGGGTTGGCTCCTTGATCCATGTATGTTGTGAAGTCAGAAGGAGTAGTCAGGGGCGGTGGAGCTGGGAGGATTCAGCCCCCTCAACAATTTGAGGTAAACATATGTTAACACGTTACCCGACCTAATTAGTCCCCCCAATATTGTTATCACATGTCACCTGACCTCATCAGTGACCCCTATATTTTGAACGCTCCGCCACCCCTGGGTGTCAATGGTCATAAGTTGGCGTTAGGATACACATTGGCCCCAAACACGAAAATCAAACCTTTATTCCACTGATTAGAAACATACTTACATAATGGGCCATTGTTACATAATGGACAATTGTTACATAATGTGAAAGAAAGCTTCGCCTGGGTGTCAATGGTTATAAGTTGGCGTTAGGATACACATTGGCCCCAAACATAAAAATCAAACCTTTATTCCACTGTTTAGAAACATACTTATTCTAGCATCTTTACCAAAAATGTACTAAACTCGATTTAGCCTACTAGAAATTTGAATGAAAAAATCGGCCTGACTGCCTGGCCTTTCAAAGAAAGAACATGGCCCAAAGTCACATAATGGCAAACAATACATTGTTACATAATGGACCAAAAGTTGTTACATAATGGGCCATTGTTACATAATGGACAATTGTCACATAATGGGCCTTAACACTCGTATATCCGTTCAAGCACGTGCTAGATTTCTAAAATGAAAGTATGTACTGTATGAATGAATGTTTAGAAATTGTCCTCGATTAAGGAGAATATTCGGTGCCGATGAGATTTGAAATTTCTAATCGGCTAAACCAAATGCTTCAGAAAACAGGAAGACAAATTCACTCGAAGTTTTATCAATTATTTCATACATTTTACGGATGAAAAAGAATAAAAGTTTCCCCCATTTTACAAGCAGGGGGTGTAACTTGTGGGGGGTGTGACACCCTTTAAAAAAAAAATCGTCGGGCAATTCCAATTTTGACTTACGTCGGGAAAAAAATGGGCTAGTATTGAAACAAAATTGTAGGGTTATATATACCGTTATGATTTTGTTTCTTTGCAAAATACTTTGAAAATATTTTGGACAAAATCATAGTGTTTTTCTCCCTTATTTCCCCACTCCCGCAACACCCCCTCTCCCTTGGGCGGATACCGATCTTACTGAGGCGGGCAGAAATGTTGAATGACGGGGCTTAAGTGCACTTGTATCCTGGTATCAGAGTATATCTCAGCCATGCCCGACTATGCTAGATATCCGAATCATATCCTCTCAACTGCCAATTCGGTACATGATGCTGACAACATGATACTTGGGGACAGAGATGTAAATTTCAGATAAAGTTTAAGTTTGAAATACATATTTATTTTTACTTTTAATCAAAGCTTTAATTAAGATTAATATCAAACTTTTAGCTAGTCATTAGGTAAAATCTGACTTACACGAAATAAATTTAAGATTATTATTTATTAGTATTTATAAGAAAAATTGAAGCAAGAAATTCATTTAAGTAAATTTTATTTTATTTGAATACTAATACATTTGTGTTTTTCTTTCAGAATTTGTCAATTTCTTGAGATCAACCAATCAAGTCCTACAAACCGCCTGCTGTAACACTGAATTTGTCAATTTCTTGAAATGAACCAATCAACTCCTATAATCCGCCTGCTGTAACACTGAATTTGTCAATTTCTTGAGATTAACCAATCAACTCCTACAAACCAACTGCTGTAACACTGAATTTGTCAATTTCTTGAGATGAACCAATCAACTCCTACAATCCGCCTGCTGTTATACTGAATTTGTCAATTTCTTGAGTTAATCAATCAACTCCTACAATCCACCTCTTGTAACACTGCAGATGAAATCCATCAGAATAGTACATCTTCAAGCAAAACAAACACAACTTTTTCTGAAACTAACTCGTTTTATCAGATTTATTTTATCATGACATGGAATTACTTTATTGTTTGAATGATTATAGAAATACATATTTATTTATATTTCATAAATGTATGTTTATCCTTATCTTATTTCTTAATATCATGATTAAGTTCAATTGCATAACTGAAGGAAGGAGGGAGGGCATTCTTTTTGTTACTTTCTTGGAACAATTTTCGGATATTTGCATTTGAAATTTGAAAACTTTGAGAGCTAATGAAATTACCTAGACTAGAAAAGATGTTACTTGTCCTTAAATCTAAATAAAATAGTTTACCTTGTCATAGGGCCCATACTTCTTTCCCTTCTCCACAAAATTGAATTATGGCCCCCAGAATTGCAGAGGTTAACAAAAAGGCTAAGTAATGATGAAAACCACATACAAAATTTCACTAAGAAACTGAGGATACAAAACATTGTGCTCAAGAAAGCTTATGGAAATATACGAGTCTGACTGAAGTTTCCCAATAGGAAAAGAGAAGAGCAGGGTTGGCTCCTTGATCCATGTATGTTGTGAAGTCAGAAGTAGTAGTCAGGGGCGGTGGAGCTGGGAGGATTCAGCCCCCTCAACAATTTGAGGTAAACATATGTTAACACGTTACCCGACCTAATTAGTCCTCCCAATATTGTTATCACATGTCACCTGACCTCATCAGTGACCCCCATATTTTGAACGCTCTGCCACCACTGGGTATCCATGGTCATAAGTTGGCGTTAGGATACACATTGGCCCCAAACACGAAAATCAAACCTTTATTCCACTGATTAGAAACATACTTACATAATGGGCCATTGTTACATAATGGACAATTGTTACATAATGTGAAAGAAAGCTTCGCCTGGGTGTCAATGGTTATAAGTTGGCGTTAGGATACACATTGGCCCCAAACATGAAAATCAAACCTTTATTCCAGTGTTTAGAAACATACTTATTCTAGCATCTTTACCAAAAAATGTACTAAACTCGATTTAGCCTACTAGAAATTTAAATGAAAAAATCGGCTCGACTGCCTGGCCTTTCAAAGAAAGAACATGGCCCAAAGTCACATAATGGCAAACAATACATTGTTACAATACATTGTTACATAATGGGCCATTGTTACATAATGCACAATTGTCACATATTGGGCCTTAACACTCGTATATCCATTCAAGCATGTGCTAGATTTCTAAAATGAAAGTATGTATGAATGAATGTTTAGAAATTGTCCTGGATTAAGGAGAATATTCGGTGCCGATGAGTTTTGAAATTTCTAATCAGCTAAACCAAATGCTTCAGAAAACAGAAACACAAATTCACCTGAAGTTTTATCAGTTATTTCATACATTTTACGGATAAAAAAGGGTAAAAGTTTCCCCCATTTTACCAGCAGGGGTGTAACTTGTGGGGGGTGTGACACCCTCTTAAAAAAAAAAAAATATTTGCCGGGCAATTCCAATTTTAATTTGCGTCGGGAAAAAAAAATTGTAGAAAAATTAATATGGTTATATATACCGTTATAATTTTGTTTTTTTGCAAAGTACTTTTGAAAATATTTTAAACAAAATCATAGTGTTTTTCTCCCTTATTTTCCCCCTCCCACAACACCCCCTCTCCCTTGGGCGGATACTGATCTTACTGAGGCGGGCAGAAATGTTGAATGATGGGATCTTACTGAGGCGGGCAGAAATGTTGAATGATGGGGTGCACTTGTATCCTGGTATCAGAGTATATCTCAGCCATGCCCGACTATGCTAGATATCCGAATCATATCCTCTCAACTGCCAATTTGGTACATGATGCTGACAACATGATACTTGGGGACAGAGATGTAAATTTCAGATAAAGTTTAGGTTTGAGATACATCTCAATCATGCCCCAACCGTTATATCAGAATCATGTCCTTGTGACTTGGCATGCATGCTGACAGAATCATACTTGGGCACTTAGTCGGGCAGAGATTTAAAATGTTGGATACGATACATCTGTATCTTGTCTGTATAAGATACATCTCAATCATGCCTGAATCGTCTAGATATCAGAATCATCTCCCCTCAACTTAGCATGATGCTGATTGGACTCCGGTTGGGCAACTGCAGGAGACGTGTCTAGGAAAGATGCCCGCCCACGCGCGTTTAAAGTCAAGAACCATTTTGGGGCATACAAAACTAGGGGATTTGCCCCCGTGGACCTGTCAGAGCTGTATCCATGAACCCAACAATATTGTGGACAAATTTTTAGAGGAAATTTTGGTTCTAAATGACTCTTTAGAAATGGTAACCCAAATGCTTATCTGAGTAGATTGCAACATTAGAATATGATTTTTTTTTATAAAAAAATTCTTTTTTTTTACAATTTGATTTTTGTGTTGATTTTAAGCCACTTTGGGAAAGAAAAACAACAAATTGAGAACAAGACCTCACCCTTCAACCCTCAATTTTGCCCAAATTTTCTCAATTTTTAGAGGAAATTTCCATAATGATTAGTTTGTGTTGATTTTCCGGAATTGATCAGTTTGTATTGATTTTCAGACATTTTGGGGCATCAAAAACAATAAAACTTCCAGAGCTTTGCCCTACAACTGCTTCAAAGGCTTCGCCATGAGATTGACCAAATTTTCTCTATTTTCAGGAGAAATTTCTCCTCTGCCTGTTTCGAAATGGTTATTTTGATCCAAGTAGATATTAACGATTGAATCTGAAATTGTCTTCTTTTCATCGCTTACCTTTTGGAAATTTGTGTTGATTTTAAACCATTGTGGGGCATCATAATTAAGAAATCTCTGAGACCTTTTGGGGCTTCATTTCCTATGCTCCTGCTTGGAAGCTTGGGTCCAGGGGGCCAAGGCCCCAAATAAATTCAACTGGGGAGGGAGGGGCAAGCACCATTTTGGACCCCGGTAATGAAGGTTTTTACGAATTGATTTTGACGAGTTCAGTCAGATTCCATGGTACATTTTTTTCCAGAAATCTCAATTTTTTGGGAAATTTGTTTCAATTTTCGTGCAATTTCTTTCATTTTCAGGAAATTTTAATCAATTTTGATGTTTTCATCAATTTTCGGGATATTTCAGTAAATTATCTTCATTTTCATGAAATTTGCTTCAATTCCCTTTTTTGGGGAGAGAAAATCTTCCCTTTTGGAGAAGTTGTCTTCAATTTTTGTAAAATTTCCTTCAATTTTTGTAAAATTTCCATCAATTTTTGTAAAATTTCCTTCATTTTCGTGAAATCTGCTTCAATTTTTGTGCAATTTCCTTCATTTTCTTAAACTTTTAGGAAGCTTTCTTATATTTTCATGAAATTTGCTTCAAATTTTGTGCAATTTCCTTCATTTTCGGGAAGTTTGCTTCAATTTGTGTGCAATTTACTTCATTTTCGTTAAATTTGCATCAATTTTTGTGCAATTTCTTTCATTCTTCTAGAAATTTACTTCATTTTTGGGAATTTTCTTAAATTTTTGGTATATGGTGCCAAATTTTACCAATATTTTCAGAGAATTTACATAAAACGTGATTAAGAATTATTTCATGGTAAAAAAAGTTTCATCGGAAAAATCTCAGGGGCCAATGGCCTCAACCCCCCTCCCTCCCACCCAGGTCTGCCCTGATTGTAGCCAGTCTTTCCCCACTGGAATATTTACAGTAAGTCATTCTGGCACCTTGGGAAATATCTCATCATAAAAAGTGCCACTAAATTTTAACAACCTAACGACAAATTTTACATTCATTTTTCTGAATTGTCTTTTTTTCCACCTATTTTCGTTCTCTTTTTCAATCAGTTACAAAAAGCATACATAAATATAAAGAAAAACAAATAATAACATCATTTTGTTGTGACCATTGCAAAGATGATATAAAAGACAGATAGTTGATATAAAATAAGAAAATACGTTTGCACATTTTGAGAATTCTTACAGATCAAATCAAACCAAGGTGACCAGTACTTTTCCCACTTGTTATACATATTTTCCTTTATAACCTTTCGCAATAAGAAATAATCTTTTAAATATTTGTAAATTTCAACAACCAAATTAACCTTTTAATTTTGACTGAAAAATGTAACACTTCATTAAAATTATAATCATATTTAGCAATTTATCTCCATCAATACCAAGAATACCACTGTAGACGTTAATGTGAAACAAATGCTACTTTTTGTAAGAATATTGCCAAGATGAATCCATAATGGACTTACGAGTGAACAATCAAGAAATAAAGACCCCTCTGGGTACATCCAGTGTCTCACGGCTTATTTGGAAAAAAGGTGCATAAAATTGCACATTAAGAAAAAAAGGCGTCAGGAAACGATCTCTCGCAAACATATCACTGCGTTTAACATTTGTGACAAGGTGTGGTTGTAATAACCCGAAACAAAATGAAGGAATTATAACCCAAATTGCAATAACACTGGGATGGTCCCTTCGTGATTCTTAAAAAGTTACATTATGTCATTTTTCGTATACAAAAATCCCCCGCTCCAAATCCAAAGTTGTTCACCACGAACGCCATAAACTTCACTGCAGGCACAGTCAGGCAAGGTACTCAGCCCCTTTATTTTTGGAGGAAAACCAACCCATTGTGACGTTAGCTGTCAAACCTCTGTTTCCTCGGAGATGAGTCCTGAGGAGTTAAAAAACTGACACAGCTCCTAGAAAATCAACTAGTAGTCAAAAGCCCCTTTCCATCTCCCAAACTGATTTGGCTGCTAGAAAATCAACAGATTACACCCTCTCCAATACATCTACTCCAGCATGCAAACATGACGTTTTTTGATGAGCATGTGAATAAGCGGAGTTCTCGAAATCGGAAAACGGCAGAAAGATATGGACGCTGTCTTTCCCCATCCCTTGGTAAACGATGACCAAAAAAACCCCACAGATACCCCTCCTCCGTGAACGATGACCCCAAGGAGACCACAGGAATCCTGACGAACGAAGAGCTGTCCTGGCTACATCCACGCTCACAGAAAGGAGAATGTGCAAGGACTACCTGGGAATGGACGCTTTCTACTGGAAGGAAACAAATACCGTTAGGTACCCAGACAGACCATTCTGGTTATGGAGAATGAATAACTTGAGCTACTATCGCTAGCTGCTTTTTCAAAAGTTTAATATATTTCTTGAATATACTGAACTTTAAATGTGATATAAGCATGGTAGGTTGCCATCAGGTATATTTTCTACTTCAAAGATTTTATCATATCTTAAGATTTGTGATCGAATTTGTTTCGTCGTGGCCTGTGCTTTTATGTTTGAGTGCTTTTATGTTAAACTTTTGTTGATTGTCAACATTTGCTTAAAAAATTGTTAACACAGGTTTACTTCTGGAATTTTAATTGAAAGTTTTAAGGCACGGGAGAAACCACACATTGAATACTACTTCAGTTTGTTATTGACATGTATTACAGAATTTGATTTATGTGAATGATGTTTGTAGCCTTCCATTTGTTTACGAAATTGGTATTGTTGTTTCACTCATTGGGTGTTTTAAAGGATAAGTTCAGTAGTGATGCATGTCCATGTTGTATGAAAAAGACTTCAAAAGAAACAAAATGGTGAAGAAAGCATTCAAATATCTTATTCCGTTAAGGAGATATTCAAGTTTAAAGCTCTGTTTTATTTGTGTAGAAGGAATTCAAAAGGCCTGGGCACTTTTTCAACAAATGGGTATTCAATCATTTAAAGGGGGCTCGTTTTTCGTATGAAATGGCAAAAAGTCTTAAAATTCCAGGTCCTTGTTATACTTCTAGATTTTAAAAGGACACTTTCTAAATATAAAAAACGTGAGAGGGGGGGGGGGGGGGTTCGTTTGCTCGGACTAACCCTCCCCCCGCTCCCTTCTTCCTGGTTACGGGCCTGATTTTGTATATGTACTACCAGAGAAGTGCTGGTAGGACTATGTCTGGCTGGCACTAGCAGTACAGTGGATAAATATCGCAGTAGGACAAGTATCCACTTTCGTGCAAGCATAATCCAATTCTAAACAGGCATAAAACCTATTTCCACCAATGCTGAAAAATAGGAATTCAAGATAAAACAGTGGATATATTTGTGCCAAAAACCACTAAAACAGGTTACAAAAGTAAGTTAGTTCTTTATAGGTATTTGCAGGGGTAAATTTCGATCAGAATTAGCATAGAATGTTCTTTCATAGGGTTGATTTTGACGAAAGAGCTACCCATCTTTCATACTCTTAGGGACTATTGAGTTCAACTGCATTTGATATTGGGGATTTAATCATTTGTCCCCAGTGCCTCCTCAGAGCTAAGGTGGGCCCTGGTGGTATCTTGGACACATTGGGTTCAACCCTATAATAAAGTCAAAAATAAGGCGGGTCCCGGGGTATTTTACATATCTTAAGGTAGTACAACCAGGCGCGTTTATTAGACCATTTTGACTGCAGGGCTTTAAAATACAAGATTTACCGATGACAAAAAAAATAAACCTCCATGAGCTGTCAAAGGATTTCACCACGTTTGGGAAGTAAAATTAAAAAATTATAAACATATCAAATTGCGAAAAATTGATAAAAAAAGGTTAAAAAATTGGAAAGAATTTGGCAAGATTTCCTGAAAACTGAAGAAAAATTGACAGGAAATTACAAAAAAAGAAACAAAATTTATGGGGAAACTGATACCAGAGAGAATTTCACCTCCAGACCTCGGTTGTATCCTTTCTTCTAGGTTGGGAGGTCAAACTGGGTAATTTTTAACATAGAATTGGTAAAACTGAAGAAAAAAACTATTAAATTATTGGAAACTTTGAAAGTATTTGGCAAGATTTCCAAAAAAATCTGCTTAAATAAAGGAAATTTTCCAAAATTTTTCCAATAGGCTTATCAAAGAACTACCTAAGAGAATTTCTCCTCAGTTGTTTGTTTTCTTCCAGGCTGCATGGAAGGTCAAATTAGGAATTTTTTTAAAATTAAATTTGCTAAATTGAAGAAAAATTTGGTAACAACTGGATATTTTGGTAATATTTGGCAACATTTCCCAGAAATTGTTCGATTAGCAGCAACGTGATAAAAGCAATTTGCGTGCTTCTTAGCCTTGGGCTGTAAGTGCATCTTGGTTTTAAGAACACCAGCACATATACTAATCCAAGTGCGCTAACTTGGGCAGATACTGTACATTAACATATGAATACATTACACAGAGAATTCTGCTTGGTCTTTGTCGAAAACTAAGTTATTTTGATTTCCATTCACTCCCATGTTTACTCTCAGTCCTATACGGACGCACTATTTAATAGGGAATTTTACGAAATATAATTATCAACTTTCTCTCTCAGTATGCATATATCAATGATGAGTGTAGGCTTAAACTAAAGGTTTGTTTGTTTGTTTGTTTGATGAGGTCTTAACGGCACCACGACAACGAAGGTCAAATTGTGCCTGAGAGGTCAGATCAGTTTAGAGGTAGTAAGGAAAGAGACCAGGGGAAGAATGAGAGAAATTCAAGAACAAAAGCCAGAAAGCTGTGATCGAGAGAGGAGGTGCATGGGTAAAACCAAAAACAGAGTAGAGAGGGGGTGGAAGAGGAGGATTAAATATGGTTGTAGAGGGATGCATGCTGAAGGAAGGAGACTATTTTATCTGGAGGATTTTTGGAAGAACTCAGCAATTGAGTTGTGGGGAGCGAGAGAAGCTCTGGGAAGGTTGTACAGGGGGCAAGCAAGGAGAACGTGTTGGATTGTAAGGATGCAGTGGCAATTGTTACAGAGGGGTTGGGGGAACCAATAAGGAGGTGGGAGGAGTGAGGTGGGTGTGACCAATTCTAAGACGGGTAATATGAAGCGTTGTCGATACGAGAAAGGTTGTTGATGGTGGATTTGATCGATTGTGGGCTGGATAACATGGAGTTTGTTATCAATTTGGAAGTTCCATAAGGTTTGCCAGCGGTCACGAACAAGAGAAGCGATAAGCGGTTTGATGTCAGAGAGGGTTTTGGGAAAAGGGGAAGGGAGGAGGTTAAGGGCAAGCTTAGCGGCTGTATCAGCCCTGTCATTGCCAGGGATGCCAACATGGCTGGGGATCCAGAAGAAAAGAACACTTTTCCTGCAGAGGGTGGGAGAAAAGAGTTTCCGGAGGAGGAGGTGGCAGGTGAGGTTATCCCATTTAAGATTGAGGAATAGAATTTAAGATACATATATGAGATGCATGGTAAAAGACTATCTTAAATTTTACGGCCCTTCTATGACCCGAGCTCCCTATGACCCCGGGCCTGGGAAAATGCCCCCCATGTCGGCGGCCCTCTTTGTCCCAATAAACCTGCAAAGATATACAAGTCTCTTATCACATCCCAAAAACAATTTGTAAAAGGAAGGTGAGGGGATTGCAAAATTATTGGAAATTTGGCAATATTTCCCAAAATGAAGGAAATTTCGGAAAACTTCAATTTTACAATAAGTCAAATTTTACAATAATAATTGAAGGGAAGATTTCCCAAAATGGAAGATTTTCAGAAGAAAAGAAGCCATGGAATCTGACTCTTCAAAATCAATTCTTTAGACCTTCATAATATTGGGGTCCAAAATGGTTCTTGGCCCTTCAATAAATTATTGCCCCTGGTTCCTACGCCACTGCATATGTGATGTAATTTATTGATACAAGCACAATTCTCTTCAGATCAGGCTATATTTGATTGTAGCTATGACCAATTTTCAGTGTACAGTTGCGGATTTTTTTGTAATTTGTCAGGTTTGTCGGATATTGATAGGAAAAATTTGTGTTTAGTAGCATATTTTTCTTATTTTATGTCGGGAAATATATACCTCTCCACTGGCATGACATGTCCTGGTGCACTGCATGCATTGTGGGATATTTGTGGCTCTCTATAAAAGAAGTTTAACTCACCGAAGCTGCAATCCCTATGTAACCCCCTTTAATAAATGAATTGTCTCAAATTTTAAAAAACCTAACATACCAGGTACTGACAGTTAGGTTTATGATCTTGCTCTTTCAAGTGTTTACATATCGGCCTATAAACCCGATTGGCTGGTCCAGCAAAGCCATATCAGCCTATAAACCCAATTGGCTGGTTCAGCAAAACCGACAATTAAAAATCCCACAAGTATAGTAAAACACAACATTGTCCAAAAAATTCTGACTAAAGGGTTTGATACTGTCACTCAACTGCTCAAGATCTACAAATTACGAATTGCATGTGTCCGCATATCTGTCTTTTGATTTTATTTTTTGTGTGTTAATAATCTTGTCATATTTTATTGCCTCAGTGTCACGACCTTGATTCATTTACACAAGAATGTTTAATATGTTGAAGGTTTTACAAGTTGCCAAAAAATGATCCCTGTACATTGAAGATCCCCAATATTTCCAGACATCTGACAACAATTTGCATTGAAAGGGGGTGAGACCCCTCCCCCCCTCTCCCCTGGTCACTACGCCCTGTCTTATTTGGGGTTTTTATTATTAGCAACATATTGAGATACTTCTGTTGAAAAACTTGTTAGTTTAATAGAGAATGGGGAAGAAATTGTTAGTTTAATTGAGAATGGGGGCTCTGTTCCTATTTGTTAGTCCATATTGTGTAATTCTAGTTACATGTATATAGATTAAGTTGGGCAAATGCAACTTTTTATCGCGCAAATTCATATTTCATACATTGAAAATCCTTCAAAATTTGATTAGCTATAACTCAAGAATTGGCTACAGGTGCTACTGTAAAAAGGGCAAACGTCAGAGTCATATTCAATATACAAATTCATAATGGAAGAAGTATCGAAATTGAAAGTCAATGAAATTTGTGATAATGGAAGGAGGGGAGGAGCGGTGACATCAAATGGACCATGAAAATCTTAACTATTCAGGAGTATTTTCCAAGCAAAAAATTTCTCATTGTTTCGCTATCACTTTAAATATCATCTTTTAAACGCGAAAGAAAAATGACAAGTTCTAAAGATGAGAACACATAAACAAAGTTGAGAAGATTCTGATTTACACATGTAATATCAAAAGGTTAAACTTATAGTAAAAAGACACACCTTTTGCAGATGCTGAGATAATGAATACGTCTACAAGAGCAAAGTAGTCTTACTTACAATGACAGAACAACTGTACCTCGGATTAATGTCTTGATAAAAAATATATGCACTGGTAGCAATATCTTGAGTTAAATTGAGAAATATATGCTACAAGCCATGCAAAAAGTTTTGAATTTTAAGGCCTTATTATAATAAATCACACAGATTTTTACTTATAATTTTGTGACATTAGGAAGACCAATGAGCTTCCTTATGTAAACTTATTACTTTTCGTTCGCTAACGTTCACCAAACTTCTTTGAATGGGAGCAGTTGAATATAACCAAGAGGTGTTTTGAAGCTCAATCATACCTTCTGTCAAAATTTAGAAGAAGAAAATAATCTGTCAATTTTCAGTGCCTTACACATTTGGAACAGAAATTGTAAGAATTACAGAAAGTCCCCCAAACTTTGATATGAACTCCTAGTGCAGCTTAGGGTGTCCCTCATTAAGTGAATACTGTGTGATTGAAGTTCACAACTCATTATCAATACATCAGTTCACTATAAAACAATGACAAGTCACAAATATGATTTATCTAAATACTGTGGTGTATCGGTTATCATACCTGTCTACAGACCACGAGGTCCTGGGTTCAAGCATGGGTTGGGTAGACACGCCAGTGTACCACAACTGGTTATCAAAGGCTGTGGACATTGACTTGGTTTTCGATGTTATGCCTGTCGCGTACCTGTGTTCTCGTCCGGGTCGTATTAAGCGTTTCGTGATAGCATTGTTACTATTATAACCGAATACACAGGGGACGACCTCTTCATTGTAATTGTGTGTTCACTCGTCGAAATATGATTTGTAAGTTTATTTGGTTGTGGAATACAAAAGTCGCATGCATTTACAAATTCAACAAAAAGGTACAGTTAAACAGTAACTAAAATCAGTACTTTCATGATGTCATGGACATATTTGAGATATTTTCAAACTTCTGCTGCTCCCCCAATCTACACACGCTTATAACAGTCAATTCTGATGCATAATTAAAAAAAAAAAAAGAAGAAAGGTAAGCGAAGCCCTAATTTTTCTCAGAACTTATAAAATCTATCTTCACACCAAAAATGGTCCCATATTTCCACAAAAAAATCAAATCACCTCTGTTAACCCATGGAATGAACAAGAAATGAACTTCCAAAATACATACAAATCAGCTTCTATGTTGATTTAAGACAAATACCAACTTTCCACATTAAAATAACTATTCATGACACTTTTCTGATTTAAAATCTTTAAATCTGAAATATTTCTCACATCCAGGAATTTCACATTCTTACAATGCTTTTTTTCTGGATCAAATTCAACTTAAAGCAAGGAATGAAAAACATTTCTGAAAAGTGTACATAAAATGGAGATAAAATCCTTCCACCATTTCAAAATGGTTCCAGGTAAAAAAACAAGAGGAATTTAGGCAGTTATACAAAGAAATATTGTGAGTAACTTTGATACAATTTATGCTTGATAAGTTTCCTTTTATCTACTTTAAATCTTACTTTTCCAGAACCCTATTTAAGCTAAAAAGGCAAAAATTTCAGCTGCTAAAATGGTTTTGCTTTACTGCTTTTTATCAAAACAACCTATGATGCAATAGAAAGTAAAATAGAAACAATTTTACTATATAAAAAAAATCAGGTTGACTGGATCAGACCTAATCAAGTTAGATCACCACTTGTAATGTAATCACAACCTTTGGTAAAAAAAGTCCTCAAACAAAGACAATTTTATGGTCTGCTACCACCATCCTCCTTACTTGTACTCAAATTTCATCTTGATTAGGTACTTCATCTTGACTTGGGCCACGTCATACACAATAAATCTGATTTGGCAGAATTGTTAATGGAAGAAACAAGCAACAATCGTGCATGGTAATCTGTGAAACAAGTTGGAGAACTAGCGACAATTAGTGCCAACAGTAGCTAGCTTGTTAACTAGACATTACAAGTGATACAAATCCCCTCAGTTCTGATAACACACATTTCTCACTCTGTCCCATCTGTCATCCCACTCTCTGTCCCACATGACATCCCACCTTATGTACTACATGCCACCACCCTATGTACTACATGCATCACGCCTAAAATCCGGATGCCATTCCACCACCTGTCCCATATACCATTCAAACCACATGACCCAATTGCCATCCCACTGTCATCCCAATGTCTACATCAGCCATCTTCTACCAAACTTTCACTTAACTCCCATCCCCTCATTTTATCCCCAAAAACGTTAATCCCAAACCTCCCTCCCCATCCATCAACCTGCCCATCATGCAAAACCATTGTTCTCTTCCCACCCAAACACAAATGCAATGTCCAATCCAATCATCTCTATCAACCTAACATGCCCCATCCCCTCATTAACCTACCTAATCCTAACCCATGCCTAATCAACCTACCACTCCCAATCTATCTACCATTCCCAATCTACCTACCACCCCAATACACCTACCACCCCAATACACCTACCACCCCAATACACCTATCCCCATTATACCTACTCCTATCCCCATTATACCTACTATCCCCAATACACTCACTATCCTCTATCCCTGTGCAAATGGCATCCTCCATACCTACTCCTAGCATTCTCCTAGCATTCTGCATTCACCTATCCGCTCTGTGCACTAATCTAAAACTATACAGATATATATATATATATATATATATATATATATATATATATATATCTTGCATTTCAAACTGAAGAACATGTTGAGACTTAATACTGTATAACAGCACTGATTGGCAAAAGGATACTCGTTGTACAGGAGACTGCTGTTCTTCACGGCGGTGTTCATGCCTTTACCCAAAGGAACTTGCAGTCCATCCTCCAGCACTTTCATCTTGGTTGGATCGGGACCTGTTCTTCCCATGCCTGTAGAAAATAGATATGTAAAATTAACACAAATGTTAAAGTGTATCTTAATCTTTATTTCCACATTGTCTATCAAGCCCTCAACAATCTTGAGTTTTTGGGATATTGCGCTTTCCTCAGCAGAGTTGATGACCCCACTACTGATTTTCTTCATACCAACAAAGTATGCACACTATTAAGCCAATCACTGATCAAGGAATAGTAAACAACAACAAGCGCATGGGAAAATATGCTTTTGTTTAAGTGGTTGTCAAATTAAAGATTGCAAAATTTCTGATTTACATTAGTTCAATACACAACTATTACTTTGCCATAAATTGGAAGAGAAATGTGCCCTTGTACGTCCTTGTTCATATCTATTTCTCTCATTTCTTTTCCATATAGAAAACTTCACAGAAACTTTTAAATGTTTCCATCAATCACTAATTTCTACATTGGTACTTTGATCATATATCTTGGGAACTGCAGAATAAAATATTACAGGAATTTTGGAAAAATAAGTAAATATTCTTAAATAAGAGCACCTGAAAATGATACAAATCTAACCATGACTACAAGACAGAAAATATGTCAGTTAATAGATTGATGATTGATGGTTTGTCACAAAATGTCATATCACAAAATTTCAAATTTGTCAAATAAATGTCTCAAATGTCACATCATTTTTAGCACTTTTTCACAGAATGTCACATCAGTTTTGCCTTTGTTACATTTGATTGGCACAGATTTACACATCATGACAAGTTAAACCGGTGACACCATAGAAAGGATCATTTGGTTGTGTTTCATTAAAAATGGAATCCACCACAAAAATGCAACATTAAATTACCAATGAGTGTGAGTGAAGGGATGAAACATGTCACAAAATGTCAAATAAATTGAAAACATCTGTTTTTATATTCATTTTGTCACAAAATTGTCAAAATGTCACAGATTTTTAGAGAATGAAATTTTGTCACAAAATTAATGTCACCATGTCACAGACGATCCATTCTATATATTGATGAAATAAAAATGCAAACATTTGTAGCATGCGCACCCAACGTTCTTCATTCTTAACACCACCTTCACACAATCTATAATAAAATCTGTTTTACACAAAGCGACTCACCAAAGGTACTGTGCTTCCCAGCTGGCAGTTTGGTTATTCCTTGGGCTCCAGTCAGCTCGTACATTTCACCCAGTGCAGCTTCACAAAGCAGCATAAGACCAGTTGAGTTCTGATAGGAAGTATGGCAGTAGTTGGCACTCTTAGACACCATGTCAGCAAAGTACACACCTTTACCAAACATGTAACCAGTCTGATAAAAGAAAATGGTTATAGTAATGTGATATGATGATAATAGCAATAGAGAATGGTAATGGTAATAGGGAAGGTAAGGATCTTAAAGATTGTAAATATGTCTTGAAATTCATTACTACCAAAAACAAAAAATTAACTTTTCATCATGCACTATTTCCTGTGATGTCTATGTCATGTTATGGTCCTTAGAAAGGGAATAATAACTCCCAAAGCTACATCAGAAATGATGTTTTTCTTCTGATTTCAAGATATACTTAAAAGGTTACCTATTTTGACAAGCAAACCGCATGTAGATAATCTATTTACTGCACATCTTAAAGCAAAATTTTGTATTAAAGCACTTCATTAATTTATTAACTGAATTCCAAATGGACTAAAAAAACAACTGGCAGCATCAGAACAATCAGGCTCCGATAAGAGGTAGTATGGCAGTGGTTGGGGCATATGTCAGCAAAGTAAACACCTTCACCAAAAATGTAACCAGTTTGATAAAAGAAACTGATAATGGTAATAGAATATGATAATAGTAAAAGAAAATTGTAATAGAAAATGGTAATAGTAATAGAAAATTAATATGGTAATAGAGAATAGTAAGAAACTGAATTTATCTTAAAGGTTCACCTTCACCAAAAATGTAACCAGTTCGATAAAAGAAAATGATAATGGTAATAGAATATGATAATGGTAAATGAAAATTGTAATAGAAAATTGTAATAGTAATAGAGAATGGTAAGAAACTGAATGTTATCTTAAAGGTGTAACTATGTCTTGATGTTCATTACTATCGAGAAAAAATACAATGTAAGTTTTTCACCCTAGGACTCATCATCATGTTATATTCCCTGTGATATCTTTGTCATATTATGGTTCTTAGAAATGGAATAATTGACAAGTTAATTTAGAAATGTCTCTCTTTTTGTTTAGAGCGTCATTACTATGTCTTGAACTTCATCACTACTAATAAATACGATGAAACTAATTGACTCCAGAACTCATGTGCTATTTACCAAAATATCTTTGTCATGTTATGGTATTTGGAAATGGAAACCTCCAAGCTAAATCACAAATGACATTTCTCTTTCTACTTTCAAGATACATATAAAGGTTACAAATTTTGAAAAGAAAACCAAGTGACTATCTATTTACTTAAAGCAACTTAAAGCAAAGTTTTTGCTAGAGTCACTTTTTAATGATATTCATTGACTGCAACAAAATATGGATATAAGCTGAACAGTGGATGGATGCCATTAAATATACCTTGAAAATCCAAATGCTCTGGAGAAGGATGTATGGGTAAATATACCATGTCTATTTTTGCTCTTCTCACACACAAAAAAAATAATATATATGTAAATGAAGCACACAGGTACTGGATCAACACATGTGTGTGCTAATCTTAACATTCTAAATCAGACATGAAGCAATATCTTAGGAGAAATGGTCCGTCAAACATTCAGTTAGTGCACATATTACCACAGGCATATAATAGTTATTTTATCACCAGATTGAAAACAAAACTTCTCCCATTAAGACACCTAACACGGATGAGTGATTTCAATCACAAAAGTACCTTGATTATTCAGCACTGGCTTCCTGTAATCTTATACACACAAATAACCTTGGGCTACTTGACTGTGGTGTGCATGGGAATGGCAGATAAACAATGATTGTTTTGAGTGGAAACACAATGCACTAAATAGGAAGTCCGGTTGGTAATTGTCATAAGTAAGTTTTCAGGAGAAACTCAGGTGTCGGGTGCGTGTAGGCTTAAAGAGAAACTTTTCGGCATGGACTCAAACAAAGCTACACAATAAAACATCAAACTTTACAAAAACAAAGCAAAATTCTTATACTTCACAATGCACTCATAGCAAACTCAAAATTTTATGCACAATCACAGAAAATGTCTAAATATCATCAATTACGTGATTTTTATCTGAATGGTTGGTAGTAAACTTCACATCCTTTGAACTCACCAACCCATTTGCACCTTTTATCTCTCATACATCCTAGCCCTCTACTTCCCTCCTTCTGATAACCTCACATCAAACAAAACCCCTTAACTCTCATCTCCTAAACCCTCTTGGGTTATCTGTCTACCAAAGCAGACTGAGAAGCCAATGCAAATTCATTTAGAGATCATGATAAAACTTTTGTTTCACCTCTATTCGAGCCAGCATTTAAATTGTTTAAAATTCTTTTTATGTAAAGACAATTTAATAAATTGATATAATTATTGAGGCTAGAGGTCCTATTCTGAAATTTTCCTTTCATGCAAGGCAGAAGTATTTAAATGCATTGTTTTAAGTAATTTTGATGCAAGAAACTCCCATTGTATCAATTTCCTTTCAAGTAAAACACAAAAAAGTTGGTAGAAACAAATTGTTTCCCAGTTACTAAACAATAGATGTGGACAGATGGATGAATGATGAATGATGATAAACAATTAATGATAAAGATGCTGTAGGCGAGGGGAAAATAATACTAACAACTGGGGCCTCAGGAGGAGCAATTCTCAGTCCTTGCGAAAGAATTCCAGCGTAGTTTGTAACACGTGATCCGTGCCACAACAGTCGTCTGTTGTGCAGCTTGTTGAAAGGCTTGTATCGAGATGCTTCACCAGCTCTGTCCAGTCTAAAGACCTATCAAAGATACAAACATATTAAAAGAATTGATTAGTTAGACAAACATATTCACAGCTGTTTGTCTTTTTGTTTTATGTGGTAATTAATTCATTGGTCAAGCACCTTATATGAAACAGGACAATAGAAGGAAGAAAATGATATACCAAACGGTTCAGAAATATCATGCTTTTGCAAAGAAATTTAGATTTCAAAGTTTCAAATTTTGGTAGAATTGGCTGATATCAGACTAACAGTGACATAGCAACCTCACATTTCTCAAATGTCTTTGTGTATTATATCAAAAAACAAATTCTTCCAATTTTTGGGCCTTAAAACTATTGGATATCTTCAGGCGCGTTAGTAGACAAATTTGACTTGGGGGTGTCAAGTATAAGATTTACCGACTAATCTCAAATATTGCCGACGAGTCTCAAATTTTACCAATGGATTCCCCCCCTTCCTTCCCTGATATATTTCTTATATGTTAGTAGATCACTGAAATAGAATCTAGTAAGGTAAGTGTGATTTAACATATCAAAGAATTTCTTCAATCATTTTTCAATAAAACACAGATAATTGTTAAGAAAGTGCATGTATGTAGTAGACTTTCTCTGCCAGTCACTTTCAAACAAACATGTGACATCCAGGGTAGTGAGGTAATTTCTGCACATTTCTGTTTGTCTTTACTGATAATGCAATAATAGACTGAGCAGGATGCTTCTTGTATATGGATATGTTTTTATATCTATAAAATATTACCAAAAAAGTTATACCCTGAGCGACCATTTCTTTAAAACTGTTGAAAAGATATTGTTTTCTGAATTTTCAAATGGAAATTTGAACTTGGAAACAAAAACATTGGCTTTGTTAAAGGGTCTCCTCTCAGAGGATAAGAGGGGAGGTGGAGGGGGAGGGGGCAAAACCTAAGTGGAACAATTGTGCTGGTAAATAAAGTTCCCATAAAAAGTTGCTGCTAATCGGCAACTTTTCAGGAATTTTTGGCTAGTTTTCTGGACATTTTGGCCAATTTTCAGGAATTTATTAAAATATCCAAGAATTTTACCACAATTTTCAATCTTATGTTAATAATTTTCCAATTTTACCTCCCAACTGGGCAGAAAGCATGTAACCAGGAAGGTGAAATCTGCTCGAGGGGCAGTTTGCTCCATTGCCCCAACTTCTTACACTCTGCTTTGTTCCCTTCTACTACCCTTAGGACAGGTTCTGCCTCATGAGGCCATACTAGGTGTTTGTCCCCTTGCTAATACAAGACTGTTATCTTTGGGAAACCAGCATAGAGCCCATTACCTCATCCAAGCCCCAAGATCCACAAAGCTTGACAATCATCAATTTAATCAGCAAATTATCTCACATAACTTGGACAACATATTCCCCACTCCCTCATGCAGATCCATCCACTGTTCACAACAAATTCTAATACTGCTTTAAGGTTATTCCAACCATAAAGTATAAGTTTGTTATTTCGTTGGCCAAATCATCACCTCTTATTACAGTTTTCCTGAAAATGTTTATTTTTGTTGAAAAATATGCTATAGCACTTAAGATTAAATGTTACAAACAATCAGAAACAAACCTAGGACATGTTGTGAAGTTAATATTTGTGCCTATAATAAAGATATATTACAAGGTTATACCTTATGGTGTACATTCCCCCACCCCCTCCCCCGCCTAAAATATAAAAAGAATGTGCCCCTGAGACCACATACCTCTTCCACCTTGAGGCTGTATGTATTGTGAGTAGCTGCATGGGAGTTCTTGGTGTAGTCTTTGATCATTTTGAACTCCTCGGACTTCTTGTCAACAACCTGAAAGAAAGAAGAAACAAATCATGCCAGCGATTTAATTTCATCACTCGTCTTGTTAAGCACCACCACCTAAGCAAACTATTCCTACATCTTGAAAAAATTGCTAAATACATTTTTCCATTCTAAGATATGTTGGAAATGGCACACCATGCTATATGTAGTACAGGACATTAAGGGAAAAAATGACAAAAATTTTAATCCACAAATTATTTTTCAAGTATATTGATTCAGTAGTCATACATGTTCATCTTATAAGGAATAGCACTTTAATAGAAACAAAATGGTGAAAATGTATGCAAATATCCTATTCCAAAATGGTGAAGTTCAATTTTATTCAATCTAGTAGTGACATCATAACCTAACATTTTCCTAAGTCTTTGTGAATTTTCCTTGAAACATTTCCTGATAGATACAACCATTTCAATAGGTTAACAGATGAGAAAAATTAAGTTACTTTAACTTATTATCTGCAAACTTTTGAAAAAATATGATGTGGTTTGATGAAGCTGTTTCACCAGATATCAGTGGATGCGTAAGGCCGAGCCTCAATCTGGTGACCCATCAACTATGGTTATGAATTGTCTAACCACTTAAAAGCTAAATCCATCCAAGATATACTCATAAGGGCTGGCGCTTATCCCCAGATTTCACGGCATAAGCAGATGAGAGGACTTGACTCCCTATACACGGGACGCCAGTCCATAGCAGGTTAACTCCACAGCAGTGGTGGTACTTATTTTAAAGCTGAGTGGACTGAAGAAATAGAGTAAAATTTTTGCTGAAGGACACAATGCAGCGCTCATGGTGTGAATCGAACCCGGTACCTTTCACATATGAGCATGACTCCTTAACCACTGCACCTCTGTCGTCTAACCACTTACCTTATCCTTTAAAGGACTATGGATATCTAGCACATTTTTGATATATGAAAGAGCATGGAATTCGGAGTAGAATAATTTTTGAAATTTGTAAAAAGCTTATTTAGTTTTCAAGTTATGACTAAACAAATTTTATGATTTGTTAATTCGTCCGGAATTTGTGATATACTAAGAGGAACACATCTCAAAATCTGTAATATAATTCTTTAAATTCTGTTCTTTAAATTCAGCTACTTGTGAATTTCAGAATGTCTTTTCTAGATATACGATGATTTGGGGTGTGACAAAGTTCCATCAAATTTTGCCCGAAGTCCAATTCTATATTTCAGACAACATTGACAGAGGAATAAAAAACAAAGGTTTTACAAAAGGGCTAAATATTAAAAATGCTGTAAATTGGTCAATATTTTGCTGCTTTAATGGTCTAGATCATATTTTAAACCAATTAAGCCCATGTTGCCTCTAGATGTCCATAGTCTATTAAATGTCTAGTACAAGAAATCCACCCCACAGAACTCTGTCTTTGTAACTGTTCATCTATACCATTTGAAATCAACATAATCATTTACACTGATCAATCATTCTCTTTGCTATGGCACGCAGCAAGTGATTTATCATCATTATTCAAAGCTCTACACCTTTTATTGTCAAGGTCATAAATATTCATGACTCTGTGGTTTATATCTTAAAAGAGCACCAGACTGAAAAGTGAGGGCGTATTTTTAGGGGGTCCCCCACAAATGCTTATCTGGCACGCAACGGTATTACAATTTTCTGATTAAATGAATTTTTAAGTGACCTTAGCCCTCATGTCGTCTGTAGGATATGGAGGCACGAAGTTTATCAATCTGTTGTGGATGACATATATGTGAATTTCGCAAAAACAAGCGCCCTCAATTTTCAGTTTAGCGCTCCTTTAACCTGAATAAAAAGTCTACAAAAATATACAAATTGTCTCATGAATATTCATAATAAATGACTTTACCTCCAACACGCACTTGAGGTTTTCATAATGAACATCTATTTGATCCTTGCTGCCATCATCTTTACTGTCACTCTTTAATAAGCTGTACGCCACCTCGATCTCCAAGAGATTGTCTAGCATATTAGTTTTCACTGAAAAATGACAAAAAACCATCAGTCTACTTTTAGATAAATAATGTTTAAAAAAATGTTCAAGGTATATTCCTGTGAGCTTTCATTGTCATATATATGATAGGACTATTATTAAATAAATTAGTGTAAAAAGCATGTTCATATCTTATTCTGTTTTGTTATTGCATTTCTGTTTTACTTTGCAGTGAAAAGTGTAATGTAAAGATTCAAGAAAAGGTTTTTGTATGTCTTTGAAAATCAATGCCTGTTCCTAAATTACTGCAAACTTTTTTGTTTAATCATTGTATAACAATGCTCTTTGCAAGAACATGCTTTGCCCATCTGCGCATGTATCCTACATTCTAAAAGAAAGAGAATTAAGCTTTCAGTAATAGAAATTCTTAAAAGAAAAGAGGTGAAATATTTAAAATCCAATAACTCATATACGGAATAAGATATCAATATGGTGTTACCTTTAAAAGAATATTCCCATGTTTTTTTGTAATATTCCTATTGTTTTTTGTAATATTCTCATGGTGTTTTGTAATATTTCTATAGTTTTTTTTAAAATTGTATTTAAAAGAGCATACTTTTAAAGCCAATTTGGTACAAAAAACAGGTTGATATCATATTCCGTTCAGGAGATATGGATTTTTAAAGATTTCCCAATTGCATTTTGAAGTTTTTGTACAGTATGAGGAATTCGTGTTTGATGATGTCATAAAGAGAATTCCATTGCAAATGTTTATGTATTTCTTTGAATGTTAATTGGTTGTTTCTGTATGATTAGAAAGAATTTTCCAAAAGTTATTGAAGCAGGGTATATTTGGGAAATGTATATAAATACCAAACTTTCATCAATTTATTTTTCTAGCAGGTTTTACACATAAAAAGGAATGATAGATTTTAATGAAATACATAATCTTTGTGGGAGAATGTGTTGCTGTGATGTCATACTGAATGGCATTTTCCTATTCGTTTATTGACATTTTTTGTGAGCCTTCCAATCTGAATATCTTCTGGTAGGAAGAACATTATCAACATGATGTTTGTTCTAAATTGTTTCTAAAACTTTTCTCTTTTTTATGAAAGGTTATGAAAAAACATGGGAATATTCCTTAATAGTCCAGAACCAATAAAAACACAGATGAAAAATCACAAAAATATTCCTTTAAAGGATTAGTTAAGTGGTTAAGCAAGTTTATTTATATGAAAGACAACTTTAAAAGAAACAAAATGGTGAAGAAACTATTTCAATATCATATTCCCTGAAGGAGATATTCAAGTTTAAAGCTTTGTCTTTTCTGTGTAAAAGTGATTGGTGCAGTAAGTCTACTATGGTAGGTTGGCACCCTCATCATCAAATTCATAACAATTGTTAATACATATTAAAGATAACTGATATAACTTTTTTACTATCTGAATAATTTTTCCTAAAACTTTCTTCAGGTGGTAAATTATAATTAACCTTACTAGATTCTGTTTTACTACTTTCCTGACATATCCAATGGTTTTTAGGACACTAAACCACAGGACAAAATATGATATAATACATAAAGACTTTGAGGAATCTGAGGTTATGACATCACAACTAGTCTGATTTCAGTCATTTCTATACAAATGAAACCAAACTTTAAACTTGAATATCTCTTTAAAAAATAAGATTTTTAATGATTCTTCACTATTTTGTTTCTTTTAAAGTCCTTTTCATATAAGATGAAATTGCTTGACCACTAAACTAATCCTTTTTAAGATACATCTTTTGAAGGCTTTTAAGATCAGTGCTTATCACCGGTTTCTGTGGTGCAAGCAGATGAGTAAACAATTTTTCTGGATGGGATGCCTTTTTATCGCAATTCAACTCTCCAGCAGTGCTGCAACAGCAGTGCTGGTACTCATTTAACAGCTGATTGGACTTTTTGTTCTTCTCACCATTTGCTGATCAATAAACGAAATGTATATTAAGAGAATAGTGTTTTAAAAGTTGAAAAATATGAGAATGTTCTTGACAAAAATTCAAAGTAAAGGATAGGTTACAAGATGTTCCTCTAATTGGTAAAGCAGAAATTTTTATCTAAAAAAAAAAAAATAAAGAAAAAATTTTAATCTAACTTCAATTTATATTAGAAAAATGTTTTGTAATAATTTCAGGTTGTATATATCGTAATATAATATATACATAAAGAACTGAAAAAAAAAAAAATATTTTGCATGAAGAATGAAAACTTTGATGGGATGGCATAGATTGTTAAATACACCAAATAAACAGTTTTAAGTGAAAAAGTGAAACCATTTTTAAAACATAAATTAGCAACCTCATTCGAAAAAACATTAACATTATGGCAACCCCCCTCAAAATATTCATCTTGCGTGCCACAAAAAGTACAAAGAGAGCAGTTGCTCATCTTTAACAGTTTTAAATAAATATTGACCCCTATAATTGGTCAGCTGATTAGACTGACGCAAGTAGAATAAATCATCTTGACAACGCAGGATTCAATGACAGGAATCAAACCCAGTACTGTTGGAATATGAGTTTTTCACATTATCAACTTAAATCCTTTTTTATTGATACAGATTTATCTAGTCAGCATATTACAAAATTTAACTACGAATGATATGTAATGCTAAATGGGACAAGCCCTCAGATAATCTTTTCATAAAGCTGTAATGCATAAATGAATTAGCACCAAACTATCTTTGTGAACATTTTAAACATTTTGATTCAGCTGTTCGGTCGACACGGCAAACTGAGGGTCGATTGCTCAGCCTTCCATCTTGTAAAACTGATATATATAAGAAATCTTTTGTACTTAGAGGAAGTAAATTATGGAACAACATAGATAAGGATTTGAAATGCTGTCATTCCTTAGCCATTTTTAAGAGTCAAATCAAACAACTGATACTTTATTCGCCCAATTAAAGCTTTTATCCTTCATCCTTAAAGTCTTATCCTTTTACTTCTTTTAGCGCTAAAATTTTGTTTGTTTTTCTTTCATAATTTGTTTAAAAATCACATTTTCACCATTTGGTTCCAATTTACTAGTTTTTATTTTGTTGTATGTTGTTTACTTTTAATGCCATTTGTATAACTTATTCTTTGTTTGATATTCTTTTGTTTTATTTCTCTTTCTTATAGTTTTGAATTTGTAGTTTTATTTTGCTCAGGGCCCTGTGTAAGAAGACCAGTCCTCAGACTGAACAGGCTACCCTGATAAAAAAAACTGAAATAAATAAGTAAACTATAGTAAAAACTGTTTGACATCTAAATAACAGCAAACTTCAACAAGATCTGTAATCATCTATGTTCAAGTATTTATTGCTACATAGTACTGCATACTATCATGTCACATATAAGAAAGACAAAAATCCCATGCAAACTTCAGAGTCAAAGTACTGTATTAAATGAATTAACAAACCTTTTTTTTTTCAATATTTATTTTCTCTTTCTCCAACAAAAGTAATCATGACAAAATAGGATACATGATATATGTTATAAACATAAGAAATACAAATAAAATTTGTTCTTGTGGAGAAGCTTCATAGCAGCAAAAAGAAAAAGAGAATTTTTTTAAAAGAAAGGGAGAAAAATAACTGATAAACAAGCAAAAACAAAACAAGGCATTCAGCTTGAAACTAAATTACATGCATGAAAAGAGAAAAATAAAGTATAAATAAACAGTCCACTGAAAATATAAAATCATCACAGAAGTCTCCATATTTCTGGCAAGTTGCTTAAATAATACAAAAACCTATCATAGAAATTACTTTCTGGGCAATATAACTATCAATTTTAAACCGATAGATAATCTAAGGTAAAAATTTGTGCCAAGTGGGCTTTGTCTTGTCTCTCTTACATAGAAAAATAAAGTACTTTGCATGAAACAATAAAAATTTATATACTTACGTGTAATATTCCTACAACCAAACATTATTGATTTATATGATAAATCAGCGCAACAGGAAAGTAAATTGGTGTGAATGTGAATCCAGAAATCCTTAACACATAAAGTCCCCCTTTCCCCAAAAATGATTAAGAAAACCGTGGAATTTTCACAGCAAGAGCATGCAGAAATACTGATGATGCTCATCTTAACAGACGCTCATTGGTTGGAATTAAACCAAGAATACACTTATACTGAAAATACCATATTCATGGATGGCTAACTGAATTAACAAACCTTGATAATTTCTGGGTTGTCAAGCATGGGAATGGAATTCAGGCCAAAGTTGTGAGGAATCAGGGTATAAAATCTGTTTGAAGCATCAAGAATCTGCGTCTTCTTTGAATCATCTCCAATCAGCTGCGGAACAGAAATGTGCAGATGTGTGTGATGTTTTTAAAATTGAATTAATCTTTTCTTTGTGGTAGGAAATACACAAACAGTATTATAACAATAGATCAAAGTATTTCTTTAACAGATATTTGATTGGAGCAAATCTGAAAATATTTTCAACATCAGCTGAGTTGTGGGGCAATTATTCCTATTAAAACATAATCCATGACTGATAATATCTACAGCAGATTAATGCATATTAATACCTAATCATTGATTAATAATGTCCAATGCAGAGGATGATTACAGCCAAAGAGAACTCTTTCCTCATCAGTCCACGAAAAAGACAGTTATTGCCATAGAAAGAGATGCCATAATATTTCTTAATATTTAATGTCACAAACCTCACCACAGGGAGCTAAAGATATGCAGCAATTGTGATCTACTGCATCATCCATCAACACGCTCTGCATCATCAAGTTTACTTTATCAAAACCAATTTGAACTGCATCATTAACAAAATTTACTGGATCATCAACAAGATCTACTGCATCATCAACAAGCCCTACTGCATCATCAACAAGCTCAATGCATTATTAACAAGCCCTACTGCATCATCAACAAGCTCTTCTTCATCATTATTCAAGCTCACTAACCATCAACAAGTTTGATTGCATCATCAATAATATCTTATGCATCATCAACAAGATTTATGCATCATCAAAAAGCTGTACTGCATCATCAACAAGCTCCCTCTTTATCATTATTCAAGCTCATTAACCATCAAAAAGTTTTACTGCATCATCAACAAGCTCCCTCTTCATCATTATTCAAGCTCATTAACCATCAAAAAGTTTTACTGCATCATCAACAAGCTCCCTCTTCATCATTATTCAAGCTCATTGACCATCAAAAAGTTTTACTGCATCATCAACAAGCTCCCTCTTCATCATTAATCAAGCTCATTGACCATCAAAAAGGTTTACTGCATCATCAACAAGTTCCTCTTCATCATTACTCAAGCTCACTGACCATAAACAAGTTTTATTGCATCATCAATAATATCTTATGCATCATCAACAAGCCCTAATGCATCATCAACAAGCTCCTCGTCATCATTATTCAAGCCCACTGACCATCAACAAGCTCTGATGTATCATTAACTTTTAATGCACCAACAAAACATGTAATGCACCACCAATAAGTTCCCATATATCATCAACAAGCTGTACCATATCATCAAAAAAGTTTGAACAAAATTCTCGACAACCTTGGTTTCAAGTTTGACCAAAAATCTAAACTCTACATGTCCACCAAAAGCCTTTAATCACTTACCGATTGTAACTCTGTCAAAACAGAATAGGCACTCTTAATCTGCTTGCGAGACAACTTGCCGAGAGGCATCTTGTCCATGTCAATCTGTATGTAAAAAAACAAAAAAACATTTATCATAAGTGAATAACTAAGTTTACTTCTTTCCAGCAAATGAAACCAGGGCGCATTATACCAAATCTTAGGGCACAGGGCCAGAGCACATGATACAAAAATCTTAGGACACAGGGCCAGGGCATATGATACAAAAATCTTAGGACACAGGGCCAGGGCACATGATACAAAAAGCTAAGGACACAGGGCCAGGGCACATGATACAAAAATCTTAGGATACAGGGCCAGGGCACATGATACAAAAATCTTAGGGCACAGGGCCAGGGCACATGATACAAAATCTTAGGACACAGGGCCGGGGCACATGATACACAAATCTTAGGGCACAGGGCCAGGGCACATGATACAAAAAGCTTAGGACACAGGGCCAGAGCACATGATACAAAAAGCTTAGGACACAGGGCCAGGGCACATGATACGCAAATCTTAGGTCCTGATTCTTTCTCTTTCATTAGCAGATGAATTTATCACTTGCTAAAATTCATCTGCTAATTTCACTCTACTTATTATGGTTCTGACCAGCAGCAAGCATGGCTCTCATCATGTCCAGAAGAGCATTGCAATATATTATTAACCAGAATTTGACCAGTTGGTAAATTGTTTTAACAGTAGATGATAATATCATCACCTGCCAGTTGAAGATTATGGCCTGCTTTTAACACATCCCAGGTTCCTACCATTACCCTGGGAATTGAAGCTATATAAATATAATTAAAATATCTGACATACTTTTCCATGATATGCAATTTATTTTGGTAAAGAAATTCATGTTATTCCAGAATTCATTATTAGTTTTCTAATAAGAGCAGATAAATGGAGCACAAACAGTCTATTATCACCAATAATTTCTAATGTAAATTTCATCTCTTGACATTGATGGCCAATTTACTATTCCCTCCTTCAATTGAAATGGCATGGTCTGATAAGTCCATCAGCTCTTAGGATCAGTTATGAAATCAAAATGCAAGAATTTTGTGTTTATTAAAATTGGTTTTGATTTCTTTAGAGAATGAAGAAACATTATACAGCACAAGCAATAATGAATTTGAATAAAAACACAAAAATGGTTCAACTTGAAAAAATATTTCATTAGTTAATATTACTAATAACAAAATCTTTGGAATTTACAACCAGTAATGGAGTAGCTTTTCAGTACAGTATTAATGCAGAATATAATCAAACAAACAAAACACATTACAGTCATAATAATGTGATTTAATTTCATGCAGATTTGTAAGCTTTTCAAGCTCTCAGGGAAAATGTAGTTAATTTCTTGTTTCAAAAGAGACTTGAATAATTGTTAAATATCTCGTTTCCATGTTGAAAACATGCACTCTATAATATACATGTAACAGCAAGTAACAACCAAGGCATACCTTTACCCAGGGACAACTACACCAGATGGGGCCTGCATGAGAGCAAGGGTGGGAAGGGGATGTGAGGAAAACAATTTTTGCATATAATGTTGTTTCAAGTGATTATTACAAGTGTCTTTGAAACACCCAGATGTATATCAAATCATACAAGTATCAAAATATCTGAATTTGTACAATACAAGCACTTTCTTGATAACAGAAAATAATTTGTTTCACAGTTAGAATAAAGGAATATTCCCATGAAGTTTCATTTTCATAAATATGATAGAGGACTTGGAAAGAAACAATTTAGTGTAAAGAGATGTTGATATCTTTTTCCGTTCAGGAGTTGCCTTTTCAAAGATTGCGCCAATGTCTTGAAAGTGACCTCGCAGTGTGATGTCATAAAGGCAGATCAAAGACACTTATTATGTATTTCTATAAAACAAAAAATGTTTTTCTTTTACTTAACCCTTTTAAATACCCAGACCAAGCATGTCACACTCGATTGTGGACATACTTTTTCAAAAATATTTTTCTTTCTCAAATAGGCCCACAGCAGTGATTTTGGTATCATTTGAAAGAACTCGAATAGTTCTTTCAGAAAATATAACTTTTGGATGGGAGTTATGTTGAAGAATTTTGCAAAAAAATGGATTGTAAAAGAGAGAATTCAAAAACGCACAAAATTTAACAGAATTTTGTTTTCTTTTAAAAGCTTCCTTGCCATACTTTCAGACATAGCTTTTGCTTGAAAAGCCGTGAACAACTGTCATAGACATCAAAGTATCCAATTCCAGTCAAATTTTGATTGCCCCTACCATCACTATCTTTTTTTGGCAAAATTTGTGCCAAATTTGAATATTTTAAGCCTTTTGAGACAAAAATTTTGAAAAAATTTGTAAGTTCTGATCACAATACACCTACCATATGTGAAAAGTATCGTAAGAAAAGCTAAGCCATGTACTTTGGATTGATATCAAAAAGAGCAAGTACCCCCTCTCTAATCACATCTAGATTTAAGTAATAATAAAGCCTCCTCTTTCACAGTTAATCACTTTGGTCTAGTGGCAATTCTCTGTGCACAGCACACGGATGACCCGCTTCCAATCCCGCACCGGACACCTGGCTTTTGTTTTTCCGCTAGTAATTACAGTGGTGATTATTTTTCATTTATTTTCAGTGTTTTTACATGTTTTGCTTTAAGAAAAAAATTTAAACTGGTATAAATGGAAGGAAATCTCACAAATAATCTAAATATGTAAAAATTATGATAATTTTTGTCACGTTTTGAACCCCTGGGTCTTTAAGGTTTAAGATGTTAGGTTCATGAGCAGATGGGCAAATTACATTTTTATAAAGTGTATGTTATACATACCCCATCTCAATAAATAAAAAAAAATGCTTAGAGTAATTTAGGAAGAGGCAATAAATTTTCAAAGAAATACACAAAAATTGTCTTGGATTTGCCTTTATGACATCACACTGTACAATGTGAGGTCACTTTTCCCCAATCGCGCAATTTTTGGAATGCAATAACTCCTAAACGGAAATAGATTTTAACATGATTTATTCACCATTTTTTCTTTTGTAGTCCTCTATCATATATATGAAAAATCATCTTTTTCAGCTGCTCTATGTCAAAGATAAAGCTTACTGATCTCTTGGATTCAGTTTCGAAGTGGAATTGGACCCTTTAGCTGGTTTCTTTAATTTGTCCCATTGTCTCACATGTTATCTCATTGTGTTCCCCATGCCATCACACCCTTATCTCAATTCCTACATCTACCAATCATTATGCCATCTTCTACCTTCACCTACCATTCCCCATTCACCTACCATTACCCATTCACCTACCATTTTCCATTCACCTACCATTCCCCATTCACCTACCATCCCCAATCACCTACCATCCCCATTCACCAACCATCTCTCCTCTTACTCCCATCCCCTCACCTCTATCAACTTACCATGCCCCATTCACCTATCATTCCCCTATTCACCTACCCTCCCTCATTCACCTACCATCCCCCATTCGCCAACCACTTCCCATTCACCAACTATTTCCCATTCACCTACCATTCCCCATTCACTTACCATTCCCCATTCACCTACCATTCCCCATTCACCTACCATTTTCCATTCACCTACTATCCCCCATTCACCTACCATTCCCAATTCACTTACCACTCCCCATTCACCTACCATTCCCCATTCATCTACCACTCCCAATTCACCTACCATTCCACATTCACCTACCATTCCCCATTCACCTACCATCCCCATTCACCTACCATTCTTCATTCACCTACCATCCCCCATTCACCTATAATAATTAAGAGTTTACCTCAAATTCCATCATGGTCTTTTTCAGCTGCTCTATGTCAAAGATGAGCATGATGATCTCTTGGATTTCCTTCGGAAGTTTTGAGGTGGAGCCAGCCCCTTTAGCTGCTTGTTTCAATTTGTCTTCCTCCTGAATAGGGACACAAGAAGAATAGAATAAACAATCATGAACAACTGCAGATATGTTGAACTTAAATAGAAGTATTTTAATTTGATATGATAACATGTTCTTCAGTTATCATTTTATTTGATACAATCTGGAGGCTACAGGTAAAATTACCCAGTTCAAACAGCTATCTACATCTCAATATAAGAATGCTATGAGACTACAATCAGGGACAAAAGTCTTGGCCCTGTTTTCCTCTTCGACTTTTATCCAATATTATCCGATGTTATCCAAACAGGGGTATATGTATGTATGTGTGTGTGTATGTGTGTATATATATATATAAATATATATATATATATATATATATATATATATATATATATATATATATATATATATATATATATATATATATATATATATATACATACATATATATATATATGCATATATATATATGTATGTATGTATGTATGTATGTATATATATATATATATATATATATATATATATATATATATATATATATATATATATATATATATATATATATATATATATATATATATATATATATATATATATATATATACATATATATATATATTATATATATAACTATATATATATATAACTATATAACTATATATAACTATAACTATAACTATATATATATATATATATATATATATATATATATACACATATATATATATATATATATATATATTATATTATTTATATATATATATATATATATATAAATATTTATATATATTTATATATATATAATATATATATATATATATATATATATATATATATAATATATATATATATATATATATATATATATATATATATATATATATATATATATATATATATATATATATATATATATATATATATATACACATATATATATATATTTATTTAATATATTTTATATTTATCTATATATATACAAGGGGAGATAAAAAAAAGAAGTGTGAGGTACTTTTGTCCGGGATTGTAATAGAAAGCATGGAAACTGAGAGTTTAAATTTTCAATAAAGCTAAAGCCATTTTTTAAAGAATTTTAGTGACCAAGCAAGTTCATATTCTGTGAAAGAGAATAATAAAAAGAACAAAACAGTAAAGAAAGCATTTAATATCTTATTGCATTACAAAAATATTCAAGTTTTAAATTCTATTATATTTGTGCAAAAAAGCAACTGAAATCCCATTAGAAGTGACACACTCTTCAAATGACATTGTGTATTTGAATTGACCTATTTTTGCTAATACATTATTTCAGCAGAGATACAATGTAAATACAGTGAAGTAACTGTAATGTACCATACATTAACCCTTACTCTACCACGCGGTGATAGTATCGCCGTTCTCAAACCACCTTTTTCTATAAATAAAATCTGAACTTTACCACAGCCCTATAGGAGTAATCTTTGTATTATTTTAAAGTACTCAGATAATTCTTTGACAAAATGACACTTTTTCATAGGGGGTTATATTACAGAATTTTGAGAAAAAGTACATCAAAAAAGGGTAAAACTCAAAAATTGTTTAAAAATTACAAAAAAAGTTTTTTTTTTTTCTTTCAAATCTTACAATAACGCCAAGATCACATTTTTGTTTCAAAATCAAACACGCAAGTTCCAAGACATGATAGTATTGGTTTCTGGTCTAATTCTTTTAAATCCCTATGTGTAATCTTTTGTTCTGGAGAAATTTCTTCAAAATTTCATGAATTTCTGCCATTTTTGGGCCATTTTTAAAAAAATCATGTATCAAACTGTACATCGCACATGCTTCGTTGAAGAGCCATTCAAAAGCGATAGAAATTTCCTTTCATTTGACATATAGATAAAGGCATACCCTTTATAAAGAACATGTCCTATAAGAAATTTATTACACCTCTCCAATTTGAACGGCTACATGGTGCAGAGGGAATGTACGCGGCTAGCACGCGAGCGCTCCGGGTTCAAGTCTCCCCGGGACCACTGCGTAATTATTTTTCTGCTGCAGCTTTCAGGTGTTTTTTGACTATAATCATTTTTGATGTGTTTTCATCTTTCCTTTCTTTCTAAAAATTATAGATTAGTATGATTGGAAGGAAAATTTCATAAAGAATCCAAATATGTAACACAAATCTCTGTTTTCAATACTGACAAGAAGTTATACTTCTGCAAAGATTGACCATTTGTTGACCAAATTTAGCCAAAAATTGTTTAATTTGCATATTTTTGTCCAATATTTCCTAAATTGGTTTTAATTATTCAAAAGATAAATATCTTAGCCTCTATTTTAACCAAACTTGTAAAGAAAGAAAATGAAAGGAAAGTTGTCAAAAATGCACATGAAAAAAAAGTTACGAAAATTGGGGTTGCTTTTTTCAAAGCCCTGGTAGAGTAAGGGTTAAGCAATTTAAGATCTAAACACTGTTTTCAATAAAACACAGAAATAATAAGAAAGTGAGGTTTTAAGTTCTAAAAACTGTTTTTAATCAAACACAGAAATAATAAGAAAGTGAGGATGTGTCATCAATGTTCTTCAGTAGACTTTACACACCAGTCATTTTCAAACAACATTGTAATATCTTCAAAACACTGTATCTCCTAAACAGAATAAGCAAAATAGTATGTTTGTGTTTGCGCCCTCTAAGATACTGGAAGTCTAGATATGTTTGCCAAAACCAAATAAGTTACAAGTTTTCTCACAACTTATTTCAGAATTGATAGATTAATCTCTTACACATGTACAATCAGGATATTTTATCTTTCTTTTTGTCATGTTTTGCACTGAACAGCAATATGAACTTTCCCAAAGACTTGACTCACCTCACCATAATCAATATCAAGTGGATAGAACTTGTGGGGATGCTTCTTAAAGTTCTTGGTGCCAAACCCATTTCCAGTTTTCTCAAGATAAAGCCCCCTAAAGTGGGTCTTGGCATCTGCAAGATTAGATCCGAAAGATTCCAACTTGTTGCCTCCAATTGTCGTGCCGATGCGACCCCACTTGCGAAAAACCCAATACCTGATGAAAACAAAAGACCAGTACCAAACTAGTAATCTCTGCATTTTTCTCATATTTTCTTCAAGTATAAGAAAAAAAAAAAAAATTCCTTTCCCCTTCATTAAAAGTTATTATTGCAAAGCATATATCATATATCCTCTCTTCTCTCCTTCCAATTTAATCTCCATACACCTAATGCTATCCACAAGGCAACATTAATAAATGTTGAGCTGTTTACTACCTATTAGTATTAGTCCAATGAGTATAGTCAGCAGATTAGGGAGGAGGGGGATTACAGAGGGGGAAAATTGCTGATGGCCTAAAATAGGCTATCACTGTTTTTGGAGGCTAAATTTAACTGAAGAGCAAGAAAAGAAAAACTCCACTTCAAATTCTGGACTTTTCTAAAATACTTTCTGAGTGTTTTACCTTCTTGCACTTTTTTTTAGGGAATCCTACTTCCAACACCCATGAGTCCCTAGCTCATTCATGTCATACTTTGTCATCATCCATATGGGCACCCCAATCAACCCCCCCCCCCTCCTTTTTCTCCATCCTCATCCCCAGCATAATATAGACTACCAAACATCATCAATACCTTTTACTGGTGTCACTTTGAAGCACCTGCAGAAGATAGAAGGAGTTGCTTCCTCTGGTGATGTCCACCATTCCCAGGGTTGCAGCATACATTTGACCATTGTCCTTCAGCACATGGGCAACACTTGACAAACCTTTGAGAGTAAATGATAGAATGATACAAATGAAGACGTAGCTCAAATTAACGACCTGGCTTATGATACAAATGAAGACAGCTCAATTTAACCACCTGGCTTATGATACAAATGAAGACGTAGCTCAAATTAACGACCTGGCTTATGATACAAATAAAGACAGCTCAATTTAACAACCTGGCTTATGATATAAATGAAGACAGCTCAATTTAACGACCTGGCTTATGATACAAATGAAGACAGCCAATTTAACAACCTGGCTTATGATACAAATGAAGACAGCTCAATTAACGACCTGGCTTATGATACAAATGAAGACAGCTCAATTTAACAACCTGGCTTATAATACAAATGAAGACAGCTCAATTTAACGACCTGGCTTATGATACAAATGAAACAGCTCAATCTAATATGGCTTATAATACAAATGAAAGCTCAATTTAATTACCTGGCCCTTGATACAAAAGAAGACAGCTCATTTAAACGACCAGGAGCTTATAAGTCAAATAAGAAAGCCCAATTTAACAATGCTTATGATACAAATGAAGCAGTCTTTAATTTCAAGTTATAATACAAATGAAGACAGCTCAATTTAACAACCTGGCTTAAAACCAAAAGTCCAGCTCAATTTGGTCACCACTTATGATTGCAGCACTGAATTTAAAAATGCTTATAATACAGATGAAGACAGCTCAATTTTGCAACCAGGATTTGATACAAATGAAGCTCAGATTTAACAACCAGCATAACTATTCAAATGAAGACGGCTCAATTTAATAACTCATCAAATTATTGTCTGCTCTTTTAATTTTCAGTATTTAAATGCAGGAGATATTTATAAGAATGAGATCAAATAATGCAGTCTTTAATTTCACCTTCAAGTATCGCATTGCTCGTAAGCATCAAAACCATAAGTCCTTACAGTTTGGTCACCACTCTAATTGCAGCACTGAATGAAAAATGTAGCTGAGATGCACACAGGTATTATTGCCCAGGATTTGATTCATGAATTCAGACTTCCTACAGCACCACTATTCATACCCTTAGTAACCATGTACTTACCTCAAATTTCAAGGCTCAAATAGCAAAAAAAGTACCATTATTCTATCAAGACCTTTTTTTACAGTCCCTCCCCATTCCCCCCCTCCCCCAACCCCACTCCAATCCACAAGCAATACCACAACATCCTTACATACTCAATCTTCTGAACTAAATGAGATTGAGGCTACATCAATACCTTAAGTGTGTCACCCGTTTAAACCTTAAAGTACACAAGCCAAACCCAAATCTTTGTATTGTCAACTCATGAGACTTCAAAGATGGTGAAGGAGAAGACCCCTCTGCTTCCTTCAGGTGCTACTAAGATTGTGTGGTTACCATTGCCTTTATCCTATTATTCTTCTAAGTGAGCACACTTTAATGTTATTTTCCCCCTCCCCCAAAAGCAATTTCAGATGATCCCTTATCTTTTGACCTACATTGATCTGATCCTGTAAAACTTAGATGTAACAATTTTAAGTGTGTCACCTAGCTGTCTAAACTTTAAAAATAGAAAGTACACAACCAAAACAAATCTTTGCATTGTCAAATATAGCCATGAAACTTCAAAGGTTGGGGAAGACTCATTCCCTTCCTTCAGGTGCTCCAAGATTGTATGTTTATCCTTGCCTTGATCCGAATGGCAAGCACCTCATCTTTTGTTCATTTCATTTGTCATTGCTTGCTGAGCGGGAGATCAGAGATGATAACGTGCACACACACACACAGAGCAGAGGTAAGCCTCAGTGAGGGTAAACACAAATTTATTTGTTTTCTTTATCTAAATCTTAAGATAAAAACCTTGTCACTAACAATCTAATTTGTATCTTCTTTTTTTTTATAATCAAACTAGTTCAAAAAAAAAAAAAAAAAAATTAGGGATAGAGAAAGTGTGGCAAAGGTTAGATTGCATCCAACCTAAAAAGTTCAAGATTTTGACCTTATATTCAGTTACTACACCTTTTTCTTTCTTTGAAGATTGGAGGACACTTTTGAATGGAACCTTTGCTAGGGTAGCATGGAACTAATAAGGTATCACTCCGCCATCCAAAAATGAGAATCCTCAGAGAAAAGGCTAAAAAATATAATTTTGAGAGGTCCCATTTCATGAGACAGGAAGATGAGAAGTTGAAAATTTCAGGAATGGTAGAGAAAGGATAGGACTTGACTATGCATATCCAAACATGACGAGATTTGTTTTAGTAAAAGTTTCATGGGGAACTATTTTACCATGGACCCACATCAAATGAGTGATTTGGTGAGGGTGTATAACACCTCTTTACTTCAGCTTAAAAAAGGGGCCAAAACCTCAGTGACTCCCTATTGAAAGTACCCTGATCCAAGATATATTAGATGGTACTTTTTGGAAAAATCACAAAAGATCCCAAATCTATAACATTCTAGTACAAAAAGGACCACGAACTTGGCTGTTTCATCATACCCTTCAATGGGGCAAATAATTAGTTCCGTGCCACCCTAGGTATTCTGCGTGCAACATATGTTGAAAATTGCTTGTGAGATTTGTTCAGGACTTTGCTTGGGTTTCAAATTATTTGGGGTCCCCTATCCGGTGGGGCCTTTTATTGGGGTCAGGCCGGGGGAAAAAGAAACACACAATTTCCGAAACCAAATTTTAATTTTTTTCAGTTGGAAAGATTTTCCTCAAACTTTCACGGTCAGGAGGAGATGGTGGGAATGGGGGTGGAAATAAAAGATGTTCTAATAACCATACTGCACTCAGGGTCCATCAGCAGCAAGATAACTTAAAGCATAAAAACAATTCATAAATTGTTATTGTACCCCTTCAAAAAAGTCTTGCTACGCCACTGAATTAGGTCAAAAAAGGCACCCCTCCAATTAAAAACAAGAAGTTCCATTAAGATTTTCACTGTTTCACGTTCCAATACAATGTCAAGCATTATCAATTGACCTAAAGAAATAACATAGCCTATTAAATCCCAATTCTCGCATTTACAAATAATTAAAACTAATTAGAGCCAACGTGATTAGACCAGTCACAATGTAAATTATTTATCTACTTCATGTGCCCTTGATTTTTTTAATTTATTACTGTTTGCATGGATAAACAAGAGTGGTCATTAAAACAAGCAATTCCAGATAACACCCTCAAGAGGGAGTGATCACTGCACAGGAACTGTTAATCAGTTAGACAAAAGGCGAGGGTGATTAATTTATAAGGTGTGGGAAAACGTCAGTATTTGCTGGAATAATGGGCAGCATGTCAAATGCATTCCAACTTTGTCAACGTCTAAATTTTTCCAAAAAGAACTACAGAAATTATTAGTAAAGCTTTTCCAAAGAAGGAATGAAAAAATTGACTTCAAACATATTTTATACTTCTGTAAACTATAAGATAATTACAGATGTTTGGAGACATAATTAAGATTAAAGATTAATGTTGAGGCAGTGTTTAATGTGTATTTAATGCACGGGAAAAATGACTTTGGCCGGAGTAGAATGACCCAACTTTAGGAGGGTCATTCGCAAGTGCAAAGTCATTTGAAGCGTGCAATAAATACACAAATAAACACAATGCCAAAACATAAATCTTTTAATTATATTTCTGTGTAAGATTGTTTAAAATGAATAAAAACAACAAAAGAATGAAAAACGAGAAAAGTTTACATAGATTTTTTGCTCTGTTAAGAAATTCACCTCTTGAAAAAATAGAAGAAACCAATTACCGAAGGTTGTGCATTTTGTGAATTTAATGCACGGGTAAGGACAATGCAAATACTCCATAGCAATTTTATAATAAACTTTAAACCCTTATACTACCAGCACTTTTGAAAATGCAATTGGAAGGCGAATTTAATGCACGGGTAAGGGCAATTTTATAATAAACTTTAAACCCTTATACTACCAGCACTTTTTGAAAATGCAATTGGAAGGCGGGGTCAAAGATGGGCCACCCAAAACGGCGATAATATCGCTGTGTGGTAGAGTTAAGGTTTAAACACAGGCTGATTATTGAAGGTCCTCTGTCTTCGAGCAGAGTTCGGATCGTTCCCCTTCAGTGACCCAGTGGGGCCTCAGTGAGACGCCCACCAGGACCATGCTGCATATACTTTTCAGTTGGTACATTTGTCGTGGTATCTTAACCCTTACTCTACCAGCACTTTTTAAAACGCACTTGGGAGGCGGGGTCAAAGATGGGGACACCCAAAATGGCAATAATATCGCCGCGTGGTAGAGTAAGGGTTAATGGTCAAAATAAAATTAAGACCTTTCAGCACTAGCCCAAACAATACTGAACATTTAATATTTTCTTGGAAAACTGAGAATTCTTTGTCTTTAAAACACTTCCTGCAAACTTAAAACTAACCAGGCCTCCTAAAAATTTTGTTTTTAAAAAAACTTGAATTGAGTGAGTTAATCATGTTTTTTTAACTAAGGTATTCAGGCAAGTTAAGTATCAATCAACCTCTACCCACAGGAATATATTATAGGAAATTAAAAAATATCCCGAAATTATGGAAATGATTAATTTCTAACAAAGTTTTGTCTACATGGTATCAGACATCTATTCACCTCTCACAACCTCAACCAAATCTTAACTCATAAAAGTGAAGGCGTAATTTTCCAGAGATTCACAAATATTCCGCAATAGCTTTTTGACCTTTATGGAAAGCTACGAAGCACATCCAATGCCAATATTTATATCAAGTAGTTGTCTGAGATTCATAAACAATAACATTATATCACTTTGGTAGGCAAAACAGTCACCAAACACACCCACACATGGGTCTAGTCCTCATCCTTGGTTTTCAAGTTCACTTGAACCAAGGATGTCTTGTCCACTATGCAAGTCTCAATTATGTTCGTAAGTCCTTGCTTTAAAGGTATATGGACAGGGGAGATATTTTGCTTATATTACATTCTGAGCAGAGAAGTACATAAATGGTAACAATAGCTCTTATAATGTTTTAAGTTAGTATGGCAAATCACAATTTGTAAACAAAAATTCAGCATGCACAAAAGTGATAATGTATAAACATGAAAACAGCTAAAATTCTTTAAATAATTCCTTAATATTTTTTCCCAAATTTCAAATATCAAGATTCTCAAATTGCATTCTACTGCTAAATCTGAGTCAATGGTAATATCCAAGATCCTGTTCACTGTAGCCAACTTCTCCCATTTAAAATGTTTGGGGAAGGAGCGAAAAACATTAATTAACAAAAGCAACTTGCTTGTTGTTATGAGGTCACAAAATATTGCACAATTTATGCTAATTAGGTATCTAATTTTTTGAATGCTTTAAAGGAATATTTCCATGAATTTTCATTTTTTCATAAATGATAAGAGAAAATTTATAGAAACAAAGTGGTGAAAAAAACTATGATAATAAAACTATGTTATATATATATATATATATATATATATATATATATATATATATATATATATATATATATATATATATATATATATATATATATATATATATATATATATATATATATATATATATATTATAAATTATGAAGCAATGAAAATCCATGGAAATATTCTTTTAAAAGGGTCAATTTTTAACCAAATTTGACGGTTTTGTTGTTTTCATGGTTTTTAGTACATTTGAAAAAATGTTGTTGCTACCTGTCCATATATCTTTAAGGTCGCTTGAACCTAAAGGATGGCTATTGTCCACTATAAAATCTCAATTATGTCCACACATCCTCGCTTAAAAACTATCAAGTAGATTAACATTACATCAAGACAGAGCTGCTTGAGCCAAACTTTGCCAAGCCTGCATTAGTAACCAAGTAGTAGATGAGAGAGGACTTCACTCAGTACATCAGATAAGATGACACCACCACTTAGCACAAGAATAGAAAATATTGCAAGTCTCTCCAAATGGTATCAAAGTTGAATTTGCATTAAAACTGATGACAGCATCAGGTAAAAGGAAGAAACAAATTGTGATGCCTTAATTTGCCTAAATTTCCTCCTGAAGATTTGCAGTGATGAAGAGATGTTTGACAGGATTATGTAACCAGATTGATTCTAATCCACAGGAGTTTCACTTCAATGTTGATTTTGTTGGTGATAGCATGTATCTCATCGGAGCTGTTAAGATCTGCAGGTGTATGCATACAAGCCTAGTACAGTAGTTCAATGATACAATCTTATTTTATATGACATTTGTGAAAAGTTCTGTGATAGTTTTATTGTGATTGGAAGAAAATCTTTACAGATTTTTATTTGACATTTTTTGGTGGAAATTGGTTGTTTTAAAGATAAATACTTCCTTTGAAAACTTTCTGGATTAAAAGCTGTATTTTTTTTTTTGACACTGGAGAACGTCTTCTTCCCTTGAAAAAATATTGGAACTGGAAAGGATTAATTTTGTTCTGTAAGATCTTGGTTTTGTAAAGGTCACAGTATCGTAAATTTTTAAAGGAAATTAAAAAAAAATCATGATAAAATGCATTTGGAATCAAGAGTTATTTCTTTTCACAAATCTGGGAAAAATACAGCTACAGTATTAATAAAGCAACGAATAACTTTTCATGAAATTAAAAAGTTAGTGTTATATCTCAGAGCTTATAACGACAAAAGCATTCATTAATTCTTCAGTCTGCATGCCCGCTCTTGTCAAAGAGGACTTTTAGTTCCTTATCTTTCCGGGAAAAGGTTTATGTTGGAAAATTTGTTAGTTGGAATGAGCAGTCATTTTGATATATGGATTATGTCAAGATATTCCTCAGAAATGACAATTTAAGTCAAACACTGGATGTTACAGGTGAGGGTCAGTGGCTGGAAAACATTCAAGTATTTTTTGATTGACAGGTGAGTTGAATTAAGTATGTTACTTTCTTTTCTATCAGTTTTTAATCCAATGATTCAATCCATAAGAATTTTTAAACTGACATAATTGTGCTACATACAAAATCATATTGGCAATTGCAAAAATAAACTAAACTGATCATTTTTTTTAAATATCTCCTCCCTTACTAATGCTATATTACCCTATTCCAAATGAAAGAAAAATCCTTAAAGAAATCAGAGTTAATGCCATAGAAATAAAAGTGATTGATTTTTGTCTCGCCTGCGAAGCAGGATGAAGAGACATAGGGATCATCCTGTCATTGCCACAAATGTTTAACCCAAGCTCATAACGTAACCATATGAATGGTGCACATTCATGTTACTTGGCATAGGGGTAGGAGAGGCCATGGGTACTGTTCAGATGAGCATGATTGGAGGTTGCGTATGCATACCAATTTGCTTATTTACATAACAATGAAAATATCTGTATCTGACGATATCTCTTAAATTAAGGAGGGTGGTGATTTTGCTTACACATATGATCATAAGTAAAGAGCATTGTCCACACATAATGGTTAGGTGTAGTATGCATATTAATTAGATTATTTGCATACCACTTAGACTTATATTTGCATAACAATTAAAATACTTGTTTATATATTTCTTAAAGTAGTGAGAATGTGGTGAGATTATTAAGGTAAATTAAATAAAGAATTGTGTTCATATTAATTTTGAGATTTGCATAACAACATAGTTTTGTGGAACAGGTTTAGCCAGGTCAGGTATGTATGGTTGGGGGTTGTTTTTGCATATTAATTACCTGGGTTGATAATTACAATTGCCAACCATAGCCATAAAAGCCTATTAAAAACATACATTGTTACAAAATGAGATAATCAAAAATATATGCCAGGAGAGACTTACTAACTTCCAAATTTCTAGTATTGGTGTAGATAACAATTACTTTACTTCAAAGACATGTTTAGGGAGAGAAGAAACAACAAGGGCATACGGAAATCAATTTACAGGCTCTTCTAACATAAAGGATAACTGGGATGTCATTTGTGTACAGTAAACCTATGATAGTACAAGTATGTTTAATGATAAATGATTTTCATGACACCCATTCCTTTATTGTGCTCCTCTGTAGTGATCTACCACCAAGCTGTAATTCTTCTTCATAAAGTGTGTGTTGGGTGCAGGAAGGGGTGGGTGGGGTGGAGGAGGGGAGGGGGGGGGGATGAGGTGGCAACAAGGCCATAATTTTCCTGCACAAAGTGGGGGACAATATTTTCCTGAAACTATAATTTCTTTAACCCCACATGAACTTGGGAAACAAGTTCCACCTTTCCCCATAGCCTTGGTGCACCAACAATCTTCCCTCTGGATAACTTAAATTATACTGGCATTGATCATTTATCATATAAAAGTGATGTACAGTATATAAAAAGTATATACATACAGTCATTACATATATTTACAAATTTCATCCAATTACCACTATACAGCGGGGCCTTTTTAAAGAAATTCTTAGTGGGGAAGGGGGAGCGGGGGGTGGGGAGAAGTGAGGGGAAATACACAAAAGGGACCTTTTCGATAATTTTTTGACTCATTATGTCCCCCCCCCCCCTCCCCCCCCTGTAAAGATTTTAAAAATATTTTCTTCCATTCTTGTGAATTTTTCTTTCATTATTGGGTACTTTTTTTCTCTAAGTTCCAGGAAAATTTTCTTCAATTATCAGAAAATTTTGTTAATTTTTGAGAAATTTTGCACATTTTTAGAACCAATTTGCTCATTTTCGGAACATTTTACACATTTTCGAAACATTTTACGCATTTTCGGAACATTTTGCATATTCTCAGAAAATTTTGCTCTTTCAGGATTTTTTTGCTCATTTTTGAGTAATTTTTTTCAATTCTGGACAATTTTATTCTATTATAGAAACATCATCTTCCATATTGGGGAAATTTCTTTCCTTAAAAAAATGTGTAGTTATGAGTGGGGAAGGGGGGGGGACATGGCCCCTCCCAATTAGTGTAATAAAAAAGGCCCTGCTACACAGATATTAAGCATACAAAGCATGTACTCATTGATGGTTAATTGATCATTTTTACGCACAAAGTGGGGGAAAATATTTGATCCCACATGAAAGTGGGGAACTAGTTCCCCCTGCCTTCTCCGCCTAACCATAATGGCCCTGGTTTACACTCTAAACTTCCTTCTGGATAATACAACTTACATAACACTGGCATTAATCAATCACCATATAAAGGTGATGTACTGTATCCATATAGTATGCACATCATTACATATATTTATAAATTTTATCCATCTACCCCTACACAGATGTTAAAATAATATTCCCATGGATTTTCATTTTGTCATATATGATGGAGAACATTTTAGAAACAAAGTGGTGAATAAAACTATGTTAATATCTTATTCCGTTTAGAAGTTATAACAATTTAAAGAGTAGAAAAGTGTTCTTAAAAAAACACCTTGTACAGTAAATGTCCTTCAGCTTGGTTACCACCATCAAGGCAATTCCAGCACAGTTCTTATGTATTTCTCATCAATATAATCAAACCTTTTTCACATTATCAAACAGCATTTTTGATTCATAATAGAGATAGGGTGGAATATATAATTTACAAGAAAATATTTTTTTTTTTTTCTTGGTGTACATCATATTTACAATCAGAAAAAAAAATCCAGATCATTTTTAAAGAAATACAAAAATGGTTTGTTGAAATTGTCAGTCACTTTTGTCCAAATTCAAAAGTACTTTAAAATTTTGTAACTTCTAAATGGAATAAGATATTAACAGTTTTTTCACCACTTTGTTTCTGAAAATTTTCTGTCATATATAAAAAAATGAAAATCCATGGAAATATCCCTTTAAGTAAGCATACAAATCACTCATTGATAGTTGATAGACAAGTTTTATGATTTTCATAGACTTTTCGTATACTAGGTGGAATCTATTGGAATTTTAAACAACAGCCTAATGGTTTCATTTTTAAAATAAACGATTCGTTATAACAAGAACTGGCACGTGCATAAATTACATGCACTAATTAATGGGAACTCATCTACATTTTTCTCCATAATGTGAAAATTGGGAATATATCAAAATAATCCACACTTCAGAATTTGATTTGTAGTAATGTAATATCTATGTCTGTCTAGGTTTAACTTATTTAGATAAATCATATATCATTGTACACCTTTTGTTTCTCAATTTTAAGGATTAGTTCAGGGGTCAAGCAAATCTATCTGGTATGGAAGAGGACTTCAAAAGCAACAAAATAGTAAAGAATGCATTTAAAAATCTTATTCCAATAAGGAGATATTTAAGTTTAAAGTTTGGTATCATTTGGCTAGAAACAACTGAAATCAGACTAGTTGTGATGTCATAGCCTCAGATTCCTCAAAAATCTTTTCTGTATGTATTCTATCATATTTTGTCCTGCGATTTTGTGGCTTAAACACCATGGGATATGTCAAAAAAGTAGCAAAACTGAATCTAGTAAAGTTATTTATAATATACCACCAGAAGAAAGTTTAAGGAAAAATAATTTAAATAGTGAAAAATTCAATAAACGTTTTTTACAATACATTAAGAATTGTTAAGAATGTGAGGATGAAGACACCAACTTTTCATAGTAGACTTACTACACCAGTCATTCTACACAGATTAGACAGAGCTTTAAACTTAAATATCTCCTTAACGGAATAAAATTTTTGCATGCTTTGATCACCATTTTGTTTCCTTTGAAGACCTCTTTCATATAAGATAAACTTGCTTGACCCCTGAACTAATCCTCTAAGATAGATTTGTTTTATTCTATGATTTAATCATTCTTTATCAATTTAAGATAGAATGATTTTAAGCACTTGACATATTTTCTTGATTAATTGTATTGTCTAGTGAGCCACTGTTCCAATCTATACTCTTCCACTTTTCATGGTATCACAGATAAATAATCAATAAATACTGTAAAAAACTTAATCAAAACCCTCTTGATTTTGGCCTACAAAACGATCCCCCATAAATTAGGGATTTTTTTATAAAGGAGACTATTTCCAAGCCCCCTACACACCCCCACCCTACCGACCCTTTCTCCAAAACACTTCTACATGCAATTTATACATAACATTCACAAAAATCCCAACTGTTTGATGCTGAGAACCCTTGGCAACCATAAGACCATTCTAGCCAATCAAACCAAAGAGGAAGGCATCACAGATAGATCAACTTGTAATACCCATTTGCTGATTTTTAGGTTAAACAAACTAATCCGCAATTAAAGGCAATCCTGTGTAAACTGAATGTAATTTATTTGCAGAGATGACCAGGAAATCAGATCGCCAAACAATTTGATTGATTTTTAGATAAAAATAGTCCTATTATCATGATTTTCTATTCTGGAGAGTGATAACCATTGTGTAGTTACATCCTTCCTTTTGGTTGCATGCTTGCACCTTTTTTATATATTAGCATAGCATAGCATAGCATAGCATAGCATAGCATAGCATAGCATAGCATAGCATAGCATAGCATAGCGAGGTTTAACGTCCCGAAAGCATCCAGTGCTGGACATTATATCAAGATGGCCACGGCCTTTGATAACCAGTTGTGAACTCACTGGTTGCAGCCCCACCGTGATACGAACCCGGGACAAGTGGGTGAAAGGACAAAGCTCTAACCACTACATCACAGTGGTTTGTGGTATTACACAAGCTGGTGTTCAAACTAGGAGCAATTGTCAATAAGTTTAATGATTTCATAATCATTGATGAAATAGCTTTGATGTTCAATTTTACCGACTCCTAGAGTTATAAATTACATCTGACCAATTCTGGGTTTTTTTTTCTGTGGTAAAAATATACTAAAAATACCACTGAAAGTTTATAGTCTCTGGCTAGGTACACTTAAGTAAATAATAAACATATCCTAGTAAAATAATATTTGGCTCTCTTCTATTGATGTGGTCAAATTAATAGTAATGTGGTTTTCTGTAAGTGATGTGAATTGAATGTTTGAAAGAGATGGTTTTCTGTCAGTGATATCTTGAAGCTAAAAACTAGTTTATAACTCCATGGTGATAGCTCCATGGTGATAACTCCATGGTGATATGAACATTACTCCCAAAAAAGTATAAAAACATGCCTAGCAATCAGTCATTTATAACATTATTCCCTTGCTTGTAGTAAAATTATGGTAAATATTAAAGTCACTGAGTGAGAAAAAATATGGTACCTTTTATGCGGTCAATTACTGTAGCTACAAATTTGCTGTGTTATAGCCAAATGATGATGATTTGCTACAATGACTAGCACAACCCCTTAAAGGATTAGTTTAGTGGTAAAGCAAGTCTATCTTATATGAAAGAGGACTTCAAAAGAAACAAAATGGTGAAGAAAGCATTCAAAAATCTTATTCCGTTATGGAGATATGTAAGTTTAAAGTTTGGTATCATTTGTGTAGAAATGACTGAAATTAGAGTAATTGTGATGTCACAGCCTCAGATTTCTCAAAATCTTTATGTATTTTAAGCAAAGTATATTTAATTTTTCCACTTTAAATTATTTTTCCTCAAACTTTCTTAAGGCGGTATAATCCTTGATTCAGTTTTACTACTTTTTTGACATATCCTATGGTTTTTAAGCCACAAAATTGCAGGACAAAATATGATAGAATACATACAGTAAAGATTTTTGAGGAATCTGAGGCTATGACATCACAACTAGTCTGATTTCAGTTGTTTCTAGCCAAATGATACCAAACGTTAAACTTAAATATCTCCTAACGGAATAAGATTTTTAAATGCTTTCTTTCCTATGTTGTTTCTTTTGAATTCCTCTTTCATATAAGATGAACATGCTTGCCACTTAAATAATCCTTTAAACTAACCTTAAGTTTTTATAATCAAAGTATTGCATTCTCTTTAACAAACTCATTAAATCTTAGATCTTTGTGTTCTCAGGGGATTATTAATTTGCTTACTCATCAGGAAAATAATTACGCATGACTGATACCGAGCTCATTGTGCAAATCAATACCAGACCACTCATGTCTCGAGGGACACGACTACAAACACGTACCATTTTCCAGGAAAATTTAAATTAGGGATATATTTTTCTGATGGAGAATTTATCCTTCAGCAGTTTATGGCAATTTCCTCTTTCCTTCTTGGGTCTGAAAAGAAGTATTTGTCCTTTGAAATACTAATCTTTAAATATACTTCTTCTGTCATAAGTATCTTCAAAGTGAAATAACCTATACAAGAAACTGTGAAATAAACATATACTTGCCGATACAATTAAAGCTGAGAGATATGCATGTCAAGCATTTAAACGTGTAACATTTTTCAGGAAAAGATAAATGTATATTTTCTACTATGGAGAATATATCCTAAATAGTTTACAACAATTTTCTCTTTCCTTGTTGGGCCTGAAAAGAAGTACTCATCCTTGGAAATACTATTCTTTGAATATACTTATGTCATAAGTATCGATAAAAGTGAAATAACCTATACAAAAACTGTCAAGAAAATGCAATCTTGCCCATATGATTGAAAAGACTTGCATATGTATCAACAGCTCTTGGGGAAGGGGTAGAATAGGAAGAGAAAGGAAGGAAGGGAAAGGAAAGAAAGGAGGAAGGGAGGGAGGGAAGGAAAAGTGAGTGGGAAGAGGGGAGAGTGAGGAGGGGAAGAGAGGGAAGTGGGAGGGGAGGAGAGGGAACTACTCACATACAAACAAAAACAGAAAAATAAATGCACACCACTCACAAAATTCCACTAAACTTAAATCAATATTCCCAGAACCTCCCATGGTTGCTTTTAGACATCCCCGTTCCCTGCAAGACCTTCTCGTAAGGGCGAAGGAGCCCTTACCCACCAATCATGACACAAACAATCAGGACCCTCTGGTTTATTTTATGTAAGTTTAAGATATGTATGTTACACAAGCACATACAGAGACAAACAAATTCAAAAGCACACACACAGATCAAGAATTCCCTATCACAACACATATCAACTGTAAATCATCTTGGCTTATCTACCTAATAACATGCACACAATGCAGAAAACAATACATTAGAAAAACAGAAACTTTTCTTTATACCAGATTCAGCAACACCAAATCACAGATTATCAACTTTAATACTATGCCAAACACCTTCCTTACACCACACATTTTCAATTCACAACACCATACAATAGACAATGTTAGGATTACCGGCATCAAGACAATAACAAAGAAATCACGGATCACAATCCTTCACAGAGATCTTTCTGGATTAATAAACTTTGAACACTTCAACCACAAGGAATTAAACGCATACCAATAACTTCCCACCACGTGATTTTATCATAACACGTTTCACGAACCACTCACTCAATAGCAAAATCTCACACACTATCACGACGCCACAACAAACACACGCTCAATAAATGTAAGTTTATTATTTTTTCCTTTTTTCTTCACCAACTTCCCGTACCTTGCAATGTAGCCTGCCTACGTCTGAGATATATCTTCACATACTATTATTATTATCTTTATTAGTGTTATCATCACTATTATCATTAGAATTGTTATCACTATTGTTATTACCACTTTTGTTACTATTATCATTATTTCTATTATTATTACTATTATAACTAAAATTGTACTCTATATATACTTTTTATGCATACATTCGTAAATCTGTGATTTTTATCAGCATATTCATTTATTAGTTATTACATACTTTCAATGAATAGGCTTCACTCCACCTTTACCTGTGCTTATCACATTAACTTTCTTGCATTATTTTGTATTTTTTAGAGCAAGGCCTCAGGCCCAAAGCTTGAACAAAAACGTAGTAATATTAGGCAGTGTCTTCCTTGTTTTTTTTAATCTCACAACTATTATCATGAGCAAGAACAAAAAACCAACAATGTTTTGGACCAGAGAAAGATATATAGATATATATAGATATAGATAAAATATATATATATATATATATATATATTCGACATAGAGGAATTTAACCTGTCAATCACTGAGAAACTTCTCCTCAAATTTTAAATTTCGCTAAGTTATACCATAAAATTGAAAAGAATGAAATCAACATTAAATTACTTTGATGTCACCCTAGATCTGTCATCATCAGGCTACAGACCAACATGAAACCTAGTAACGTCCCCCTATATGTAAACGTCAAATCTAACCATCCACCCAAGGTACTGAAAAACATACCAAAAGGTATCAATCAATGCCTGTCTGAAATATCTTTATTATCAGAAGAATTTAACAAAGTTAAACCAATGTATCAGAAAGCACTGAAGGATAGCTGCTACAATTCAAATCTCAAATACGAACAAAGAAGACCGTAAACAAAAGAAACACTGAACGGAACATTACTTGGTACAACCCACATACAACAAAAAGATGAAGACTAACATAGGCCAAAAATTTTTACAACTGATTGACCAATGCTTTCCAAAAGTCACCCCTTCCACACAAAATATGCAACAGAAATACCATACAAATCTTAAACAGCTGCATGCACAATGTCAAAACCATTATTTAAGGGGACAACAAAAAGAAACGAAATAAATGGAGAGGTGAAAAGAAACCAACAAAAAAGAAAAAATGCAACTGCAAGAGAAAAACAACTGCCCCTGAACAGTGAATGCCTACAGTCAGGGGTCATCTACCAGCAGAGGTTACATGTGAAAACAAAACAGAATCCTACATTGGACTCACTGCCAATGAATTAAAAAAAGGATATAGTAACCATGAAAGCTCATTCAATAGTGAAAAAAAATAAAAAAATGTAACAGAACTAAGCAAATACATCTGGGAACTGAATAAAGAAAAGAAAGAGTATGAAATCAAGTGGAACATCATCACAAAAGCCAGCCCATATAGCCCTTCAACTAAACAAGAACTGTCGGAAGGACAGTATGCTCGACTATTCAAAGCTAGAATAAACAATGGGCTTGTTGATGGACGTATATGCCGGTAATGGGGCTAGTAGGGGTAGTTATTTCAAATTAAATGAGCTTTTGAAGGATGCACTTACTTTTCCCCCCTTTCTTTAGATTTTCACATTTTACTGCAAGCCTCAAAATGTCAGACATTACTACCTCACCCAGTAACTCAAATAACATGCAAGAAATCTGTATAAATGAAACATCTCTTTTTATTAATATCCATTAAGTCACAAAGAAAGGAGAGACCCATGACTTGCCCATGTCAATAAAATATTAAAATATTAACAACGTATCCTTGCAGCACATGATAATGCAATTAATTGTTATTCTTTTAGTTATTTACTTACCTAAGTACCCTCTCTATTCATCTTAAAGGATTAGTTTAGTGGTCAAGTTAATTCACCTTATATGAAAGAGGACTAAGAAAAGAAAAAAAGATGGTGACGGAAGCATTCCAAAATATTAATCCATTAAAGAGATATTTAAGTCAAAAGTTTTGTCTCATTTATTTAGAAACGACTGAAATCTGACTACTATATAGTTGTGACATCACATCCTGATATCCTCCGTCTTTATGTATTCTTTCTTATTTTTTCCTGTGATTTTGGGGATTAAACTTTTGGATATGCCAGGAAAGTACTTGAAAAGAATATAGTTAAAGGTAATTCTCATTTACAAGCTGAAAAAGTTAAGGAAAAATTGTTATGCAAATAAGCTAATTAATATGCACATTACACCTCACTATTAGGTGTAGACAATGCTCTTCACATATATGATCATTTGTATAAACAAAATCCCCACACCCACTTTAGATCAAAAGATATCAGATTCAAATTTTGTCATTGTTATGCAAATCAGCTAATTAGTATGTACACACAACCCCTAATCATGCTCAAGTGAACACTACCAATGCCACAACCCCTGTGCCAAGTTACATGAATGTACACCATCATAACTTCAGTTATGTTATGCAAATAAGCTAATTAATATGCACACTTCACTATTAAGTGTCGACAATAACAAAATCCCCACTCCCGCTTTTACCTAAGACATATCATAGATATAAATATTTTCATTGTTATGCAAATGAGCTAATTATTATGCACACACAACCCCTAATCATGCTCAACTGAACAGTGCTCCTATGCCACACTACCCCTAATCATGCTCACTTGAACAGTATACCTATGCCAAGTTACATGACTGTACAATATTCATAACTTAAGTTATACAAACTTTAGCCAAAACTTTAACCAAAACTTAAATCATGCTCATTTGAACATTACCCATGTCTCTATCCCTATGCCAAGTCATATGAATTTACACCATTCATAAGTTATGTAAACTTTTACCAAAACTTTAACCTGAAAAATATTTTCATTGTTATGCAAATAAAGCTAATTGGGCTCTCCAATCATGCTCATTTGATCAGTACTCGTGTCCGCTACCCCTATGCCAAGTCACATGAATGTACACCATTCATAACTCAAGTTATGAAAACTTTAACCAAATCTTTAACCAAAACATTAACCAGACGCCGACGCCAGGGGTAGAAAAATAGCTCTACTATTCTTTGATTAGTCAAGCTAAAAATGCTATCTGTGCATAGCAGAAAAGTATTACATTCTTTTAAAGCCAGAACTACGCACTTTGAACAAAAGGTCCAAATTAATGTACAAATGTAGGCACCAGGACTCGTACTGAAGGACACACACATTCTTAAATTAATTTGTTTTATTATGTAGATTTGAAATGTTCTGGTTGTTCAGTCACCATTTAGGCACTGATAAGTGGTCAAGCACAAGTGTATGAAACAGCCTGTAGGCCAAAGAATGGAATAATGGATTGTAATATTATATATATATATCTTTTAGCTTATATATATATATTTTGACTTATAAATATATATTTTAGCTTTATATATATATATATATATATATATATATATATATATATATATATATATATATATATATATATATATATATATATATATATATATATATATAATATAATATATATATATATAAATGTATATATATAATATATATATATATATATATATATATATATATATATATATATATATATATATATATATATATATATATATATATATATAAAGCTAAAATATATATATAAAGCTAAAATATATATGTATATATATATATATATATATATATATATATATATATATATATATATATTGTATATAAAGCTAAAATATATATATAAAGCTAAAATATATATATAAAGCTAAAATATATATATAAAGCTAAAATATATATATAAAGCTAATATATATATATAAAGCTAAAATATATATATAAAGCTAAAATATATATATAAAGCTAAAATATATATATAAAGCTAAAATAATATATATATATATATATATAAAGCTTAAATATATATTTATCTTATATATATATATATATATATATATATATATATATATATATATATATATATATATATTTATATATATGTATAATATATATATATATATATATATATATATATATATATTTATATATATGTATATACATATATATATATATATATATATATATATATATATATATATATATATATATATATATATATATATATATATATATATATATATATATATATATATATATAATATATATATATATATATATAATATATATATATATATATATATATATATATATATATATACATATATATAAACTCTTTGAACATGTACCTCTGCTGTTATTGTTGTATAATAATGGAAATATGTGAAAATAAACATTAAATTCAATTTAAGAGGATGAAAATTGATGTTGAAACTTTTTCTTCCTTGATTTCACATTTATCACTTTGATCAAGAGTACCTGATCCACTTGACATTTAGGGTAGTGACATGCAGGACTGACACTCTGATCAAGTACAGTAAATTCATTTCCATCTAAAAGGAGCAAGTCACTCAGTTTTATACTTCTTCGTACAATTCTTGCAAACTTAAGGTCACAAGAACTCTTCCATGAGATTGAGATGTAAATCACAGAGGAATCATTACAATAAGAAATATTAAGTCCTGCATGATTTTGTATTTGAGGCTGGGGGGGGGGGGAGGGGGGAGCGCTGTAAAAATACTTGGTAGACACTGTAAAATGCCAAAATTACGTTTATAAAATATAGAGTTTGTGAACAATTAAGAGGATAGTAGTAATGAGGAGCAGGGTGAAGGAAAATCAGAGCAGAGTAGCCCCTGCCCCCTCCCCATCCTATGGAAAAATATTGGTCTGGAAAACCCTACATTATTTTGGTCAATTATAACATTTGAAATGAAGAAAATTTAGGGTTCCACTACTTGCATTTGAGAGGTAATGGTGAGAGGCTGGGGAAACAGGATGAGATGAAGGGGCCAAGGAGCGACCCAGGCAACTAGATGCATACATAGTACATGATGTATTGTGACAAAGATCCACTGTTAAACATGGGCAAACATTTCCATCACCAGTCAAATCTGTTGGTCAAAACAAATTAAACCCTGGATGGTGTGTTGGGAGACAGAAGCTACACATATATATATATAGAAGCTACATATACACGACCATCCCAAAACTGAGTCACTCTACGACATGATGGATTTTCTTTGTCTCTCTGGAACATTTGACTTTCTGAACTGAGTTGATGAATCGGGTAAACTAACAATGCAACAAATTATGATTCATACACTTGTGTTTATTCTGGATTCAGAGAAGAGCTTCTAAAACAAATGTAACAAAACAAACATTAATAAGTTTTTGTTTCAAAGGGATTAAAGACTTTCAATACATCAGCTGTACAAAACAGGTTAACGTATTATCAATTCCTCTTAAGAGAAGGTAATGGTGGTGGCGTGCAAAGTGCACCTAGAATCGAGTCAAGGCGACCTTTTGCATTTATATAAATTGATATTATTATTTTGATCTACTTTGGATATAATGACAGAAATATAATTCTAAACATTACATATAACCAGGCCCATGGAAAAAGAGGCAATTGCAGTGGTGGTACAACAGCAGCACCCCCCTCCCCCCATCCCCGTCCACACTTTTCCCCTGAATCTTTTTGTACGAGCAACATATTTTGTCTAATCTATTGGCCTTTACCCCCATGAAACAAGGCTGCCCCACTCTTTCCACCCCCTCCCCCACTGGCATCAAATTCCCGGCACGGCCAATGGGCAGTTGCATAGCAGCCCAGGCACTAAGAGGGCCAGTTGAGACCTAAGATGCAAAAAATTATAATCTACAAGTAAATTCATAACACAAGAAAATATTATGGTGTGACTTCAGAGTAGATTTTTAGCTAAAAACACAAAATTAATTGTCTCTAGAATGCTATTAAATTGTTATTTTCCGAAGGTGTAACATATCTAATGTCTATAATGCTGTGTGTGTTTCATTAATCAGCTGATGAATCTCTCAAGTCTCACAGCATGGCAATAAAAAGTTAAATAACCTAAAAATATCTTTTATTAAATCAGAGTCCTCAAACGTTTCACACACAATTAATGTCACTTAGTACAAGCAACCCTGATTGGTTAAGAAACCAAATGAAGCCAGGGCATTGCGACTGGGGGGGGGGGGAGGGGTGGGGGTGTGTGACACCCAGAGTTGTCGAGAAGAATTGCGGGCCCAGGGAAAAATTGATAATCCAGGCCCCATATAATTTGTACGATCTGTTATGACCTGGGTCCCTTATGACATCAGGCCTAAAGACATTGCCCCCCCTTGTCGACGGCCCTGGTTGAACAGGCCCGTAGCCTAGAATTTGTGAAAACGGAGGCATAAGCACTTAATGAGGAGGTACGCCGCAGTGCCCCATAATGGCTACGGGCTTGTTTACTACTGACAGACATGCATTCTTATATGCCAACGTAACTGATGTATAGTGGCTACAAAATCCCCTGCCTACCCCCTGCAGTATACAGGTATGTTGACACACATATTTGTTCCAATATGCTAGCATAACTGCTTGCAAGTGGTTACAGGGAGTCAGGTGACGAGTCACGTGCAAGAACTGAAGAATTCTCTGCCTACAAGGCCTGCATGCGTCCAAAATAGGGCTTCAAAAATTCCACTAGCATACAGTAGTTAAGTCCAAAAGCAACATTCACACTAGGTTCTAATGAAATTTTTTAGCAGAGCTGTACCTAGCAGAGTTAGGGCTTAAAAATGAAATATCAGAATGTAGGCTTAAAATATCCTGATAGGGTTTCAAAAATCCTGCTAAGGCTTCAAAATTCCTGCTGGGGCTTCGAAAATGCTGCTAGGGCTGCAAAATTTCCTGAGTAAAGGGCTTCAAAAATTCTGCTAGGGCTTCAAAAATTTGCAGGGCTTTGTCCAGAAAGCAATATCTTGCTAGGATTGAATGAAATATCATGTGTTTTAAAGCAGAATGAGGGCTTGAGAACTTAAAGTTAGGTAAAAAAAATCCTGGTAGGACTTCAAAATTTGCAGGGTTTTGTCCAAAAAAAGAGAGCAAAATCCCACTAGGTTTTAATGAAATATCATGTGTTTTATAGCTGAGTTGGTGCTTGAGGACTGAACTTAAGGTTGAAAAATCCTGCTAGGGCTTGAAAATTGTATTTTAAAGGGTCACAAATTATGGATAATATTGAAAAATTTCAAATTAGGGTCTAGAATTTACGCAAATATTAAGATTTTTGCAATCTGCTGTCGGGGTTTCAGCACAATTTTTATAAGACCCGGCATACAGATGTTGAGTTTGCTAAATAATGCTAATATATGTCCACCAAATATCACAACATACTTTTATATGATAGTACTCTTTCCTAGAGACAGACTTAAGGAAAGGATGGGGATGGGGGAGGTGGGAAGGGTGAAAAATATTGAGCCTATCACAGCTTGGAAAAAGTCATGAAGTTCGTATATGAGTAAAACAGTAAAAACAGGGTCCCATCATCATGAATTTGGCCAGAAATGCTATTATTCTGTTCCAAATTTTTACGAAGAATGTTGGACGTTCGGCATTCAATAACGAAGCCTTCAGGATTGAAGTTGGTACTTAACTGGAAGAAGAAGGAAATTTGATAGAGATTGATGGTTTATTTACAAGCTCACGCAATGGGTTGATACTCAGATGCATAAGAAATCCAGGGAACTCATGGACAGTCCTCCAGAAAAGCCAACCTGATCACAAACATGGCATCATGCAATAGAATATCAAATGAATATCTAACGAAATAATATATAATTGTCCTACCGCTTGGGGTAGCCATTTGTTCTCGATTATATGCCCTGGCAAAGAGGGCACTAAAATTTCACACGGAGCCTTCTTGAACAAGAGAGTAACCAAGTATACATGCATACACACTATGTACATATTTGACTTTTTTTCAATTTTTGACTGTTAATTGTCATTGCACAGTTTAAAAATCCACTGTTTCCTATTCTAGAGACTTATATCTGATTCCTTGTAAAAATTTATGGTTCAATATGATCTATACCACAAATTAACATATAGTCACGCTAAACGTGTATAAACATTATATCATATAACCTGATCACTTCTTAACTTAGGCCTACAAAGCTGGTTGGAGGGGGCAGGGAAGTAATGGAAAGTAAACCAACAAGATGATTTGATCTTAGGTCTACCAAGGTTGGAGGGGATAAGAGTCACCAGTCGCAGAGAGGAATCGCGGGCCCCTGGGGAAAACGGAGATTCCAAGCCCCATAATATTTCTAGTCTATTATGACCCAAGCCCCCTATGACACCAGGCATGGGGCATTGCCCCTTACCCCCTTGTTGGCAGCCCTGGTGACACCCCTCCAACATTTAAGAATGAAGAAAAATTAAAGCAAAATGGTTTTAAAATTTGGGCAAAATGGTCTAAAAATTTGGGCAAAATGGTCTAAAAATTCAGGCAAAATGGTCTAAAAATTGGGGCAAAATGATCTAAAAATTCAGGCAAAATGGTCTAAAAATTGGGGCAAAATAGTCTCAAAATTTCGACAAAACATTTTTCGGAATTATGATCTTAATTGATTCTTTTTTCGATGTTTCCAAATAATTGTATAAATTTTAAAAAAATTTAAAAAAAAAAATATTTCTTTTTCCATTTATTTGAATTGTCGTTATCTTAGACATGTTAAACTTCTTATTTTATTTCGAAGGATGATAACAAATTTCCTAATTTATCCCAAACATGACATATATCGTTTTTATGTCGAGAAATAAATGATCTTAAACTTGCCAGTATTTCCAGAACATGACCTTGTATTACTTTAATCCTGAATTTCAACTTCGTCATCATGCATGTAGGGTAGATCCGGGAATTTTCTTAAGGGAGGGTGGGATGTTGGCAAGAACAAGGGCACATAGCCCACGGAAATGACCAGTAGTGTCACTAGGATTTTTGTAGTGGGAGGAGGGGAAGGGTGAGGGGGAGTATGCCAGCAGCGTAGTAATAGAGGCATGGGGAAAGTCCACCCTGGCTGCATTTTTTTTCAAAAATTCATAAAATGAGCTAGAGAAATCGAAATAAGGCACAAAAAAATTGATGTCAATTTTCTGAAAAATCTGCATAATCTATAAAAAAAAGAGAGGTTATTTTTCGGAATATTATCTTAACCCCCCCCTCCAAAAAAAAACCCTCAAATTTTGGGGTTATTTGCTCCAAATTTCGGACATTTCTTCAAAAATAGGTCTAACAAATTGACTATTTTCAGCTAAATATTAAGAAAGTTTGGGTAATAAGTTCTGCTTTTCGGAAATTTCAGTAACTTTGTTCCAGGCTGGTTGGCTGGGGCACAGCAACTTTTTGAAGTATATTGGTCTTGAGAGTCTTCGAGCAGGGAGCAATGGCAACTCCCTACTTCGAGATGCCTTGCATGGTAACACCACACATACCGCACATGTGGACAGCATGTGCCTCATTGGCAATATCACATAAAATTGTGACATGTTGATAACTAAGTTTCAGAGATAGTAGCACAAAATGGGTGATATTGGCCAGATCCACAGCCAGCGTGGGGCATGGGGCAGTTCCCCCTCCCCCTAGCATTGGTCTGTGACCTCTTGTGTGAAGTCAAACTGAAAATAATAACTGTGTGGTGATAATATTCAAGTAGGACAATTTTCAATTCAAATTCATGCCAGAACTTGAAACTTTTGCCTAAATTTTTTTAAAATGGCCTAAATTTGGTAAAAATACACAAATTTGGTTAATAGTCACCCAAAGTTTGACAAATGAGGTTAAAAATTGCTTAGATTTATTTAAATTTGCCTAAATTTCCCAAATTTTGCTAAAAATTGCAAAAATTTAGTTTAAAATGGCCCAAATTTTGTTTTAGAATGGCTTTAATGTGGTTAAAAAAATCGTCCATTATATATCAAATTTCACTTGTTTCAGTTTGTTCGACATCAGTTAATATTGGATATTTTTCATTTAGCCAGAAGTCAGATTAAAAAGTCATATTTTCAGGCACTTTTTGCCACCTCTGGCAATGAAAGCTGGATACACCACTGCCCACAAGGAGCCATGGGTATAGCTCTGAAACTGTGATTTTTTAGCCTTTGATCAGCTCACTTTGAAGGAGAATAACATATTAAATTCTAGATTTAAAATATGCATTTTTATTTGGTGGGTATCGGGTGGGTGCAGGATACAAGGATAGGAGGTTGGGCACGGCAAAATGACAAGAATACAAGGGCACATTTTATGTCAAATTGGGGCACCTTGCCCCTGAAGGTGGAACGACAACCACGGCACTCCATCCTCTGGATCCGCTCCTGGCCATTTATTTTTATTTAAATCATGATCTAAATTTTTAATGAAAATCTTGACTGCAAATTTTGAAAAGCAAATATAAAAAAAAAAAATTAAAAAAGAAAACAACTGTGACACACAGAAAAAGAGGCTGCAGCCTGCAGCTCATCTTTGTCCTGATATAATCCTTATTTCATAAGATAGAATTAAAGTAACAATCTTTTATATTCTGACCAAGTTTCATACCCTTTAAGCAATCTAACACAATTTTTATAATTATTAAAATCTTAATTCTACTACTAAATAGTACTATGGGAGCTGCCATTTTGATTTCAAAACAAGCAGATTATGATGTCATCAGCCCAGCAAGTATGTTGGAATGCTTTGTTTTTCTTTCTAATCTACCTCAAGATTTCTTGGCTATAAGAATTTATTTTTCTTATGTTAAGGGTCGAGGAATTTTTTGTTGTGTACACATGAAATTAACAAAACATTCTATTAAAATTTTGTGTCACATCAATTTGGGACAAATTTTTTAATCACATTTATAAAGAAATACATTAAATTTCTTATGTACCTATAGGAGAATTTTTGTCATCATGCACATTTCAATACAGAATGGAACAAAATGGCAGCCTCCATGTATTAACTTCAAACATGAATAACTTGAGATAGATATAAGATTTTGACTTGCTGTTTTTTGGTAGTTGGTTAAGATTTGTATCCTCTATCATATGAAATAATGATTGTGTCAGACTTTGTCTTCTTTCATTGTTTGTCTGTCACTTTAGTCACTTCAATCTTTTAGTGAATAGTTAAAGTGTCTAAGATATTGATTGATAAAGAATATTCAGTAAGTTTAATAACTATTCTGTCATCCCCCTTTTTATCTAAGAATACCATTGTTAACTTCTCATTCCATGTTTCCTAGTGACATTAAGTTCAATGATAACTAACAAAAATTGCTATTTTTATCACACTGAAATTCACCTTGACCGTCCTGATACAAGGGTATACATACACGCAGGATACTCCAAACTATTAAAGGAAACATTTAAGGGAAAAATATTAATGATTGCTATGTAAAAAAATTTCATCAAAATTCCATGGAAATGACATTGAGAACCTCACGTAGTAAATGACATTCAACTTGCACGAATGACTAAATCTGTCTAAATCTAGACCACTTAAAGACCACTTACGGCCACCACAATCTTCACATTCCAAACTTACATGGTTGAATTAGCCACCTAATTTTTTATTAGGAAAGAAGAATTCTGAAAGGGGAAATCCTTATTAAATTTTTGTATCGCCCAATTGATTTGAGGATCAAGTTGGTTTTGCATGATGCAGAACGTAATCGTTTGCTACGTGAGAAATAAAATAATGTCATCTGTTTAATATGCAAGAAATCCTTTATCTTCCCTCTTCAGGTTTTAAATCAGGATTTGAAAATTGTTGAAAATAACACTTGACAATGAGACGGCTGTTAGAAATGATATACTTGTCTACTGGCTGTCTGAAAAAATGTTGGTTGTCTGATTAAATGAGTTTATCCTGGAGAAAATCAGAGGCTGAATTTCTTCACTTTGCTTAATTCTGCCAAGTATTTGATTTGGGTAGATTAAAGGTAGATCATGAATCTTTATTTTATTCTATGACTTTCTAGAAGTCTTTCTGCACTTAGTGCTGATTTGGGGATAATGATCAAGTTAACATCAACCTCTGTTAATTTCGGTTTCTTTCCACAATTTTTCTTAATTTTTTCATTTTTAAAAGATAATACAGGGCTATTTAATTGATGATATATCACAAACTTGTTTTTCAAAAACACTGGATGGAGAATAATCACTGCAATGTTGAGGGGTACCTTATTTCATGAACTTCAACAAATATTTTGAGAAAGTATAAATAATGTTTCCTCAAAGAAACACAAATACTTTAAACATTCTTATTACTAGCAGAACAAAAGGCTTTACATCCGATCATTTTCAGACAGAATAAAATAATGCAAAGCCCTTCAAAAGATTATTCCGAGACACTGAAAAAAAGTCTGATCAGAAATAATGAAATGACATATCCATCAACCATATCAGAAACTGCATGATATCAATATCATAGCTATTTTGTCTTGCTTCAGAAATTGCATAATTGCGTATAGAGGAAACCTGATTGCCATACAAGCCCACAATTTTCAGTTAATTAAAGATAACTCATAGTAGTCGCTCCCCAGGGACAACAATACAAAACTTGACAAATGCAACATCTTAGTAGACGCACGCATAATTTTTCTGTATGTGCTTATTAAACATTCACGAGATGGATCATGAGCAGCGACATTCAGTTACTAGTCTTTTACCTGCAAAGATACAAACCATATGAGAACAGGTAGCAATAACTTGAGCTTAATCTAAAGAAAATATGCTATAAACCATGAAAATATGCTATAAACCATGAAATATGCTATAAACCATAAAAATATGCTATAAACCAAGAAAATATGCTATCAACCGTGAAAATATGCTGTAAACCATGAAAACATGCTATAAACCATGAAAATATGCTATAAACCATGAAACTATGCTATAAACCATGAAAATAGGCTATAAACCATAAAAATATGCTATACACCATCAAAATATGCTATAAACCATGAAAATATGCTGTAAACCAAGAAAATATGCTATAAACCATAAAAATATGCTATAAACCATTACAATATGCTAAAAACCATGAAACTATGCTATAAACCATGAAAATATGCTATAAACCATAAAAATATGCTAGAAAATATGTAATAAACCAAGAAAATATGCTATAAACCAAAAAATATGCTATAAACCATAAAAATATGTTATAAACCAATACAATATGCTAAAACCAAAAAATATGCTATAAACCATGAAAATATGCTAAAACCATAAAAATATGCTATAAAGAAAATATGCTATAAACCAAGAAAATATGCTATAAACCATAAAAATATGCTATAAACCATAAAAATATGATATAAACCAAGATTAAATATGCTATAAACCATGAAAATATGCTAAAAACCATGAAAATATGCTTAAAACCATGAAAATATGCTGTAAACCATGAAACTATGCTATAAACCATAGCAAAAGGCTATAAACCATAAAAATATGCTATACACCATAAAAATATGCTATAAACCATCACAATATGCTATAAACCATTACAATATGCTAAAACCCATAAAAATATGCTATGAACCATGAAAATATGCTATAAACCATGAAAATATGCTATGAACCAAGAAAATATGCTATAAACCATGAAAATATGCTATGAACCAAGAAAATATGCTATAAACCATGAAAATATGCTATAAACCATGAAAATATTCTATAAAAAAAAAATATGCTATAAACCATGAAAATATGCTGTAAACCATGAAACTATGCTACAAACCAAGAAAACATGTTATAAACCATGAAAATATGCTATAACCATGAAAAAAGCAATACATCAAAATAGGTTAAAAATGGACCATTTTACAGCATTCTGATTTTAGTCTTTTTACATATACTGCTAATTACCAAACATGTGTGTGTGATCAAATCTGGAACGTAATAGTCACGTTATCATGTCGTCTGCTAGATGAAATTCATTTTTTCTTGCGTTCATTATTCATGTATACATAAAAGTAGTGATATTAAATTGTGTCATGAGTTGTTTTTGAAAAATATCGCAATGTACCAATATCGCAATATTTTTTCCATGATAATTGATGCGTAATACAGCCATATCGTGATAGCACTAAAATTGTATTGTAATTTAGTGACATCACAAAAAAACCAAAGAATTTCCTTATGTTAACCGATATTGTTTTTCGATTCAAGAGATTTTGAATTTCCATCATATCCTTCTATCAAAATTTAGCAGCAGAAAAAAGTCTTTAACTGCAATTTAGGACGTTGTCTCTTTCATACATCACAACTCTTACATTGATTTAAAATAAAGAAACTTTGATTAATCATATTTTGTAAACTACAGGTACTACTGTCGTAATTTAAAGACTACTCTGCTCAGATTTTAAAGCTCTTTCAGGTGAATATAAATTATCTACCTGTCAAATATCTTTAATACTTGGATAAAGAACAAAAAAAAAAAATAGCAGAAGAATAACTCATGGTATTAACACCATTGGTTTAAGGGAGACATTTGTAATTGCGCTGGAAACGTCTCATTTTTGAAATAAGGTGCTTAAGTCATGATACTGAAAGAAATTACATCAAGTATAAAACATGTAACAAGTTAACTTCTGTTAGAAGAAAATTAAGCTTAAAAACAGTTTTATTACAATGCAATTTAAATGCTGGTAGAAATGTCCTCCACTTTGATTAAGGTGTTAAAATCATGAATACTGAAGGAAATTACATTGACTATAAACCATTTCATAACAAGTTAAGTACGGAAAAAAAACCTAAGAGAGATCTGTTATTGCAAGCAATTTCAGTTCAATTTTCTGGTAACCTAAATAATACTTAAAGGTATATGGACAGGTACAAAAGTTTTCAGTTCAACCACTGACTGAATAGCATTAAACTCTGAGTCTAATGGTCTTTAAATTTTGATTTTTTTGTATACTTTGCAAGGTTAGCAGTAATCAAAGTTTAATCGTTTTTTAATTTATTGAAAAAAATGTGATGTTTAAACAGGAAAATACTGCAAAATGTTATTGTTTTCTTCCCTTAATTTCAGACCTTGAAAATATTCAAAATGCCTTCTCCAGCTTGAAATTGGTAGTGGGTGTAGTGGAAAAGATCAAATCCTCTTCATTAGAATTATCTTCACTTTTTCCAAGAGAAATGACAGAGGGTTCGACGACAAGTGAACACACACACAATTACAATGACGGGGTCGTCGCCTGCGTATTTGGTTATGATAGTAACAATGCTATCACGAAACGCCTTATACAACCCGGACGAGAACACAGGTACAACGTACGGACAGACATTACATCAACAACCAAGTCAATGTCCACGGCCTTTGATAACCAGTTGTAGTACACTGGTGTGTCTACCCAACCCAGGCTTAAACCCGATTTACATAAGAGAACAAAGACTATGTCCTGTTCCTACATCACAAGAGTAACACAAAAATTTGCATATTTGCATACAAATTTAAAAAAGCTGTATAATGGCCAATTTTTAATCGATTTTGATTACAATTTTTTTGCTATCTTGATGTTTTTTAGGGGATTTCAAATCCATTTAGTTAATGTTGCTTCTACCTGTCCATATACCTTTAATAGTCTTACCGAGAATCAAAACAACTAGAACTGCTGGATGGACAACATGCATGACTATTTTAAGCTTGCATAGAGGAATGGGCTTGTTGGGCGAAGAACAGTATTGTACGCGTTCAATTACCGACTAATAACATCGACATGAACAATATTGAATTTAACTTTGTTCACCGTTAGTCAACATTAATCAACTTTCCAGTCAGCTTTCCTCAATGAGGTGACTGGGAAAGATTACACTTTAGTCTGCTGTATGTTGCACACTGAAGTAGATTTGGATTCTAACATAACTACTATATCTTTAAGTGTTCAGTGTCAATGAAAATGACACCCCAAGACCTCATTTGATTTTTGCCATCATGTTTAAGGTTTTAAGCTTACGCGAGGACTCAACTTTTCTTGACGTAAAAGATTACAGATTACAATTTTCGGAGAAAATCCAATGCATTACTCTACATTAATTCATAGAGGGGATTTTACAAGTTTCAACGTAATAACATTAAATTACTTTCTTCAATGTTTATCAACTTTATTAGTCAGTAATTGTACGTGCTCTGTACTGTATGCAGTAATGGGGCTAATACCTTTACCATTTTACAACAAGTCTCAAAATATCTTGATGGAATTTTTCTCAAGAATTGTTCTCAAGACAAAAAAAAAAAAAAACCTGCATGTATGATAGTAAATTTTGTGTAATTTATAGAATGGAAATGTAATGCACCAAAAGTTTCGAAAATGGTCACAAACATTTGAAGCAAAATTTTGTAATGGTCATGCCCTGATTCTACATGTATTGGCATCCATGCAATAGTAAAATACTTCCACATCCCTGAGCAAGTAATGGACAAGCTTATGAAACAAAGCAGATTACCTTAAAATGTGTACTTGGGTTTTTAAGTGCAACACATTATCCCAATGAAATAATAGAAGGAAATAGTTATATGATTTGCATAGCCCACCACACCACACAGGCTAACCATCTACATGACCTACAAAACATCATAGCAATATGACACACAGGTTTGAAAGCAACCTATTAGGATCCTGCTATAACACTATTTAATTTTCTTTGTAAATCATCCTTACAAAAATTCCAGATCTGGCCAAGATAAAAATCCCAGGTCAAATCCCTGCAATTTCTGTTGAATAACAGTTTCAAACCTAACCTTTTCAAGCAATTCTCAATACTGCATGGTTATAAAAAGATGGCTTGAGTAGATCATTTTTTATTAGGCTCAAAATAAAATTTCAATAACTTTAAATTCCAAAGTGCCATTTCCGTCCATTTCAGTCTGTTATTACTCACTACATTTAGACGAACACTTGAAAATGTCAGACATCTCAGACAAAATTAAAATGAACAAACCTCATCCTCACGTTGTGAATTGTACTTTATGATATTCAACTCAATATTACATGAACATCTCTCAAATCAATGAGAGGTTTTCCCTGGCATAATTGCTTATAATTTTGCAGAAATGTTTGTTAATGTGAATAGTTTCATACATAAACAGAAATATATCTATGTCATTTCAGAGGGTTTCCAATTTAAATACAAATGATGTCAATCTGTGGATTAATTTGCAGAATGTAGCAGAGTAAACACATTTAATTGGAGGAATGTAATTCGTATCACATCCATTTGATTGCTGTAAATTGCAACCAACCTAATGGCTTCAATTTCACCATGGTTACCATTCAATTAATCTAATAATCTTGTAATCTCAATAGATAAAGAAATTACTTTCTTGACTCAAGCTGGGTCAAAGAACTTATAAACCTTATATCAAGGCAAAATCTATCCAATGAATTTCCAATTACATTTTAGAAAATAACATTTCTCAAGCATTGCTGATGAGATGAAGTAATTTCCAAACGTGATTGAAGGGCAAAATCGATCTTTTTTATTCCTTTTCACAAATATTAGAAAGATTTTGATAACTTTTCCTGAAGTATATTTTGACTTATTTTCTTCTCACTGTAAAACATCTGTTACTGAAACAGACCAAACAGTGGCCAAGTTAAGACAACATGTGAGTTGTAGTAAAGGATAAATTGCATTTTGCTTCACTCCCTTTATATTGCTTGAATAGAAACCACATCTATCTATTACATCTTATGTATTTTTTTTTTCAATGTTCATCTTATTTAGATGAAATCAACATCATAAAGAGAAATTTATAAAAACTATCAATGAATTTAATTTCAATCAATGCTAGCCAGACTTTAGCAAAAAAATCCTTAAGGGTGTATGGATGTGTATATCAGGCAACATTTTGTTAAACTGCTTTAAAATCTACTAAGAACTACAAAATAGCAAAATATTCATCAAAATATGTTAACACTTGGCCAATTTTTCATCTTTGAGCTTTCATAAATTGATCATGCAAATTTTCATGCTTCTGTGTGATGGAAAACTGGGCACCCATGGTTATTTTCTTACACAAATCCCTTGTTCCTTAATTGTCTATATTATTTATTTGTAAGTGGAGCTGTAAATTTTGACAATGTTTATTTTAACTGGTCCGGTTCGTACCCCCGATCGGGTTTTGTTCTTCTAATTGGGAGATCCTTTACAGAAGTATCCCACAATACATCTATCCAAATTCAAAGTTTGTATAGGAATAACATAAGAATCAGACACATTTCGAGTATGGGGAACTTAACCACTGTAAAGGGTTCAAATTTTTCTTCACGATTTGAAATAATGGCATATGAATTATCTTTCCACCATGCACTTTTAATATTTACTGTCTGTGCGTTTTTAAAGAAATTGTGAAATTTTAAGACAAGTGATGAATTCTTATTATGTGTTACGTTAGGCAGTCGCGCTTTAACAAGGTTTTGAAATTATGAGAAATAACTTGGGGATTTGTGAAAATTATTTAGCAATAACTGCGTTGATAGTAACAAAGTTGTTTTACTTTTGCAAAATTGAACATGAACAAAGCAAACTTTGTTACAAACCTTTAATGAAACGACTGATCAGCATCTATGACTGAAACTTCACAATAAAAATGGCCTCTTCCATATATCACTTTTAACTCAGTGTGCATGCTTGAGTCTCCTAATCGTGGGACTTATTGAGTCCCCCGATCAGCAGTACGAACCAAACTGTTAGCAGGAACTGCTGGTTTGCAGTGACTAAGACTTTTAATAAATGAAAGAATCACACAAGAATTTGAACTAAATGCTCTATCATACACTTTCAGGACTGACAGCTCACATATTTATAAACAAATGACTAGTGTTCCCCATTTAAATCAAGTATGAACATATAGTAATAAGAAGGAGGCAGATTTATTTTTTCTCCATGATAGATGTCGTTTCTACTCAGAGCATACAAAATAGGGCAAACTTAATTAAATCCATCGGAATGTCAATAGAAGTGCTATATGCAATGCCTAATAAACCTTAATGAAGATACAAAATCTGGTATTTCATTAAATTCAATATGATAAAAATAACAATTACATGTAGTCATCTAAAGAAATTTCACATCGCACAAAATAATTTAGCATATATTTTTTAATTTATTAAAACAATAAATCTGTCAATAAAAAACTTACATGGGAGCAGTCATTTTGTTCACACACCCTCTAAAAAAAGATGTCATACATACACCCAGTACAGATTAGAATTAATGTATTTCTTCATAATTTATTTCAAATTTTCTAACTTCTAAGAAATTATTTTTCCTTTGCATGAATTTTTATTTGGATATGACATTAATGATTCAAGTTTATGTCAAAGCACTTTTTAAAGAAATTTTTACAAAGATAATTTAAAAAAAAAAACATTATATGTACTACAATATAGGGCAAATTATGTCATAATTGGTATGCAGGTTTCAACACAAAATCGGATAAGATGGCAGCTTCCACGTTACAAACTTAGACAAATTAAAATGGAATAAAAGTTTATAATGGGGTTTTTGGTAGTTGGTTTGTTTATTTATAATTCTCTATCATATATATCAAGCTAGCATATGACTTTATGTCTACTTTACTCTTTTATAGATCAATATACAGTGCTTAATAGACCTTAAAGATTAATTGTATTTCTCCATTTCTTCCTCCTCTCAGTTTTTTCAAGCATTCTGAATTAATCACATATGATATGAAACTTATATGGTCACTGAATCAATGACTTTATGTGCTAACAAAGTCACAATTAACCAACTAAAGTAAAGCAACAATGATACATTTTGAAAAGATCTTGATAAGACATCTGTAAGAATGCACTTTTGACATTTATGACAACATTAACAATCAAATTTATAAATACTATAAAATGACCTAGACCAATTTTGACACAGTATAAATCTCAAGTACTCACTCTATAAAGAAACAGTGGATAATATATTCTAAAAGGAAACAGTTTTATGTGATGTAAATTTATTTTAGGGTAAATTTGTCATCTCACATGGCAATAAAATATAAATCTGACTGCATTAAAATGTGCATTATGGTAGAAATAAATCATTATTTTTGGGCACAGAATCTGTCATGCTAAATGAATTACAAAAGGACAAACAGATTTTGAATCTACTCTGGGGTCTTGTTCCATTAAGCAGATAATTAAGAATTAAAGATGTCACACAAATTTGTATGAAAAAGACTGGTGTAGCAAGTCTACTGTACAAGAATAATGTCACACCCTCATTTTCTTATCAATTGTTAATGCATTGTTAGATCAAAGCAGAGTTGGAATTATAAAATTTCCCATAGTTTAGAATAAAGGTGTTGATAATCTTTCTACAAAAACTGTGACAAAAATAATATTACTGTAGTTAATACATCTTTATACATGTACATGGCTGTAATTTTCAATTGGAAAGTGTGTGTGGGGGGAGGGGGGAGGAGGATGGCACCTTATCCAAAAGTGGGGGGGACAAGAGACAAATTTCCCCCAAAATGTACTGATTTTTAAAATTCTGCTAAAAAAAATGGGGAGGGGATGTCACCGTTCCCCCAGGAATTACGGCCCTGTAGATGTATGATTCCCTCTTATACAATTTAATAATTTACTGTATTATTCATAGCACAATTACATGGGGCATGTTATTGATATTTACATATTTGTTATATATATATATATATATATATATATATATATATATATATATATATATATATATATATATATATATATATATATATATATATATATATATATATATACATACATACATATATATATACATACATACATACATACATACATACATACATACATACATACATACATACATACATATATACATACATACATACATATATATATATATATACAAATACAAATATATACAAATACAAATATATACAAATACAAATATATAATGATAAATTTGAATTAAAAACTAAAAAAAAAAATTCTTTCAGCAAATTCCCGTTTTCCCCACGGTTATAACTGCTAGAACCATAGATTTGTGCCAGTCTGGTTAATGCATTTTTAGATCAATGAGCACCAACCCAAACTCTTTACTTTTGGATATTAAGATATAAATTCATATACACCTAACATAAAAAGAGGACTGAACCAAATTATTTCAAATATAAAAAAATAAAAAAATCTTGAATATATTGTAGAATTTGGCACATTTTCAAATAATAGAAATGTTCCTTCCTTAGTTTTATCAATCAACAGAATTATCTTTCAAGCATGACACCCCACCCAAAAATAAAATAGTTTTTAAAACTTATCAAAAACAAGCTTCATAATCTTACAGAATTTTCAATCCTCTATTAGGGCAAGTGACAAGTGACACTTGTGATGGATCAATGACAAAATTTTGGCGCAATTTCAAATTCAAGATCATTGGACTTCTTTGGAGTGACCTTTCTTATGCAAATTGACCATGTAACTCATACTTATCTTTCAACGGTGGTAATATTATACATATGCCTTGTAGGTTTCAACTTTTTGGACATTCTCATCTTGGTAGAGGGATATCAGCCCCTAGGAGGAGGTAATATCAGCTTTTTTGGCTCAAAATTGATTGAAAATCATTCAAACAGCAACATTATTGTTCAAAATTAATAAGAAATTATCAATTTGAATTCTGAAAGGAGTTTACTTTAAAAGATTTTACTGATAGTCTAGAGTAAGTCTTTCTTCACAACTACTTACTGAGAAACTTTATCAACTATTTTCCTTCATCCCCGACTCTCAATTTCACAAGTCTAGTTTCTATAATCAAACTGAATTCCTCTTTTATGTCATGTGTATTTTCAGATAATCACTTAATGGTTCATGGATCTACAGTGAGAAGATATTTTACACTGATCAGAATTCCTTAAGGAATATTCCCATTTTTTTCATAACCTTTCACACCAGAATTTTTTTTAGAAACAATTTAGTACAAATATCATGTTGATATATTATTCCTGCCAGGAGATATTCAAATTTTAAGGTTCACATAAAATGCTAATAAACGAATAGGAAAAGGCTCAGTATGACATCACAGCAACACATTCTCCCACTAAATTTATTTATTTCATTAAAATCTATCATCCTTTTTTATTAGTAAAACCTGCTAGAAAAAAGAAAACAAAAATTGATGAAAGTTAGGTATTTATATAAATTGTCAAATACACCCTATTTCAATAACTTTTGGAAAATTGTTTTTAATCATACAGAAACAACCAATTAACATTCAAAGAAATACATACACATTTGCGATGGATTTAAAAAAAAATCCATATCTGCTGAACAGAATATGATATCAACCTGATTTTTGTACCAAATTGGCTCTAAATAGGCCTTTCAAATAAAATTTTACAAAAAACCATGGGAATATTCCTTTAACAACTTCAAAATTGCCAAAACAACCAAGTACTTGAAATGTTAAAGTGCAATGTGATATACAGGAAGCAATGATAATCTAAAGCACACCTTAAACAAATGCAACGGCAGAAACACAATTAAATATATACCTATTTTACTTCATCGGTGAGTGATAAGTTCTGTAAAGAACTGCATGAAATTGAAGACAGAGAACAGACACACTTTGAATAAATCTTGAACTGGATATAACCAAAATTCTCATTACAAGATGTAACCAGTGTCTGTGAGAAAAAGACTTCACAAAATTCTTGAATTGCACATCCTAGTTAGGACACAATCATTCTTGGAATAACCCTATTTTTTCACCATGACAGACTCAACTTTACAAATCTAGTTCCAGTACTTGACTAGTTTCCTGTTTAATTTTATGAGTACTTGCAGAGGATCACTTATTGGCTAATGAATCTAGTGCAAAAAAAAAAAAAAAACTATGACACTCATCTGCTAATTATGAATTCTAAAAATTGGCAAAACAACCAAATACTTTAAAATGTTCAAGTGCAAACTGATATTAGAATAACCAATGGCAGGCTCACATTAAACAATGCAATGACAGGAACGCAATTAACTACAAACAACCTGATTTTACCTCATCTGTAAGTTCATTCTTTACAGGACTGCAAATAATTGATGTCAGAGGACAGACACATTTTAAGTACACTTGAACTGGATAATTTCAAAATGCTCATTCCAAGACGTAGTGACCAGTCTCTCTAGTTAGAGCACAAACATTCTTAGAATAACATCTATTTTTTCACCCTGACGGACTCAACTTTAGCTAGTTTCTATAATCAACTGCTTTCCTGTTTAATTTTATGAGTACTTGACAAAGGTCGCTCAACAGCTAATGGATCTAGTGAGAAAAAAAAATACTTTACACTCATCTGAATTCCAAAATTGGCAAAACAATCTATTACTTTAAAACGTCAAGTGCAACCTGATATAAGAAATGCAATCACAAGCTCAATTAAACCTTACACAAATGCAATGACAAGAACACTAAAAGCTAACCACCACCAGGGAAATACTGCATTCTGTCTAGGGAATCCGAAAAGGGCAATTTTGACTCATACTAGTACTAAACTGACACCTACTACTACTAATTTGACATATACCAAATTGACACCTACTACTACTGATTTGACACCTACTACTACTGATTTGACACCTACTACTACTGATTTGACACCTACCACTACTGATTTGATATGTACTACTACTAAACTGACACCTACTACTACTAAACTGACACGTACTACTACTAAACTGACACATACTACTATTAAACTGACACGTACTACTAACTAAACTGAAACTAACTACTACTAAACTGACACCTATTACTACTAATCTGACACGTACTACTACTAAACTGACACGTAATACTATTAAACTGACACGTAATACTATTAAACTGACACGTACTACTATTAAACTGACAGGTACTACTACTAAACTGACACGTAATACTATTAAACTGACACGTACTACTATTAAACTGACACATACTACTACTAAACTGATATGTAATACTATTAAACTGTCACTTACTACTATTAAACTGACACGTACTACCACCAAACTGAAACGTACTACTACTAAACTGACACGTACTAATACTAAACTGACACGTATAAAAATAACCTTTTTCGGATTTTATATCTGTCAAGAGAATGGACATATTTTGAGTATCACTTCAATTGGATCATTTCAAAATTACACAAAATTTGGGTTTTTAGGTCGATATAATTGAAATACGCACAAATGACAAAGTAAACACTAAGTTAAAGGAAAGGTATCGTCCCATAAATGAATTCAGAAGTGAATGCTGTTGTGCTGGTAATGTCACTTCCGGTTTTCAATTTTCCTTATTGATTGCGAGAAATCTGTGATGTTATCAATCACACATCCGCTGGCCTGGACCAAACATAGGGGACTACATGTGTAATTGATAACATCACTGATTTCTTGCAATCACTAAGGAAAATTTAAAAATGGATGTGGCGTTACCAGTACGGCACCGTTCACTTCTGAATTTGTTAATGGGACGATACCTTACCTTTAATTTTAAGAGCATGCTTTTTCTAAATTAGAGAGAGGACATTTTTTATTTCATCTGTGAATTTTGCTTTTAGGCTCAATGCCACACGTTTGTTGCGAGCTTGCAATTGGAACCTGTTTTAAAATTTAAAACAGTTTGCAACTGGAACCAAAACGAGCTGACTGCAAGTAGGTATTATCTCACCTTGAGCAAGTTGGTATAAACCAATGGGGAGCTTCAGGGGGGTAGAAAGGGTGTTTCTCAGAGGGAGGCAAAAAGAATCCCGGTGACAAGTGGAAAAATTGCACTGGTAAATGAACAAATTTCCATCAAAGGTGGAAAATCCCCTTCAATTTCCTCCTATTTTCGGGAGTTTCCCTTCATTTTCGGAAAATTTCCTTTATTTTCGAAAAAATTTGGCCAGTTTTCGAGAACTGTTCATCAATTTCGAGAAATTTTGGACGTTCTTCGGGAAATTTAGATCAGTTTTGAAAAATTTTGGCCAGTTTTCAGAAAAGTTTGGCCAATTTTGGGAAAATTTTACCAAAATATCCAATAATTTTACAACATTTATCAATTTTAATTTCCCAATTTCACCTCCCAATCAGGCAGAAAGCATGCAACTGGGAGGGTGAAATCCGCTCGGGGGCAAGGGAATCTTGCCCTCACTTCCTAGGCCTCTGGGGAGCTTGTATTTAGCGAGCTTGAGAGGAGCAGCAAAGGTCACTCTTTGCATATAGGTATATTCTATACAATTTACAAAGAGCGAATTAAAGCTAAAGTAAAACTTTAAATTTGTCAAATCTTCTTCAGCATAATCTGCACAAAGCAATTTTTTTTTTTATCGCAAAACCATTATAGCAATTGAAACCCTTTTAGGTTCAAGTGTTTGTCATCATGTTAAGACACTAATATTGCATGAGACACAAGCTTTTCGAACCACTTTTGTTTTAATTGTAATTATCCTCAACACCAATCTTAAATTTTTCTCCTACTCAAAAACCCCAGAGAAAAGAAAAACCTATTAAACCTTAACTACATCCATTAATATGGCACTTCAGAAAAAAATTCATAGAAGTTATCATCATTATTAATGTAAGTGTTTACAACAAGGCATCCCAAGTCCAGTTTTATTGATGACTTTACATAACCAAGTGGATTATTTCGTGATAAGTGGTTTGCGGTTTAGGAATTTGCTAGAAGTTATGATTGGAAAATAACTTCTTGGTGGATGTTTGGATTGCACCACTGGCATAATTTCTTTTACTTATATGTTGTACAGTAATAATAATGATACCCAGTAGAATTAACTTGACATTTCTTTCAAGTTGTTTTTAAGGTCTTTAAATTTTACCAAGATCAATTAGACCTCAAATTCTCTGGGGCAAGTAAATTGAATTTTGTAATGACTAATAATTTTTTTCTTTTTAAATTCCATGTATTTACATTGTTTAAGCTTCATATTCATACACAGGCAGTGAATTTCTTTTGAGCGGCAAATGAATTTAATGGCATAATTATGAAACGCCACAACACAGCACAAATTTGAATGGGTGATTTAAGCAAACCTGGTTCAAATGAAGTAAATAAAAGAAAAATATATGACCCTCAACTGAATCCCTCCTAATTCCTACGATATCACAATCTATATATTATCTATCTGCAGGTTAGCAAGTTTGTTACCTACAATCAAAAAAGACCTTTTTTAAAAAGTAATGAACAGCAATAAAAGGATTTTTTACCAATGTAAAAGAGAATTCCATACTCCAAGTGTTAAACTTTTAATAGCTTTCAATATACGCAAATATGTGAAACACGAATGGGACTGCAAATTCTCTTCGCATTCCTCTAAATTAATGTTAAAAGCAAAGGAGAATATATTTTTTGCAGCTAGATGCTAATTGGTGGTATAGTCAAGACAAAAAACCTTCTGTACGAACTTGAAGTGGGTTGAAAGTTGCAGTAGACTGAAATAATTTTGCCAAAACATCACCAAAATAATATTATATAAGAACTAGAGAACAAAGAGTCAGTGAAGTAGGACTCTGATTTTTCTTTCTTCTTGGTGGGGGTGGTGCGGGGGCAAGTGGAAATTACACAAAAATGTAATGTTACTGACACTAGCCAGAGCATAACTTTGCCCAAATGTTGCTTGTAAGTTTCCCCCTGTCACCGTGCCACCTACGCCTATGTAAAGAGGTCAGCTCTTTCATATACATGTACATGTGGTGAATACACAGCCCACCCCCAATTGCACCAACACTGGTTAATGTAACTCTTGTTTTTGTTTTCTTTCAACAGGAAATGTGAAACAAAGGGAAAGGAAACCTGAGCAAAGTGGAAACTTCCAAGTGTCACCATGGCAACTTTAAAGAACATCATTGACCCATCACTCTACCCAGAGGATGGACTAACAGAGGAGATATACTCCTCAGAACCTGGAATCAATTTTCCAAGACCAAAAACGTTACAAAGTTTTCTGGATCTTACATTACTTGCTCTTTTTGTGATTTTGGGTACTTCTGGAAATATGCTCGTTATCGCAGTATACGTGAAAAACCTTAAAAGGAAGCAGTCAACAGCCAATCATTTTTTGTGCAGTCTCGCAATGACGGATCTTATGGTGTGTACCCTCCTGATACCAATTCATATCTACCTTGAGGTCACCATGATTGAACGACGAATGAACCATCTGGAATGTAAAATAACCATGGTATTTTGGTTGCAAACTTTGCTGTGCTCCAGCTGGATTCTAGTTGGAATATCTGTGGACCGATATTACTCTTTATGCAAGCCATTTGATATGGGAATTCATGGGAATTTCGTAAGGAGGCTTTTATTTTGTATCTGGGTATTCTCCGTGATTGTGGCTTTACCAGCGAGTACGTACTATGACAGTCCAGGGTGTGCTTACATTCCAGAACCAGGGACACCATTAAGAATTGTTCTTGTTGTAGCCACGGCGCTCTTAACATTTGTTCTTCCTCTATCAATTATTATCGGTGCATATACATGTATATTTTGTTTATTATCAGAACGAAACAGAAGTGCCAAGGATCAAATCGGAAGAGGGCGCTTAATACATCACACAAGATACGTCGTCGCAAAACGTCTTCTTCTTGTTATTTTTGTGTATATAATATGTTGGTTACCTCGTACAATTCTCGAACTTTATTTTGCGTTTATCAATGAAGATCATCCTGCCAGGACTTCCTTTCTTGTTTACATCTGGACGTGGATCATACCCTACATGAATTCTGTTCTTAATCCGCTCTTGTACTCAATGATAAACCCCACATTTAGAGACCAGTGCTGGGAGATCCTCACATGTGACTGCTCCAAGAGCATGGCTACACGAGCGGGGAGTTTTATTTACAGGGCGAGCGGATCACTCCGAGTGAGTGGATCGCTAAGAACCAAACATACCCAGACAACATGGGTGTGAGCATATCAAACTCAAAACAATGAACCTTTTTGGAATGTCAAAATGCCAATAATATCCCAGCCCTACGCACCATGAACAATCTTTTCAAAAAATTATAAAATGGGAATACCTCAGTATTTAATGAACAATAATGGCAATTTTGTATTATGTTCTTTGAAGACAACTTCAAAACTTGATCAGTATTATTTGTATCAACTTTATAACATAATTATCTTAAACTTTGGTGTTGGACAATCTCAGATACAAATCACATGCGTGTCCAACAGCAATACAATCCAATGTATGTTACTCTTCATAATGTCACAACAGGATTTTTGATAAAGAATATTCACTGGTCATGGTAGGCCAACTCATGGCAAAATGGTATCATCAAAGCAGAAGTGTCCCACAGTGTGTGTGTGTGGGGGGGGGGAGAGAGGGAAGGTCTGGAAGAGACAAATTCGCCACTTCTTTATATTAAGAAGAAAATGACAAAAGATTGGATAAAGGACCTTTCAAAAGTAAATTTGACCATCCAAATTATATGAAAATTGCTTATGAACCTTATTTACTTTTTTGCTTGTCAAGTCCTCATCTATAATATAGAGGTTTGGCACATCAGTACCACAATTTTTAGCGGTAGGCCAGTAAAATAGGTATATTGTATGTTATATTAACAACACTTGATAATGAGGGTTTAGTCACATTGCTAAATCATTCTTTAATCATGGGGACTGAGCACTTAGAATGATGTTTCAATGTCATGAGTAATTATATGTATATGTAATGTAAAGTCAGTAATTTAATGTCAGTATACTATTTAAGCAAACACCATCTGAATTCAACAATAAAAAGAAAAAGAAAGAATTGTTTCCTTTTTTATGTGTGATTTTCTTTGAGTGATTTTTATAACACACTGGTAACGAAACTTTGTTCTCCTCCTAAAAATCTGAATGCAAGAATAATAGCTGTGCCAAGTAATTCAAAAATATAAGCAAGCTTGAGGAACAAGTGGTACTTCCAACGGGTGGGGGAGGGGGGAGTGAGTATATATGTGTGCTGCCAGAGCAGGTGCCATTTTTGCATCATTTTCGTAGCACAGGTGTCTTTTTTCCATCATTTTCATAGTGCAGGTCCCAAAAAATGCTGTTTTACTCCATTTTTACAATATTTTTCTTGAATATTCTATACTGCAGGTATCAAAATTGACTACTTTAATACTGTGGGTACCAAAGTTGTTTTATTTCATATTGCAAGTACCAAAACATCTGTCATACTAGGATATGGCTTTCAGTTGATGGGCTGCACACCCCTACCACTTTTAGCATGAGGTGCCCCCACCACGCCCATGACTTTGACACAGCATGACAGTGTCAAAATAGAATTAAACTAGCAACAAAAGAACCAACATCTGAAAAGCACATTGAACCTTTAACAGTTTGTTGAAATTTCAACTAATTAATCCTAGAAAATATGCACATTTGTGATGTAATGAGTTGAATAGATTAGATTTGCTGCTTTTAAGAAAGATTTTGCACAATAAATTCCACCCAAATTAAAGGTGCTCCACGAGTGAAATACGTGGTATTTTGCTTGATGTTTGTGTTCCTTTTTTCAATCTGTCAATAAAAAGATCAATCATCATGAGGAAACTTAGATATATTTTGATATTTAAAATAACACTTTTTTATCTCTGTAAAGGAGCACCTTTTAAACTTTACAAAGAAGATGTGGAGGGTACATCAGTTTATGTCATGACAATAGCCCGGGTCCAGATAGCAAGTTTTGCCCTGCATGCCCCATTGCAAAGATGCCCTACTAATGCAATTTGGGGTGGCTTGTATTTTAAAGGATTTTTTTAAGTTATAAGCTGGGAAAACAATAGAAGGCAGAGGCAAAGATGTTTTAAGTATGAAAAAAGTACAAAATGTCGGGCTGTATGGCTCCAACTTTTTCTTTGGGGAAAATCTAGAACAGTGTATGTGCGTCTTTAGTCTTTTTGGCAATATTTGTGTTACTTACTTTTATGAAAAGATCAGATATAGTCTTTGAAGAAAAAGGCACTTGTTCTCCTTGAACAGTTGAAAGTGCTCTTTTTTTTCTAAAAAAGGACACTTTTCCTTCAGAAAAAAGCAACCTCAGAAAAGGACACCTTTCCTCTCTGGAAAGGGCACTTTTTAAACTTGTAAGAAAGTGGGGGGGCACGTGCCCTCCTCATTCCCCTGCCTATGCACCTACCCTTTCACCATTTTAGTTTCTTTTTGTCCTGCATCATTGCTTCATTTAAAGTCCTTTTTTCATATGAACATGCTTGACAACTGAACTAAATCCATTTAATATGCAAGCAAGAACATTTGTTAGGAATACAATCTACGTAATTAAAATAAACAAAATGTCATTAACTTTGTGATTTGCTTTGCTTTGACAGAAATAATCCCTACCTCCATCCTTAAAACAGCTAGAACAAGAACATCATAGATGATAAGAAGCTCATGCAGTATTAGGAAATTTTAATGCAATTTTCTTATCAGCTGAAGAGAGAGATAAACTGAAGACCTTGCAACAATATTTATTACTCTTTGATAAACCCACTTCCTGAGATTAACTGTAAGCGATCATCCCTGTCATATGGCTCTCTTCAGATGAGGACTATGGCTCCTGAGTGGGTTGCAAGGAATGTTAAAGGATGCAAAGATTACTAGGGGGATAAATCACATGATGAACACTTGTTAAAATTAGTCATCAATTATATATGACAGAATAACTCATAAAGATTAGTGTCACCTACAGAACTTATGATTTTAGTTATATTCGTGGATTAAAATTCATCTATTGACACTAAAACTAGCTAAAGCCTGTCTCATTAAGGTTTCCACATATGTGCCACATTATTACCCCTCCCTTAGCCTTCCTTCCGTGCCCCTCCCTCCCTTCCATTTGCTTTCAATATGACTGTTATGTTCTAAATATTCAAGCAAGTAAACTTCAACCATATATTTCTGCATGTATTGATGTGGCATTAATAAGTTTGTATTCAAAATAACATACTACTGATAAGGACTGCAAACTAATCACCAAATAGTAGACTTTACTGCCAAATCCCCACTTCAACTTCAAACACTATGCAATATGATTTAAAACAGGCAGGCAAATCAATCAAAATTATTTAATACTTGTCAATAAAATATATTAAGAATAGAGAGGAAAGGCAGTGACTGGGGGAGGGGGTGGGGGGGGGGAGGTCACACCCCCCAATCCAAATTTGTATCAGAAAATTTTAATATCTGTGCCAGGAATTTTTTTTTTGATCTTCCATATACAAGGATAATTTCATTTCAACTTGCTTGTAAAACTTTAAACATATAAAACATTTTTATTGGTACACTGGTACAGGGGGATTTGAGAAAATAGGGCATAGCTTCGATCAAATATATAGCTTGATCTGAAGAGAATTTTGCATGTATCAATAAATTACATGACATATGCAGTGACGTAGGAACCAGGACAATAATTATATTGGGGGCCAAGTACCATTTTGACCCCCCAATATTATGAATGTCTAAAGAATTGATTTTGAAGAGTAAGATTCCATGGAAGACTTCTTTTCTTCCGAAAACTTTCAATTTTCGGGAAATCTACCCTTCAATTTGCGTGCATTTTGCTTCATTTTTGATAAATTTTCTACAATTTTTGATAAGTTTCCATCAATTTTCGGGAAATTTCCTTCAATTTTTGTAAAATTTATTTTCGTGAAGTTTTCTTCTATTGTCAGAAATTTCCTTGATTTTCAAGAAATGTTGCCAATTTCCAATAATTTTACGACCCTCCCCTTTACATAGTTTTTGGACTGTGATAAGAAACTCATGTATTTTTGTAGGGTTTGTTGGGACAAATGATAAAATCCCACAATTTCAAAAATCTTTCTACGCTGCTGATATGCCGTTGAGCTTCAATGATCCCTTGCATGAAAGATGGGTATAGGCTCTTTCCACAAAGATAACTCAAGAACAAACACTATGCTTATTCTGATGGAAATTTAAATTCCTCATTAAAAAAATTTGTATCCTTTTAATTCGAGAACAGAATAAATTCAATTATTTAACCTTGTATCCTGCTAGATGTTTTGAACTTTATGTAGCCATTTCACCTTTCATACAATCTCTGAAATAGTTAAAAGGACAAAACATGTCGTCATCTCTTCTCATTACTGATTACACAACACCAATGTCAATCAGCTATGAGTCGTCAACAAAAATCCGCATCATGACCACCAAAAACATTTTCATCTTTGACGGAACTAAAAAGAGACAACCACATCCGGAACAAAAACTAGCAGTTGTTAACAACGATTATGTAAAATGTTTATAAATGTGTAAAAGGTAATGGACAAACCATCTGCTGTTTGAAGCAAAGGAAAGAAGGACAGAAACCAAAATACAAAAAAGAATAGGAAAAAGCAGGGCAGACTATGACACATGTCAAAACATTAAGAAAAGGTGAAAGGAATCCTGGCTTTGACTTGCGTAATAATGACATTTATAGCGAGTTAAGGCTATTTACAGCTACTCATTATTTCTCTTTGTTGATAATACAACAATCATTAAAATTAAAGACTGTGATGGCCTGAGTTAAGTTATGTATAGATACTTCCGCTATTTATTAGTAGTCTACTTCTGATCATTAAATAAACAAAACAAAATTATGGTAGGAGTTTGTTACACGGAGTTAACTAAACTGCGAGTAATGTAATACCCACAATATTATGATATAATTATCTCATCACCCACATATAAATATGTATGGAGATGAGATAGTAGTCACTTTGCTGTACAGGCAAAAAACTGCCTGTACCTCCTACACTACATGGCCACCCCTCTTAATATTAGGGGAACTGGTGGGCCCCACCAGAGGGTCTGGTTTTGGAACGGGACAAAATTGGGTGATTATTGCGCCTGTCCGTGTGTGTGAGTGTGCATGTGTGCGTATGCAACAATTAATTTTGTGTCGCTAATAACTCAAAAAAACTAACACACACATAAGCCAAAATTGGTGGACAGGTACCCCTGGCCCGGAACTTTTGTCTCAAATGTTTTGGGGTACAAAGGTCAAAGAGGACAAGTTTTTGGTGATGGCTGTATCTTTTAAAGGAATTACTTGGTATCTTTACAAATTGCATAGGTGTGGGTAGGGTTTAACATTCTAACAAAACAAGAATTTGTGTCCCGTATAAACTGGAGTCAAAAGGTTAAAGAGCTATTGAGCTTTTCACCATTTCCCCTATAGTTATGGAATGGTACCTGTGACGTGAGCATGAATTATGTCATACAGTAGAGTATGACAAATGTGAAAAATTTCAGAAGTTATTTCAGTGATGAAGGTCAAGGGTCAGGTCAAATATGTGATTTTAAAGGGTATAATTATGTACTTATTTGTACAATGTTTGTACCACTTTAAATACCAAAAGTGCAACACCTTTACCAACCCTATGTTGTACCATGATACCTTAGTATATGAATGTATCCCTGTTGACTTTGGGGTCAAAAGGTCAAAGGTCTGTTTGTACTCCCATTGGCAGTACAATCCATCAACATGCCTAAAGATATGAATTTGTGTCCCTGTTGACTTTGGGGTCAAAAGGTCAAAGGTCTGTTTGTACTCCGATTGGCAGTACAATCCATCAACATGCCTAAAGAAAGATAGCCAAGCCTGTCTCAACATCTGCTTGTACTCAAGCTCACATGGGCAGTGCGATCCATCAAAAGTCAGAGCTATATTGACCCTGTTAGCTATTCATGCTGTATGCTTAAGGTGATGAAATCAGCAACTTAGTGGACTGCTTTCTTGTTTTTTCTGTGCCAAGTAAAAACGTTGCGTTATGTCATACAAATTGCTGCATTATGTAAAAAAAAACACCAGCCACATTATGTAATAAAACCACTTGCCACATTATGTAATAAAACCACCTGCTGAATTATGTAATAAAATCACCCACTGAATTCTGTAATCAAAAATTTCATGTTATGATATAATGAAATTTTAAAATGTAACAAATTGATGTGTTATTACATATACACGGACAAAATAATACATACCACGGTGGGTATTACATATTTCACAGGTAATTACTTAACTCGGTGTAACAGAACTTCCCCAGGACCTCAACCCCATTTAAGTATTTTTTTATATTATCCACATCTCAGATTAGATGCATTACTATTTTTTCTCTCCAGAAATTCATTCATCTTAAAGTTCAAATGTACAATCACTATATTAATCAATCCATGTATCAATTACATTAAATTTCTTTTCATATGGCAATCCTAATATAAAAGTAGACGCCCCTCCAACAGGCGCAGCTAGGAAATTTGATTAAAGGGGGGGAGGGGGGGTGTGAAGGAATATTTTCCACCCAAATCTTTGACGCTGTACGCCAAACGGCTTGGGGTCTAGGGGCCTACCTTAGGGCCCCTAGTTGGGTCCAGGGGCAAAGCCCCAGTAGAAGGTCCAGGGGGCGAAGCCCCTGGAAGCTCTGCAATTTTAGGCATTATATGGCTGACATTTGATCTAAGATCAACAGATTTACATGGTGGTAATATCACCCCAAAACAGCATGGAAACTACTATTTAGGCCCGTATACATTTCCATTTTACATGGCGACTTTTTGTTTTAAAACTGAAACACCGCTGTTCATTTAGGTACCATTTGTTATGAACTACAGAAGAAGAAAAAATGCAAAATACATTTTTCAACTGTTTTTCTCATCACTATTGACCCACAAATATTTTGCTTCGTATTACCATAGGTTATCTGTACAAACACTTTTGTTGACTTTATCTTGTACTAGTCAGTTGTTCACAATTGATGATGGAAGCCATTGGTGTATGGAAATCTTAATTAAATAATAGCAACACCTCATTCCCGACATTTATAATAGATCACCATTCCCAGTTAACTGGATTTTATGTCTGATAATTAAATATTCTTGTCTGTATGTCACTCAACATTCAACAGGCGTCATTCAACTTATTAGTTGCACAAATTATTTTGCATATAAAAACCTGGAAACTTGTGATTATTTCCATATAAATTAAAATAGATAACAACATCAACGAGATCTAGAATTGTAGCTAGGCTCGTGTGCCTCTGTCAGAGCTTGATTACTGTGGAGCACTGCAGGGTGAAACTGTTCCATAGGTGTCGCAAAAATTATAGTATAATTTTGAGTGTAATTTTCAGAAATTATGCCAAGAAAATTGTAAGCCTGTGGTCCTTGAAAGCTTTAAATTCAACCTTGAATTAATAAAAGCCCAAACAAACCGGTGTCTTCAAATGTGTAGATACTATTTACAAAAATCAACAATCTTTAAAGTATAAGTTTTCGACAATAAAGGAAAGAAATAAAATGCCCAATTTTCTATTCTATTTAATATCAAATTAATGAAAGGACCCCCACACTTAAAATATAAGAGACCCCCAATCTCTACCAAGGGCGTAGATCCATTTTTTTTTTAAGGGAGGGGAATGATTTCTGTGGGAGGACTAGTTTGCCATGTTAGTGGCAATGCAAGCAAACACTCGCCGATAGGCGTGGGGTCCAGGGTCCGCTTAAGGGCCCCTGGTGGGGTCCAGGGGCTAAACACCGGTGTGGGCCCAGGAAGCGAAGCCCCCTGAGCTCCTGGAATATTTGATAATCTAGGGCTAAAATTGGCCGCAAAATAACATCAAAACATGCTCAGGGTCCAAACACATTTACCTCTAAAGGCTGTCGAAAACAGTAGGCTGTACTCTTTGGATGAAATTTGAGTCCAAAATCATTAAAAGTCTTTCTTAATAACAAACAAGTTTATTCAACTTAAGCTTTTTTAGATAAATAATCCCCTCTCCCCACCCCCTCCTCCCCCTCCTCCCCCCTCTTCCTCCTCCAAACATACACCTCCCCTTGGCGGGTCTCAGTAAAATAATACCGATCATTGCGGTGATGAGCAAACGCATCACTTGTCATAGAAGTTAACGCTGCATCTTGAATCTTTTCATGAGACCTTGAGTTGTTCAATATCGTTAGTTTAAGGTCACATCAAGAAACTTCGGAAATCAGAATTTACAAAATCATATCATGTGACGTTAGTCAGGATAACTATTATATTGTGGTAATTGAGATGAAAGTATATATTTCCTTGATTTATGGTTAGTTTTGTGATATACGGTAATCGTTCCCAATTTCTCAATCAAATAACAGAAGTGGCAAAAAATATTTATTTTAGTAATTTTAAAAAAGTGGGGGTAATATACTCCACCGCCCCCCCCCCCCCCCTCCCTTTCCCTGGATCTACGCCCTGGAAGCTTTGCCATAGGGCCCCCATCAACCAATAATCATATATTCTACAGCTTATTTTCAATGTTATGCAAGAGAGGTGTATCTTGAATAGACTTTTACAAAACTGACAACTTTACTTGAAAATAATTCTTCATATATAAAAATGGCAACTGATGCAGCAGCGGCTGACAAACGGATTAACTGGGGCATTGACAGTTTCAAATGGTATATACTCCTTTTGAAAAAAGATTCTTATTTCACATTATGGTTTTTCCAAAAGTCATCATCAAATTGTCGGTTACACAGTCCACATTGTAACTTAGTTCTGACAAGTTTTTTGCATTTTTTCTCCATCCTGACCATGACAAAACATTAGTTTCAATTGTGATTAAATTCAACAAGTTGAAAATAACATCTGCAGTCTTGTTTGTTTGATGAGGTCTTAACGACACCACGACAACGAAGGTCAAATTGTGCCTGAGAGGTCAGATCATTTTAGAGGTAGGAAGGAAAGAGACCAGGGGGAGAATGAGAGAAATTCAAGAACAAAAGCCAGAAAGCTGTGATCGAGAGAGGAGGTGCATGGGTAAAACAAAAACAAAGTAGAGAGGGGGAAGAGGAGAATTAAATATGGTTGTAGAGGGATGCATGCTGAAGGAAGGAGATTATTTTATCTAGAGGATTTTTCTGGAAGAACTCAGCGATTGAGTTGTGGGGAGCGAGGGAAGCTCTGGGAAGGTTGTACAGGGGGCAAGCAAGGAGAACGTGTTGGATTGTGAGGATGCAGTGACAATTGTTACAGAGGGGTTGGGGGGAACCAATAAGGTACGGACCAGGAGTAAGTTGATATGTGTGTGTGTCACTGTGTTTAATCATGTGAATATATTTTTTTTCTGCTGTAAATTGAGAACAAAGAAATTTAAATGTGCATTGATTAGCGATGAACATGAGTTGATGAAGTTTCATTTTTAAGGTTATAAATAATTAAATTTCTCGACAAAGTTCAAATTTCCCTGACATAACTATTTTTTTGGCATGGCTTTCATTTCTGATTGTGCATCTCGTTAGGGAATATCAGTGAAAATTTTCAGACAGTCACAATTTTCCCGTCAAAAATCGCGGTTGGGGGTCATACCCCCCACACACCCCGGTAGCTACGCCCCTGGCCCCTCCTACTTTGTTTTTGCTTTTAAAAATTGATCGTCTATTGTGGCTCAAATATAGTCCTGCTTTAAATTCCACCACAACCATGGGTGAGATTTTGGGATGACAAAGGGGGCCTTTACCCCCAACTGTATATCTTTTGTATGATGACTTTTTGTATCTTGCATGATTTTGCCTCCCACCTTTGGTTGGAAAATCCTGGTCATGACCCTAACTTAAACTACATCTGCTGAACACACTCATACAATTCACACATGCTACACTGTGGAAAAAACCTACAACTACTATCTGTATTGGCTTTATGTATGAAACTATTTTAATGAACTTTCAAGGACTGTCAAGACAAACAGGAATACATCTAATACAGTTCTTCAACATTCTTTGTGGTCATGATACAATAAAAGATTCTAAAATGCAGTCTTGGAGTCTCCCGCTATCAACAAGCAGAATATCTGAGTGTATTTACTGGCTCTGCCAAATCTATCAGAGCTTGTGAAAACAATTATTTATGCTCTAGTAATTGTAATAATTCATTCTTGTATTCAAACCAATAATTTTTAGGTGGGTGTTCCCCTCCCCTTGGTCACTTTAGGCACCACCCTAGGTGTAGATTTTGGAGGGATGGGGAGTATATCCCTCCATGTTTTGGTAAATTTTAAACCAAAATTACACAGAACACATGGCAGCCACCCCTCCCCCCTTCCCTAACATCCTGGTGCCCATGGTACACACCAACTATCAAATCTGTGCACCAGAAATCCTTGTCGCAAGTGCTTAACTCCTGTGGGAAAAGCCTAGAACTACAGCTGTGTTGGATTCTGTGTGCAACCTTACAGTACAAGCATTTTCATCTACTTTCAAGAACTGCTAAGACAAATAGAGATCTGTCAAAGAAAGTTTCTCCATCATTTTTGTGGTCAGAATAAAATTCTAGGATACAAAATGCAATCTTGGATTACAGATTATAATCAGGGACCGTCTACTACGTGTAATTACCTCTGCAATATCTATAAAGACTTGCTCAAACAATTAATTATGGTCTAGTAATGGTCATAAATCATGGTTGTGTTCAAACCAATATTTTCTGTCAATATTTAAAAGCTGATGAGGCAGTAGATCTGACATATGAAGCATATGGTATTATTACAGTAAAACTGGTTTTAAAGTAAAACTTACTTATGCTTATGATATGGGCCTCGTGGTAATAGCATAGCATATCAAAGTTTAACGTCCCGAAAGCATCCAGTGCTGAACATTATATCAAGACGGCCATGATATGGGTCTCGTGGTAATAGCATAGCATATCAAAGTTGAACGTCTCGAAAGCATCCAGTGCTGGACATTATATCAAGACGGCCACAGCCTTTGATAACCAGTCGTGAACTCACTGGTTGCAGACCCACTGGGATTATAACAATTTGGTAAAACAAGGTAATTGTAAAGAAAAACAGCAAATTGCTACATATGGTAGAGGATTAAAAAACAATGGAATTAAGTACAAATGGAAAACAATTCACCTGATGACATCACAAATTTGAATATCTTTCAGAATAAGAAAAAAACTGAAAATTTTAAGAGTTGAAATACAGTGATAAAAAATTTAAACACTTTTCTAAAATTGTTGTTATTTTTCATGGTTGAATTTGAACATTTTCCTTGTTAATTTTATTCAAATTTTAATCAAATTCAATCCATCTCACAAATGCTACATATATCAACTGACCCTATTCACAGATGCTTGGGAAGGGGTAAGGCAGCAAGGAGGATCAGCCCACTAATCCTATCATAAAGAAAATCAAAGGACTTCAAAAATTGGGTTTGTGGAGGTTATTAGAGAGATTCAAATCAATGTTGTTACATAATAAAAGCCATACTTCTGGAGTAACAGGAATAAAAGAGTGTAAACAATAACACAAAGATATATTCTGGCCGTGTTCACTTCACAATTACATCTTTCAAGATCACAACTTTAAAAAATCACAAGGAAATTTTATTACAACTGATCATCATTTTGAAAACATCTGTACTTTTCGTAATTGACATTACACCAAACTTCATCAGTACCTCTTGTCAATATTTAGAAGCATTTTACTCGGCATAGCATAGCAAGGTTTAACGTCCTGAAAGCATCCCGTGCTAGACATCATATCAAGATAGCCACGGCCTTTGATAACCAGTTGTGAACTCACTGGTTGCAGACCCACCGGGATACGAACTCGGGACATGTGGGTGAGAGGATAAAGCACTAACCACTACACCACAGAGGTCTGTCATAGACTAATTCATTTAAAGAAAACATACTATTGTCTTTTATTGTCAACTTAAAGTCGTTAAATGAAACCAGTGCCAATTCTTAGCCGTTACAATGCGGTTTATGGCGCTCATGATCTACTGGTTTTATTTTATGAGTTTACATAAATGTCCTTCAGACATGTAATTTGTTATTTTAATGTTGCGCTATGAAGTTACGAACACACGTACCACATAAATTAGGAAGAAATACAACCTAGTTGCTTAGAATTGGTAAACACACCAAGTCAGAATGTGTACTAAATGGAAGTAATTAAAAAAAAGGTTAAGTTTATAGATCCAGTATGCTTATATCTATGAAAGGGGATATTTACAAGGAAAAAAGCTTCAAAAATCTTGTTCTGACATCACATACATTTGAGTATATATTATCATTTTCTTATGTGTTGTGATCTACACCCTTCGACTTCTCAGGTGAGTACTAAAATAAAGTCTAGTAAAGAAACTGATTTACATATGGTCTATGAAAGAAAAAAAAAATGTATTTAAACATTTGAAAGAATCTTTAAACTTTTGACAGAGAAGTTCTGCACATTTGAAACTTGAAATATTAGAGGTTAAAAGTACACAGGTAAAATTTCCATGAATTTTTAAACTTTTGACAGAAAAGATCTGTACGTTTGAAACTTAAAATTTTAGAGGCTAGAAAATACACAGGTAAAGAACACCCGTGAAATAGAGTATAATTCTTTTAACAAACTAAACCAAGAATTCCCAAGTGATATTTATTAGCTTTTTGCAAAAAGACCCCACAGGATATCAAATTTTTCATATCTGAACAGTAAATACTATCATATCAAATTGAATTCTACATCAGATGAAACATTTGTTATTTAAAACATAACCATTATTGGATTGATAAGCTATTTTTCTATACATGAGTCAAAGGATTAGTTCAGTGGTGAAGCAAGTTTATCTTATATGAAAGAGGACTTCAAAAGAAACAAAATAGTGAAAAAAGTATTCTAAAATCTTATTCCGTTAAGGAGATATTTAAGTTTAAAGTTTGGTATTATTTGTATAGAAACGACTGAAATCAGACTAGTTGTGATGTCATAGCCTCAGATTCCTCAAAGTCTTTATGTATTCTATCATACTTTGTCCTGCTATTTTGTGGCTTATAAATCATGGAATATGTCAAAAAAGTAGTTAAACTGCATCTAGGAAGGTATTTATAATATACCACTTTTGAAGGGCTTTCTAAAGAGATCTGTTTTACGGCAGTAGCACAATCCTGAATAGATTTACTGCTTTCCAATTAATGCCTAATCAAATATTTAAAATTGCCAACTTTATATGCAAATTAGTATGCATAAACATTTGTATCACAATTTTTGCATAAGATTTACTTCAGACTTTTTACAATTATAAAAGTTTGTTTGTATAACTTCATTTGTGAAAACTCTTTTTGAAGGTGGAGAACCCCCTTAACAGCTTAATCTCTTTTTAGTTATTCTTTGACATGGGGGATTTCCCTCCAAATGTACTTTTTGAGGGCTATATCAAATGCAATAAATGCCAAGTTTATAATTTCTTCTTTCCAAAAGTAGCCAGCACAACTGCAGCAACTCACCTACTGATTGGTTAGCTTAATAAGTAGAGCATCCCTTTTCCAGCCGGAAGGTCCTAGGTTTGATCCCCGGTAGAGTCATACCAAAGACTTTAAAAATGGGACCTGTTGCCCTCCCGCTTGGTGCTCAACATAAGAGATCAGAGCAGGGTAATAGTACAGCTTTGTGCGCTATGTGTGGCTGCAGCTATGAACCTAAAATTTCCATTGTAAAGTGCTTTGAGTATGCATACTTGCATAGGAAAGTGCTATATAAAAACCAAGTATTATTATTATCATTCATTTTCATCCAAGTTTCCAATTTTTAAACAGTTACATCAATCTTCTTGGCGCTCACTCATCATCACTGACGTCTACCAAAGATGGAAAGTATCTGTTTCAAAAATAAACCTTCAACTTAAACATATGTAATAGTAAACAATTAAACCCTGGTAGAAGTTTTATGTGGTCATAAGTGGCTTGGAAAACTTTGAATGCGTTTTCACTTGAGAAAAAGCTCGCAATCAGATCCATTGCAGGCGATCAGATCCATTGCGGGCGATCAGATCCATTGCGGGCGATCAGATCCACCATACTATGAGGGAGCTCTCCAGATATGATAGTAGTCACTTAATCGTCATCCTAAGCAGGTCTGTAATTCCTTGAGGGATATTGGGGGAGGAGGGACTTTTCTCCTTCTTTCCAGCAGAATCATACAAAAGGTGAAATACACTGGGGAAAAGTATGATCACCTGTCCCCACCCACTTTGCGAAGAAGACTTACAACCCTAATCCAAGGCAAGGGTACAACCATGATCCAGAGTAGGCGCTCAAATCCAGCAATGAGATTTTTTAAAACCATGTGTAAACGCTACCTGCGAGCTTGTTACTTACACAATACCCTACCACGACTTTGTATATTTTGTACTAACAGAGATCCTGCTGTTTTTTTGTGGGTTTTTCAATGACCCACTTTACAACTTCAGGTTCAATAATGCCCTGCAATCAGATCGCCTGCAATGGGTCTCACCACTGGCTTCCATTCAAGTGAGAACACATGACATTGGTTTTGTACAATCATCAAGCAAGGTTATCGTCGGGGATCATGATCCAGAGATACTGTAAGTGAGAATGTCACTGATTTAATCATCTTTTACAATAATACATTCAAGATTCCTCCATCAACCTGAACAAACAATCAAAGTGAGAGGCAAACTAAATCATTTCTCTCATCACCTTCATCTTCAAATAACATCATGCAGGGGACTGTGTGAGAGGTTAAGTTGATAAAACACTCTGAGATGCCAGTAAGGTCAGTTTGAAGGAATGGGGATAACCATGATACCTTAATGTGGAAAATGACAAGTAGTGTTGCAGTAATTATTACTTTTTGCTTAATGTTTATTGTACAAACCATATATCCATAGAGAACAGCATAAAGAACATAATCTATGCTGCTGTACATAGTGTAGGCTATAACTTATCAAAATATATGATAAAACAAGTATGATTTTAAAGAATCAACAAGAAAACCTACTTCTATATTAAGAAAGACCAAATTCATTGCTTTATTTTATAATCAACCATTTCTTCATAATGAGATTCAACCAAACATTCTACAGTAATTACAAAACTAGAAACACCTACAAACAGCAATAGCTAGATTGTTTTTAAATTCACTGCAAATCATTCAAAGACAAACCAAAAACTTTGGCTAAAAATTGTCCACTTTGTCTTTTCAAACATAATTATCTAAGAAAATATGCAAATTTTAAATATGCAAATGTGTGATGCCATTAATACAGTGGCATAACTATAGTGGGCAGGGGGGTAGCTTCCCCCTTTCGGCTTGGGCCCAAAATAAAAATAGATAAAAAAGGCCCTGCTGTTTCAACAAAAGATTTGAGCCTCGTGATCTAAAATGAAAACGGGCCCCTACTTGGGCCAGCTCGTGGTCGCAAGGGCATCTATGTTTGGTTGGCTAGGCCTAGTGATCTGCTAATAGTCACGTCCAATCAATGACCCCCCTCTACAGGGCACCACTCACCCCCATGGTCTGTAGGGCTCTAGCTATGCCACTGTCAGTACATGAAATGAACCTCAAGCATTAATCCCTTGTTTTATAATAATTTACCAAATGGTTTGAATGGAAAGTAACAAAGAAGTTTTGAAACATTAACATAACCCCTCCCATCAATAACATCCGCCATGCTCCACACAATAGTGAAACACATATACTAAAAACTGAAAAGAATTCTCATCTTTACACTTTCTGAGGTTGGTGTATATTAATTAGATGCTTTCAGTTTACATGCCCTAAATATCTTCCCTCCATCACCTCATCTATCTATCACCTGGCAACCAAACGCATGTTAAACGATCTCTGACATTGGTTGCTCAGTTCCAGCTGACATCTCAGAGCTCTAGTTAAGTTGATATCACACTGTGTACAAAACGTGTTCTGAGGATGATTTTTAAGGTTAACATCGAACCCAAGTCATTCAATTACAACATGTTTATATAACAATAAAGTCGATCTCAGGAGTCGATCTCAGGAGTCGATCTCAGGAGTCGATCTCAGGAGTCGATCTCAGGAGTCGATCTCAGGAGTCGATCTCAGGAGTCGATCTCAGGAGTCGATCTCAGGAGTCGATCTCAGGAGTCGATCTCAGGAGTCGATCTCAGGAGTCGATCTCAGGAGTCGATCTCAGGAGTCGATCTCAGGAGTCGATCTCAGGAGTCGATCTCAGAAGTCGATCTCAGGAGTCGATCTCAGAAGTCGATCTCAGGAGTCGATCTCAGGAGTCGATCTCAGGAGTCAATCTCAGGAGTCAATCTCAGGAGTCAATCTCAGGAGCAATTTCTCAAGTAATTCAGAAATGGTTAAGATCATAAAAATTAAGATTTGGCTTATTATCTGCTCATCAGTCCAATGAACTTTTTGCTAACATATGTCTATCTTATAACTAGAATAACGATGACTGGTTTTATAATGTAACATAACAAGATGACGGGTTAAGATGGTTACATGTAGGTGGGCTAAGAAGGGTTACATGTAGGTTACACTGTTAAAACAATGGGTAAAATTTTCTTGCAGAATTTTCTCAAACCTGTCAATTGATTATTGCCTAATATATGTGCAAAAAAGCGATTGAAATTATTTTACCAGAAAAAGGTTAACCTCATTGCTATGTTTACTCAACAGTTGGTTTAAACGTTGTTTAAACAAATGGTTGGGCAAATTTAATCGCTAAAATTGTCACATATGCCATGCCGCATGCACTAAATATTGCAATGCAATCTAAGCAGACAGGCATGGAAGTTCAAGTCAAAAGTTTGCTGGCAAGCTGGGGATTAGATAATTCTGAAATAATTAAACCCATGGAAGGTAATTTTTTTTTTTCAAAGTACTTCATTTAGAAAGTTTGTTTGATTAAAAAATATAACGTTTTGCATACCTCAGGCCAGGACTTGGGGATGTACTGTAGGCCTAGATAGCAAGTTAGTAAATATTTGACCATTCCAGGCCTACATTAGGCTAAGCGTATGGCATAGCCTAGGCTGCTATGCTAATTCATAACATTACAGTATATGGCCCAAATTATTCATATTTTGGAATTTCCAACGAAAATAACTTACTTTTAGTATATTTCAAAATTAACGCAAACATTTCTTTTTAATAATATCAAATGGATGGAATAGAAAAATGTGTATGTAAAATATTGTAACTTGTAAATTATGGCAATTTATGCATAACTCATTAACTGTTAATCATAGGGCCTAAATGTTAGTGTAGTACTGCCTAAGCCCATCGTTTACTAACATACTCTCTAGGCCTACATCCTGAGTCCTGACCTGATGTATCTATGGCGTTATATTTTTTAATCAAACAAACTTTCTAAATGAGGAACTTTGAACAAAAAATTATAACCTTCCATGAATTTAATTATTTCAGGATTATCTAATCCCCAGCTTGCTTGTAAATATGTCAGTTTCACAAAATTTGTTAAAAAATAATGGGCAAAATTTGCTTAACTTTTTAAGCAACTTTTGGGCATCTATTCAGCAACCTAACAAAACAGTTGGGCACTTGCCAACCAAAATAGGTCAGATATTTTTACCCAAGAGTTGGGGAAATATACCTCATTAAAAGTTGGGTAAATCTTCTCCCTAATGTTGGGTTTTAATTTTACCTATTTTGGTCGGTTAATATTTGCCAAACTGTTTAGGTTGCTGAATAGGTAAAAAGTTAGGCAAATTTTTTAACAGTGTAGTCACCCCATAAAAGCCCAAATTAATACCACCACCACCACCACAAAAAAATCAAAGAAGCCCAGAGTTTAGTAAAGAACTTATCAATGTTGACTTTTAAACAGAATTGGAGCTAACTACTCACTCAGGCAAACCATTCCACTCATTAACAACTTTTTGCGAAAAGCTAAAACACTGAACATCTATCTGTGAGAACTCTTTTGTTAGCTTTCAAGCTCTTACCACGTATCGCATGAAATATGCAAGAAATAACAGTAAGTCAAAGCATAACCACCAGATAGGAATTTAAAACCTGAATCATATCACCACATACTCTTTTCAACACAAGAGTGGTCACACCAAGATTCAAACCTAGATTCATAAAAGATTCCCTACTTCGGGAATTCTAGTGACTCGCTGAACCTGCTCCAAAATGAACTTATCCTTCTCATAAAATGGACTCCAAGCCTAAATAAATAGCATACTTAAGGTGAGGCCTGATTAACTGCTTATTCAAATTAAGAACAACCTCTCTACCAAGAAAACAAAAAAATTGTAGGAAAACTGCTATTTTCCTATGGAGATTAATTAACAAAATGTGTACTTTTAATTCCCAAATTCATGAACAAAACTGATTTTGATTCACACAGATGTATTTTTACAAGTTTGAACCATTTTCCTTCAATCTAGACTTAGCAGTTGATGTCATCTGTTTTTATGTACATGTATGTTGTTTATCTTGTGACAAGTGAAATTAATGTATTCTCTCTTGCTCATGACATTTGAGATGGCAAGGGGATGTTGTAAGCATGGCTATGAGGGACAAGAAGGTTACAAATCTTAAAACGAACCCATTCGGTTCACACTACAACTTCTTAATCAAACCAAGCATCCTATTTGCTCTTGCAGCTGCTAAAGCACACTACATTCTTTATCTTGTTTAACCACATACCTGACAGATACATCTAAAACTGAGGCAACTATCCACATTAATCTGGGAAAGTTTTGATGTTAATCAGGAAAACAGGTTGATATCTAAATACATTTTGATTTAATCTCAGCAAAAAGAAACATTAAAAATGATACATATTGGTTTGCACAAAGCAAAAATGGCAAGAATTCAAGTCGCAGAAGTAAAATCTACCACCTGTAAGGATAAAGCACATAGGTACGTAAAGGCTTGCACTGAAGAACCAAGAAATCAAAGAACTATGTAATTAAAGAATATTCGTATAAAATAAGCAAAACTTTATTGAGTATTTTGAAATATTTTAGACAAAAGTACCAATATCAATATGAATTTGTTAGTCTGAACAGCAATAATCTATCCTGCGAGACAGTAATTTTGCATGATCTATTTTCAACATTCAAAAACCTTGCTACATGTTCTATTCCTAGAAATTTAAAGATGGGTGCAATTCCTGTACAATTGAGCTGAATGATTTGAATGGAAGATTGATACATTGGAAGTTTCACCAGCTGTGGCAAATACAACTGAGCAGTGGAAACTTCCGGTTGGAAAAGCATCGGGCAGAATGTGTCATGTAATTGTTTTTCTCTGAATGGATCTAGATGGTTCGCATGCCCATGCAAATTGACACCCATATTATATGACCGGCTAATTATAAAATGGCATCTCACATTAAAGTCCCACATGGCATTCCATGTCCCACATAGCATCCCACCCCATGTCTCACATGACATCCCATACATTGTCCCACATGGCAACCCATCCTATGACCCACATGGCATCCAACCCTATGTCCCACATGGATCCCATCCCATGTCCCACATGGATCCCATCCCATGTCTCACATGGATCCCATCCCATGTCTCACATGGATCCCATCCCATGTCCCACATGGATCCTATCCCAAACCTTGTCACATGTGGCATTCTAACATATGTCCCACATGGCAACCTATCCTATGACCCACATGGCATCCAACCCTTTGTCCCACATGGATCCCATCCCATGTCCCACATGGATCCCATCCCATATCCCACATGACATCCCACCCCATGACCCACATGACATCCCATCCCATCCCTTGTCCCATTTAACCATATGTCCCACATGGCATCCCATCCTATGACCTTCATGGCTATGTCCCACATGGATCCCATCCCATGTCCCACATGGATCCCATCCCATGTCCCACATGGATTCCATCCCATGTCCCAAATGGATCCCATCCCGTGTCCCACATGGATTCCATCCCATGTCCCAAATGACATCCCACTCCATGTCCCACATGACATCCCATCCCATGTCTTGTCCCACATGGCATTCCACCATATCTCCCACATGGCATTCCACCATATCTCCCACATGGCATTCACCATACAGTATGTTTCACATGGCATTCCACCATATGTCCCACATGACATTCCACCATATGTCCCACATGGCATCCCACCCTAAGACCCACATGGCATCCCACCTTATGTCCCACATGGATCCCATCCTACATGTATGTCCCACATTAATCCAACCATATGTACCACATGACATCCCTCCCTTTGTCCCACATGGCATCGCTCCCTGTGTTCTGCATCAGTGGACTTCCCACCTGATGTTTATGTCCCACATTGGATCCTACCATGTTCCACATGGTATCCCTCTCAATCACATCCCATGTTCCCATGGCCTCCTACCCTATAATCCCACATAGCCTCCTACCCTATGTCGCACATGGCATCCAAACCTAAACCACTCTATGTTACTCGTGGCATCCCACCATGTCCCACATGGCATTCCACCCTGTTCTACATGGCATCCCACCCCATGACATCCCATAGACTTCATAAGAAGTCTCATCCTAGCTATCACAGTCCCTGATTGAGCATACTATGTATGAAAGTGTCAGTTCATATAATAGCTTTTATGCAAATGACTTTTTAAAATGGGGAAGGACCCCATGTCCCACATGACATTCATCCCATGGCATTCCACCCTATGTCCTGCATGGATTTCACCATATATCCTAAATGGCATTCCACCTTGTTCCACATGGCATCCTACCCATGTCCCACTAGCATCCCACCCCATGTCCCACATGACATTCCATAGGCTCCATAAGAAGTCTCATCCTAGCTTTCAGTCCCTGATTGAGCACACTATGTATGAAAGTGTCAGTTCATATAATAACTAATATGCAAACGACCTGTTGAATAATTAAAAAAAGGCAGAGTCAAATAATTATGCCTGATATAGTCCTTGGTGTATACCACATGGTATATATTATATCATATGTCCTGCATGGCTCCCATCCAGTCCCTACATGGCATCCCTCCCTATGTCCATATGCAGTCACATCCTGTCACACTCCCTGACTGAGCATACTAAATAAAAGTCTTGTCAGTTCATACACTGTAGCAACTTCATGCAAATGACCACAATAATAAAGGCAGAGTTTAATAATCATGCCTGATACAACCGTTGGTGCCTAAATATTTTGAAGAATTCAAAGGATATTAAATCTCCAGTGCTATGAGATAGACTCTTGAGGATCTCTGTAGAATATTGGAAAATTATATAATTTTACAGTTATCTTCTAAGGAAATATCAATTTTGTAGACTTTTTAAGGAAACTAGTCTTCAATCTGTCCTAAGTGTCTCTGAAAAACTAATATTTTGTAAAGAAATTCTAACCTTCCCATAAGGATATCTGAAGAAACTTTAACTTTTTTAAGGAACTCTGGAGAAACTTTAACATTTTTGAGGAATTCTCAGAAAACTTTATTATTTCTAAGGAAATCTCAAGAAAAACTGTGGTGCAGAACCTGACAAAATCGCCATTACATAGGTTTGCATTATGCTTCGCATACTCACCAAAAATGAACAGGTGCAATTACAAAATCTTCGAAATTTAAAACCATAATGTGAAATAAATCCTAAACAGTATGAAATTATGGATTGGGTTTTACAAAATGAAAAAAAAACTGGATGTGAAAACCGTTTTTTCTCACTAACCATATCAATTAATTAATATCATTAATTATTAAGTGACAGTAAAAAAGGTCCTTCCAAAATGGATAATTAAGTTTAAAGGAACTTGTGGATTTGCTTCATGCATCCTTCTGCATGAAAAAATGGTGTGCAATTTGAATGTATTTTTATATTTGACAAAGCAAATGCATTCTTGACTTTATTTGTAAAAATAAAGGTCAGTGTCAGTTTAAAGAATCATACGCCTCCATGACAAACAATGATTTAAAATTATAACTTTCTGCGATGAGCTTTAGTTCTTCATTGCAACTGCATCAGACCAAGCCTCAAACCAAAGAGGTACCAGTTTACCTCCTTGCTCAAATACAGAACTTGTAATAGTATGAACTGCATCAGACCAAGCCTCAAACCAAGGGGGTGCCAGTTTACCTTCTTGCTCAAATACAGAACTTGTAATGGTATGAACTGCATCAGACCAAGCCTTAAACCAAGGAGTACCAGTTTACCTCCTTGCTCAAACACAGAACTTGTAATAGTATGAACTGCATCAGACCAAGTCTCAAACCAAGGAGGTACCAGTTTACCTCCTTGCTTAAATACAGAACTTGTAATAATATGAACTGCATCAGATCAAGCCTCAAACCAAGGAGGTACCAGTTTACCTCCTTGCTCAATTACAGAACTTGTAATAGTATGAACTGCATCAGACCAAGCCTTAAATCAAGGGGGTACCAGTTTACCTCCTTGCTCAAACACAGAACTTGTAATAATATGAACTGCATCAGATCAAGCCTCAAACCAAGGAGGTACCAGTTTACCTCCTTGCTCAATTACAGAACTTGTAATAGTATGAACTGCATCAGACCAAGCCTTAAACCAAGGGGGTACCAGTTTACCTCCTTGCTCAAATACAGAACTTGTAATAGTATGAACTGCATCAGACCAAGCCTCAAACCAAGAAGGTGCCAGTTTACCTCCTTGCTCAAATACAGAACTTGTAATAGTATGAACTGCATCAAACCAAGCCTCAAACCAAGAAGGTGCCAGTTTACCTCCTTGCTCAAATACAGAATTTGTAATAGTATGAACTGCATCAGACCAAGCCTCAAACCTAGGAGGTGCCAGTTTACCCCCTTGCTCAAATACAGAACTTGTAATAGTATGAACTGCATCAGACCAAGCCTCAAACCAAGGAGGTGCCAGTTTACCTCCTTGCTCAAATACAGAACTTGTAATAGTATGAACTGCATCAAACCAAGCCTCAAACCAAGAAGGTGCCAGTTTACCTCCTTGCTCAAATACAGAACTTGTAATAGTATGAACTGCATCAGACCAAGCCTTAAACCAAGAAGGTGCCAGTTTACCTCCTTGCTCAAATACAGAACTTGTAATAGTATGAACTGCATCAAACCAAGCCTCAAACCAAGGTGCCAGTTTACCTCCTTGCTCAAATACAGAACTTGTAATAGTATGAACTGCATCAGACCAAGCCTCAAACCAAGGAGGTGCCAGTTTACCCCCTTGCTCAAATACAGAACTTGTAATAGTATGAACTGCATCAGACCAAGACTCAAACCAAGGAGGTGCCAGTTTACCTCCTTGCTCAAATACAGAACTTGTAATAGTATGAACTGCATCAGACCAAGCCTCAAACCAAGGGGATACCAGTTTACCTCCTTGCTCAAATACAGAACTTAGAGGTGCCAGTTTACCTCCTTGCTCAAACACAGAACTTGTAATAGTATGAACTGCATCAGACCAAGCCTTAAACCAAGGGGATACCAGTTTACCTCCTTGCTCAAACACAGAACTTGTAATAGAATGAACTGCATCAGACCAAGCCTCAAACCAAGGGGGTACCAGTTTACCTCCTTGCTCAAACACAGAACTTGTAATAGAATGAACTGCATCAGACCAAGCCTCAAACCAAGGAGGTACCAGTTTACCTCCTTGCTCAAATACAGAACTTGTAATAGTATGAACTGCATCAGACCAAGTCTTAAACCAAGAAGGTGCCAGTTTACCTCCTTGCTCAAACACAGAACTTGTAATGGTATGAACTGCATCAGACCAAGCCTCAAACCAAGGAGGTGCCAGTTTACCTCCTTGCTCAAACACAGAACTTGTAATAGTATGAACTGCATCAGATCAAGCCTCAAACCAAGGGGGTACCAGTTTACCTCCTTGCTCAAATACAGAACTTGTAATAGTATGAACTGCATCAGACCAAGCCTTAAACCAAGGGGGTACCAGTTTACCTCCTTGCTCAAATACAGAACTTGTAATAGTATGAACTGCATCAGACCAAGCCTCAAACCAAGGGGGTACCAGTTTACCTCCTTGCTCAAATACAGAACTTGTAATAGTATGAACTGCATCAGACCAAGCCTTAAACCAAGGGGGTACCAGTTTACCTCCTTGCTCAAATACAGAACTTGTAATAGTATGAACTGCATCAGACCAAGCCTCAAACCAAGGAGGTGCCAGTTTACCTCCTTGCTCAAATACAGAACTTGTAATAGCATAGTCAGTAAAAGTCAGTAATGGAAATGACTCCAACTAATGGTAGAGAAACAAAATGGAAAATGATTAATAAGTGACAATAAAAAGAGTATTTCCAAAATGATTTCAATTTGAAAAATCTCTGAAAGGAATGAAGGAACATAAATGCATCAGTATTTTCATGCAGATTTGGCTCATGTAAAGAGGAATGCAGGCAGTTGAGATTAGCAGTTTATTCCCTTCAAATGGAATTTTAATGTTCAAGCAATAAAGGAAAATGAAAATGGATGTCAAGATTCATCTGGGTTGTTAAAGCTACCATAATATTACTTTTAATAATTTATTGGCAATAACTGGGTATCCCAGTAGAGTATATTAAATTTTCAGATGCATTTCTATCATTTTTATTAGAAAGATAACATTTCTGACTCCTACTTCTTGTTTGAAGGTCTTATGAATTTGATCTCATCATCTCTTGAGTGCCTGGAGAAAAATCATGAAGAAATTTTAATTACTGGTTCAATATTAATCATGCATTCTGTTTTGACTTGCATTCTTGAGTTAATGTTTTTTTTTTTTCTGTCAGAAATGACTAATCCTGTGAAACATTACTGTAATTTAAGACAAAATACATTTCAGAGCATTTTGAGAAAATTGACATGATGATTAATTTGTTTAATTTGGCAAATTGTACTACAAGGAATACCACACAAAATTATTAATATAATATTTACCATCTTAACTCATGAATGTAATTCATGGAACACTAGACACACATGAGTGAAATCTGATGTCCATGATACATTTACATAAGAATGTTCTTGTACTTGATATGTCAGCTCACAGTCTGTTTCATAAAAACTTTTCATGTATTTATGGAAATATGTGTAAACTGTGGATAATTCATTTTGATATACACAAGGTTCAGTTATCCTTCTATTCCATACTCTATATCAGCACTTCATATTTCCAGTTGGCTCACATAGAAGCATTAAACAAGATTCAATCAAACATTACAGCATGCTGTTTTGCTGACATTCTTTGAGCAGCTTTTAATCAAAAGTTCAATGTTTTTTTTCTCAGAAATGACTAATCCTGAGAGATGTTATTGTAATTTAAAACTCAAACAGTTCATTTCAGGTTGCTTAAATCGGAAAAAATATCATTTACCTTTCTCACTTAATTAATGTATCGTATAACATTTATTATATATATAACATTCACCATCGTTACTCTCTCTTGATGTGGGGGTCGAAGAAGTGCACGGGGTGTGTTGAGCCTTGACCCCCCAAAAACCGCACCAGGTGGTATTTGCAGCTTTCTGAGCAATATTAGACATGATTTTGGGGCAAGTTAGAGGATTGTAGAATGGTTTTCACTGCATTGCTCATCCAGGAAAGTTAAAAGTTCTTCTTTTTTAACACGTGAATTTTACCACAACGTCCCCGACAGGAAGTCCAGGCCTCTCCTGACGGGGGAGGGGGAGGGGGGGTCCCATGTGCCCCCGGACACTACTACACTAGACATAAAATTCCTGGAACACCAGGCATGCACAAGTGAAATCTGAAGTCCATGATACATTTCAACTATTATTGATTCGGAAAAGCAGAAACTTAATGCTCTTGAACTTAAAGACCTAGAGACAGGTAGCGACAACTTGAGCTTAACTGGAAGAAAATATGCTAGGAAGCAAGAAAATATACTAGGAAGCAAGAAAATATGCTAGGAAGCAAGAAAATATGCTAGGAAGCAAGAAAATATGCTATAAACCATGACAATATGCTATAAACCATGACACTATGCTATAAACCATGAAAATATGCTATAAACCATGAAACTATGCTATAAAGCATGAAAATATGCTATAAACCATGAAACTATGCTATAAACCATGAAAATATGCTATAAACCATGAAAATATGCTTTAAACCATGAAACTATGCTATAAACCATGAAACTATGCTATAAACCATGAAACTATGCTATAAACCATGAAACCACTATAAACCATGAAAATATGCTATAGAGCCTGAATATATGCTATAGACCATGAAAATATGCTATAGACCATAAAAATATACTATAGACCCTGAAAATATGCTATAGACCCTGAAAATAGGCTATAGACCCTGAAAATAGGCTATAAACCATGAAAACATGCTATAAACCATGACAGCTTTTTCTGATGTAATTTGAAGATTGCTGTTTAAAATCAAAAAATGAAATAAATATTCTGGTGAGTATAAACCATAAAAACATGCTATAAACCATGAAACTATGCTATAAACCATGAAAATATGCTATAAACCATGAAAATATGCTATAAACCATGAAAATATGTTATAAACCATATAAATTTGCTATAAACCATGAAAACATGCTATAAACCATGAAAATATGCTATAAACCATGAAAATATGCTATAAACCATGAAGCTATGCTATAAACCATGAAACTACTATAAACCATGAAAATATGCTATAAACCATGAAGCTATGCTATAAACCATGAAACTATGCTATAAACCATGAAACCACTATAAACCATGAAAATATGCTATAAACCATGAAAATAACATGTAAAGATTGACCATTTTAAAGCATCTGTTTTATTTTATGGCATTATTACATAAATTTATGTAATTTTTTATACATTTTGTGAAATTACATCAAGAAAAATTTAATTAACTATTACTTGGATATTTACATGCTTTTTCTGATGTAATTTAAAAATTGCTCTGTTCACAATAAAAAATAAACTAAATATTCTGGTGAGTATAAACTCTCTACCTGTTAAAAATAACTTTAGCATGTCAGCTCAGTCTGTTTTTAAATAAAATGTTTCATCTGGTTGCGGATATAAACAACTGTAGAGAATTAATTCATTTGGATACACTCAAGGGTCAGACAACCTTCTATATCAGCACTTAATCTTCTATTGGCTAATAGAGAAGCAACCAACAAGATTCAATCAAATACATGAGCTTCAACTCAGGGTTAGGTTTAAGTTTAATCAAGGAAGTACTTCCTTGGTTTAACTAGATATCAAATGGTTTCATTCAAGAACTTTACCACTATAGACCTTTGCAAATCTGAATCGGCAATTTTCGGATAACTAATTTAAATAATGTCACATGGTCGAGATTCACGTGTCCATAATGGACCAATCGTGTATACTGGAGGAATCTTATTGACTGATAAAATACTGGAGGAATCTTGGCCATCTGCACAATTCATGCACGGTATATGGGACCAAGCGTATGAAAAAATTGTTTTCAAGCGCACGTATCATACGTGTGTTATACATGAAAGAAATACGTGTGCGTATTGCTGCTTACATTTTTTACTCAAACCTGCACCTGATTGGTTGGGAAACAAAGGAAAAGTTCCCCCAGCATTTGATTGGTCGGAATACTGAAGAAATCACATTCAGCTAAACTCGGTTTGAGAGGTCTATTGCTGCTTCTGATGCAATTTGAAGACTATTCAGATCAGAATTTTAAGTTCTTCTGGAGCATACATGACTTGTTCTTTTCCTTAAAAATTTGTTCCAGTAAATTATGACCACAAACTTACTGTAGCAAATAATGAGACCACTTATCTTATTTAGAATAACTGCTCAACTAGGAGAACGAATGCAATGTAATTGATAATTTGATTCTAATTACTTGTGGTTTTCAGAATAAAGAAAATAAAGAGGAAAAGTCTGACCCTATTTATCAGGTCGGCAGACCTGCCAACCTTTAGGATCACCAAACTGTATTCTGGAACTACAAAAGTTGTATTTTTGATTCAAAAAACTGTACTCTTCAAACAAAATGTACAAAACAAAGGTTTACTGTGGCTATTTATTGTTAGATTATGTAGTAGTTAAAATGTATTTAACCAAAAAAAAAAAAAAAAAAAAAAAAAAAAATTGGGCAAGGGTTTCGCCGTATGCGGGGACTTTTAAGAAAAGTGCCCACGGAAACATGTCAAGTGTTGAAAATGGTTATAAATCGTATTCTGAATCTGAATCGCTTAAGTCGGAAAAAATCCTTCAAGAGGACATGAACGCCAACTGAGCGTAAAAAGTATGAGTAAAAAAAATATATATAAAAAAAAAATATATATATATATATATATTTAAAAAAAATAGATATAAAAATAAATCAAATAAAAAACGTATTTTGGTGCCAAAAAACGTACAATCGTATTCCCAACATTTTCCTGTATTAAATACGGCAAAATCGTACTAGTTGGCAGGTCTGGGTTGGGTCTGACTGTTTGAAATTTTAAGGAGCACAACAACTAATGTGAACTCTTACCTGTTGATATACCTTTAGTATGTCAGCTTGCAGTCTGCTAAAAAAAGTATATTTCGTGTGGTTGTGGATATGAGCAACGTTGGCTAATTCATGTGGACACATTCAAGGCTCAGATAACCTTCTATATCAACACTTAATCTTCAATTGGCTATAACAGAGAAGTAACAAATGGGATTCATTCAAATACAAGAGCATTAACCCTGGGTTAGGTTACAGAAAAGTTTAATCAAGGAGGCACCTCCTTGGTTAAACTTGATCTCAAATGGATTTATGAAGAACTTTAGAACCACTTCTAGTACATTAAACATGCAATAGAGTACAAATTCATTTGACTCCAATCCAAGTGAATTACTTGCCCATTAAATGGGTGGTTTCAGTCTGTCATTTTAAAAGGGCTCTCTTTTCAAAACTCTTTTTTTGCTAAATCAAGGGAATCTTAAAATAAGACAGGTCTAATTGTTGTTACTCATGTCCTTGAAAAATTACTTAAGTATTCATTTAAGGAATAATTATGATAATTTTAACATTCGTATCAAAGGTTTTCAGCATCATCACATGCACAAAAAGTGTGTTCGAATATACTTGGGACTCAATAAACATATGCCCTTACTGTTTAGCCACCAGCTGCTTCAACCTATGGAGGTAATCAACCTGTATGCTTGATCTAAGTTTGGTAAGATTATTGACAAATTGGTTTCTTTTCCAATAAATGGGCTGCACAAGTACACCATAACAATGTCACTTTCCTAGAGAGTTTTAACAAACCCCAATTTCAATCTTTTAAATAAAGCCATGATCACACATCATTTCAGTACTGTTTTGACATACTGACAAATTTACCCCAAATGTTAAGTGAGGGATACTAGTGGGTATTATGGAGGTCAGGGCTGGGCTGGTAACTATGTTTTTACGTACGGTTTGAAGTACGTTAGAATCAGGTCATTGGACCAGATTGCATATTTATAGCATGGAAGGTAAGGTATAACTTGAAGTAAATTAGTGACATACCGAAAACTGGGTCAAGTGGAAAATCTGTTTTCATATTGACATACTGCCGAATGTGTTTTATGCAAATTACTATCATTAAAATGTTTCCTTTCCCCCGTGTTCTATTACTTAGACATTACATTAAATGTGAATGATCAAGAAATACCACACACTAAAAGTAAATACTTTTAAATCACAGCGCACATTTGTCATTATGTCAAAACACAACATTGTTTTTGCACGTCCGCCTTTAGTCGTCACTATGTCAATTTGGAAAGTTTATGTTCGGAGCATTAAGTGGCATAAGATTCTAAGAAGAAATCTATCCTAAAAAGGTTTACATTTAAAATGTAGGGAATGTCTATAGAATTAGGCCGTTTCAGTGATGAATGTGTTTTAATGCAAATTACTATCATTCAAATGTTTCCTTTCCCCCCGTGTTCTATTACTTGAACATTACATTAAATGTGAATGATCAAGAAATACCACACACACAAAAATTAAATACTTTTAAATCACAGTGCACATTTGTCATTATGTCAAAACACAACATTGTTTTTGCACGTCCGCCACTACAGTCGTCACTATGTTAATTTGGGAAGTTTATGTTCAGGGCATTAAGTGGCATATGATTTTAAAAAGAAATCTGGTAAAAGGTTTACATTTAAAATGTAGGGAATGTCTATAGAATAAGATTGCATGGTCTACCGGTTTTGTAACTAAAACTGGTTTTGCGAAATCACGGTTTTGGTCTGATTCATGTTTTATAAAAAACTGAAATACTGCAAGTACCGAAAAAACCAAATTACTGTAAAAATAATTCAAAAAGATGGTAAAAAATCAGTTCTATTTCAATAAAAAGAAAGTTAATGCTTTGTATAAGAATGTACTTTGAAGTATCTTTTGATATACTTGTGAAAATATGTGATATTTCTGCAGATTAAATTAATAATACGAATGAGAAATGAGAATGTTTGGAAATGCATAGTCATGAATATTACATGTACCTGTAATAACAGGCTCGAATCTGCCCGATAATATCTCTTTGTGTCTTCTTTCTGGCCTAATATTTCCATGAACACAACAGCTGTACCTTCATTTCTGTATATTCCCTTTTATTTTAAGTCCTTAGTATTCTCTCCCAAGTCCTTTTGTTCTGTAAAATACTTTGTTAACCCATTTAAAATCCTGGCATAACAATATTACAAATCACAAGACCATTCACTCATAAATTCACAACCAGCCCTGTGCAAGACTACATTAACTTCAATTTACAACACATTGTGCACGAGCCAAAATATGTTTCAAAGAAATGGCTTAATGTTTTAAAGAAATCTTGAGTACCAAGTGGGTGGGATCTCAATTGTAAAATTTTCCTGCTTTAGGCTATATGCAAATGTGCAAACAATTGTACTGTGTGAAGTACATGATGGCTAGCATCGCATCATAAGATGACGCATTTAGAGGCTTAATTTGCAGTGTTTTACAAGTATCCAAAACAAATCTTTTCTTTTTACATGAAAGAAAATTGAGATCATCACTATGAATAGAAATGGTGAGCAAAGAAGGGCATATAGGTGGCCTGTCGACACAGCCTTTTCCGTAATATTTTTACGTGATTGAGCTTGGGACATCGGGAACTCTTTAATGCCTTTCGGACCTAGACTGACAAATGGGTAAAATTGGCATCATTTGAGGGGCAAATGAGGTAATAACATCATGCAAGCTTACTATAGAATTAGGCCATTCAGTGACAAATGTGTTTTAACACAAATTACTATACTATCTTTAAAATGTTTGTTTTTCTCCATTTTCTATTACTTGGAAATGACTACCACAAGTTTACACAAAGAGCAAATACTTTTAAACCACAGCACACGTTCGTCATTATGTCAAAACACAAAACTGCTTTAAATTTGCACATCCGCTACAATACAATCGTCACTATGTCAATTTGTAGTAAAGTTAATATTCAGAGCATAAGTGGCATGATTCTGAGAAATCTGGAATATATAGATTTACATATTAAAAGTAAGGAATGTCTATAAAGGATTTTATCACGAGACTCTTAACTTAACTGGGAGCCATTTTGCAGGTCAGAGCTTTGCGCGTTGAGTATTTCATGCATCTGATCTTCACACAGCTCAGTCATATCACACTTAAAACAAACAGACTCGATTTAAAACATGCGCTAGCACGCGCTGGTTGGTGATTAAAACACGCGCTGGTTGGTGATGAAAACACGCGCTGGTTGGTGATGAAAACACGTGCTGGGCATGTACTGGGCATATAAACAAGTGCTGGTTAAAATTAACAGGCCAGATAAATTAATTTTTAATATAAAATGTCATTTTAAAGAAAAATTAACCCTTCCAAGTACTTAAAGTATAAACTTAATCAGTGGATTCTAAGCACACCTATTAGTTAGTGCAACCAGCACAGCGCGATTCTGGCATACTACTTACAAAAGTAATTTTATGTAACAACATGCAAACGTATGTAAGTGTACAGCAGATGACAATTTTCCTACAAAATGGCCATGTAAACAAAGTCATGTGACCTCATGATGTCAGCTGAAACATCCTTATAGAAACACTCAAAGGTTTTTTCTAATCTTCAGTCAAGCACTAAAAAGCTAAAAGAGAAATTAACCTTGTTATCGAACTCACTGAACTAGGCCATTTGAGAGATTCAGCAGTTACTAAAAAAAATATACTGCATATAATTATAATCATTACAGCTAGCTGAGTAATTTTAGGCCAATAATCAAAGGGATACTTCAGTAGTCAGACATGAATAAATTAGAGGGCAAAAAGACAAACAAAACTATGAATAAACTACTTCAATATCTTGTTCTGTGGTCATGAGATATTGAATTTAAGTTTTTAAATGTTTACATTAAAACTGGTGTTTAGAATGCCTACTATAAGAGAGTGACATCACTTTCTTAACACAATGCATTTGATTGATAACTAATATAACAATGTTACTAATTGCAAATGATTCGTTCAAAATTTCTTCAGGAAATAAATCACGATATCTTACTCTCTTAACATATCAAATTAGTGTAAGTCAGAAAACATTTCAATAAAAATATCAGCAGTGTGAGGATGTAATGTCACAACTAGTCTCATTCTCAGTCACTTCTAATTTGTAAGAACTTTTAACTTTAAACTTATCTCGCTACAATTTTGAAACACTGTTTTCACCAATCTCTTCTCCTCATCTATCATACATATTAATAACAATCATTAAGAATTTTTGGCCCTTAGACCCCTCCAACCCAACACCCCCTCCCCCTATTTTCTCAAAATCAGGGGTAATCCACACCATTCAACCCGAAAGACTCTTCACAATTCATTGACTAGCATCCAGCTATTGTTACACCATACACAACACAGGGGTAATGTATACCTTCTTAACTGACAACATCTTCATAGTCTACTCAGTTCACTTGTTAGCAACCAGCTACTGTTACACTGTACACAATAGGTCATTCATCTTGGGCTCAAGACACATAACTGCTGTTCAGTGATGCGAATCTTTGTGCAAAACCCATGAATGATTGATGGACCATTTCTGTAAGGATGGTCATTTCATTATGATGCTTGACCAACTGACTAATTCTTTAACAAACAAACACAACAAATCATACATTATGGTAAGACGAGAGAATGATTCAACTGAATCTTTCCGTCTCAGTAAAATTTAATTTCTTACCAATCTTTTAAACACATATATCTTCATCAAATGTAGCCTTTATCTTGGTATTCTTAACTATCAATTTTAGGTCATACCTTAAAGGACTTTGGGTAAAGGTCTAATTGCACCTTGAGAAAAGGGTTGTTTAGCAAAACTGTGAGAGCAAAAATCCTAACAAGTGCAATTAAAAATTGGGCACGGTGCTAGATTTGTTGGTGGGCATGGGGTCTAAGGGGTGAACGCCTTAAGACTTGAGCCCCGGCCCCCTGGTGAAACTTTGGGATTTTAGCTATAATCCTACAACAGAATGAAAGTGTTCTGAATGATTAAGGATCATGAGCCAAACAGGACAATTTCTTACTATGCTATCATTCTATGTTATGTATTCATTCATGTAAGGTATTTTACTTATAAGGTTAAGATTATTAAGGTTTCAAAGAAGTTGACCTCTAAAATATGTGTCATAAAAATTAAAAAAGATTTAAAAAAGAAATTAAAGGTCCTCTGAAAAAGCAAAATAGCCAGATTATACAAGATTTTTTTGAAATGATTTTTTTTCATTATGCACAAGTAATTTATTGAGATTATAACATAAGTTCAGAATAAAGGACAAACAAATTGATTGTTATTTTGTGAACGGGTCCCTTTTGTATAAAAACAAGGTATTTTAGGCCAGATTAGTCAGGCTTTGACAAAATATTTTAATAATAATCAGCATACCCAAATAAACCCTGGACTAAGAAAGACATCCTTAGAGTCACCAATGATTTGATTTGAAGGATAAAATCAATAAAATTACCTAAAGGTCTTCAACTGATTTAATCATAAATTTCACATTTACTTCATAATTTTAATTTTTGATCAATCATTTATGTTCCCGATATTAAATTAGTTTTCACAAAATTCATAGCTTATACCCTCGGAATTAGACCAATTTTCTATACAGCATTCAAGAAAAAAGTTTGGTATAAATCAATGGTTACAAACTTTTAAAAATTTAATCTCTGAGGAGTAATGTCCCCCATATCTATTCCATTTGTCAACAATGGAAAAAAAACGAATAAAATGTTAACTCTAAATCTCCAACCTGTCGCACGATCAGTTTGGACATGCACTTCTTCTCAAAAAATTATTATGCTTCGTCAAATAAGCCTACAGCAGTGATCCTGGTATCATTTAAAAGAACTTAAATAATTCTTTCAGAAAATGTAACGTTTTGGTGGAGGTTATGTTCAAATTTTTGAGAAAAAATGAATTGAAATAAGAGAAAATTAAACAAATGCAAAAAATCTAACCCAAAAAATTAATTATTTTCAAAGACTTATTTGCCATACTTCTAGACCTAGCTTTTGCCTGAAAAGCTGTGTACAAACTGTCAAAGACATCAATGCATCCAATTCTGGTCGAATTTTGACTGCCCCTATCATCAATATCTTTTTTGGCAAAAGTTGTGATCTTAATTTTTAGCCTTTTTAAGACCAAAATTTGGGAAAAATCATAGTTTCTGATCACAATAGAACTTCTCTACGTAAAAAAAAAAGTGTTGGGAAGCTTGGCTAAAATATTTTCAATTAAAAACACAAAGAGAAACTACCTCCTCTTTATTCATACCATAATTAAAGTAGGAAAAAAAATCCTCACACCAAAACATACCCAATTTGGTCAAGCAGTTAGTGCATGACAATGCACCATACATGGTTCGAGTTCGAATGCAGCAGCTGCAGTTGCGCAGCTTTGTTTTCCCGTGAATAATTACACTGAATTAATTTCTGTGAGTAATTACAAGGGCAATTATTTTTTTTTATTGTCATTGTTTTTACATGTCATGTTTAGAAAAAAAAAAATTTAGACTGGTATTAAAGGAAAAGGAAATTTCACAAACATTCTAGATATGTAGAAAAAATCCTAAAATTTTGCCTAAAATTTTCAAATTTATGTCAATATTTTCTTTATTTTGAAGTTTTTTATTGAAAAGTTTATTATCTTAGCATTCATATAAACCAAACTTGTAGTGATATAAACAAAAGAAAAGTTCTGAGAATTAATTTTGAAGAAAAAAAAGTTCAGAAAAATGGCAGTTAATTGATATTTTTTCGTTTCAGGAGTTATTGCATTTCAAAGATTGCTCGAGTGTGTTAAACAGTGACCTCAAAGTATACAGTGTGATGTCATCAAGGCAAATACAGGAATAATGTAAATTGTTTTGTTCCATAGAAATACATAAGAATTGTCTCGGATCTCCCTTTAAGACACCACATTTTATACTGCACTGTCATCTTGGAAATGCAATAACTCCTAAACGCAAAAAGATATAACATGATTTTTACACCAAATTGTTTCGTTTATAGTCCTCTATCATAATTATGAAAATGAAAATTTATGGAAATATTTCAGTGTATGTGATCTGATAGTAATAAATCTACCAGTCAGTAGCCTGTTGCAGCTGTGTAGAGCAGCTATAGTTACTCCCCTGTTTTGATCAAATTTAATGTTTTGCTGTGAAAGTTACTAGTAGCCTTCAGAGTGACAAGGTTGGAGAAATTTGTTTATCATGTGATGTCCATAAAATGAAATGTTTGTTATATGTTTGTATTCACAAGTTTAAAGTCACTCAGTATGCTGATGATACGATGCTTTTCATGGATGATAGTGTAACATCTGTTAAAGCTGTCCTTGATATAATACATGTACATCCGATTTTAGATCTTAATGTAAATCTTGATAAATCTAATCTCTCCCATCTCGGTTCTCTGGTTAACAATATCCCACCCGTTTTTGATCTTTTTAGATTTT
>JAIGNY010004489.1:212500-309152 GCA_020152595.1 Chiridota heheva
GTCACATACACACTTACATACACCCATACATTATGACCACATACCATTATGACCGCATAGCATTATGACCGCATAGGTTCCTGATGCTACCGCATTGGAAACAAAAATGTTAATTCAAAAGATTTATTTAGCGGGAAAGCAAATGTTACCTATGTACTTTTCCCTACATATCATAATATATAAACCAGGAAAATAGTGAAACTTTAAACTATTTCACTACTGACACCATACATATATTGTCTTTTAGATGTCTGTACGTGTTTCCACACAGAGATCGCGTTACGACAAATTTGTTGTATATTACGCGATGATGGAAATTTCACTTACACGGGTTGTACCTGCGTTGTAAGATATAGATATAGCATGTGGAATTTTACTCCAGAGTTTTTCATTAACATAAATAAAAATCATGAACATCTCACCTCTCTGATGCAATTCAAAGATTTATTTCACACAAAAATGATTTTGAATTACTCATAAATAAAAGAAAAATGTCACCCACAAGTACAAGACTAATGATTCAACATGCCCGTAGTGCTGTACATAAACACATATAGGCTAGTACATACGCCCTATGCATGATGTACATACACTGTACAGTGTACATGGAAGTTTTAATGTTGTTTTGAATGCAGGCTGTCAATTGTCAACTATATTATTAGCTAGGATTCTACTTTCCTCCTGTATTGTGCTGATCGTGTATCTGTGAAGTGATCAGTCTGCAAGTAAAGTTACTATACTGTAAAGAAGTAGGCGTGTTTGAGATCTGAATGATATATTATCGTTTACAATTGGTAAAAGTTCACTAAAACCTTATAAAATTTTGGATACGATAAACAAAAGTATTTTCTAGTTTATTTTGGGATTGTTAACCCAAATTTCATGATTCAACAATCAACATTATACAAGGATTGGGTATGAACTTTTTCTTAATTTTTTTCATGATAATGATAGTCCGATTTGTTAATGTTTTTGGTATTCTAAGTGCAATTTTCATTCACTTTAGCGAGGCAGGAATACACAAGTGTGTGTGTTAACAATTACTTGCATGCTTCTCTAGCGCGCAGTACCCTGTACATTATGTAATGCCATGTACATTACACAGTGCCCTGTACATACGACGGCAAATTGACAAAATACCCCGAAATTCAAGGGCTTGTCGTAATCAAATACACCAGGCAAAAAATCATAACGCAACCACTGTTTCCACACACTATTTTCAATGGCACAACACTCATTGTACGATCATCGAATTGTATCAAGCATACACCAGATTAAAGGGCAAAAACAGAATTGGTGGTAGCATTCAGCTTTTCAATTTGGAGTTGATACTTCCAAGTTATATTACTTACAAAACATCGAGTCGATGAAAGTATCAAAATACCAACGAGTGGCGATACGAAAACACGTTGATTGGTGAAAGAAATTCAGATGCTTTATTGAGTTTAATGTTTAGAAATGATATTTTTAGTTGTTGTTCAAGTTTGGAATTATTCTTTTCAAACAAACATAGACTTTTTCTCTGTGATCTGAAAACTTTTTTTCCTCACAGTAATCACATTTTAGTATGGATATCTCCAATACCAGTTTTGCGAAAAAAACGATAATAATCCCTGCACTTAGTTAAGTCTTACATAGCACACAGTAAAAGGGTTAAAATAAAATTTGGCAAAAAAATTACCATTCAGAAATTAATAAGCAAATGTTTGATGCATGAATTTCGAGCTGTTTTCCCATTCATACATCACAAATTTTGCATAATTTAATCAATCCTAAAATTTTGAACAGCTATAATTAAAACTAAGTACAATATCTAGAAAATTTAAAAACCACAAAATGTATGTAACTGGTCATGGACATTAAAGAACATTAAATTTGGGACACAAAATTCCTTTTTAAGTCTTAAATCACGGAACAAACTTTAGAATAATATGCTGTTAAAGTTCTTTGATTGTTCAATGTCTTCATGACTTGTTCTTTTCCTTGAAAAATTGTTTCAGTAAATTATGACCACAAACTTACTGTAGCAAATAATGAGACCACTTATCTTACACAGAATAACTGATCAACCAGGAGAACAAATACAATGGGGCCATTGATAAGGGAATTTAATTCTAATTACTTGTGGTTTTTAGAATAAAGAAAACAAAGAGGAAAAGTCTGACCCGACCTGCTTATTTATCAGGTCGGGTCAGACTGTTTGAAATTTTAAGGAGCACAACAATTAATGATAAAATGTTCAAATTCCAAATTCTTAATTGGGTTTTTTTTTGTGGAAGAAAGAGCAACGTACTTGGTTATGTAATAAACAAGTAGTAAGCAACGTCCACCAAACGCATCACCAGAACAGCTGCACCTGTGTGCTTTTCATCTCCTTTTCCTCCATTGGGAATAAAGCCTAATATCACTGCACTTTAAGTTCTTTCAATTTAATTTGTCTTGTCTTATTGTATAATTTGTACCTCTAACTTGGTCAACCTATTACATCATCTGTAAATGTGAAATAAATACATTCATGTTAGATGTACTGTAAAAACCCTGATCACCTGTATCTCACCTATCTCACATTTCTACAAAGACTGATTAATTACTATAATTACTATTTTCTTGTTGTTTTTAATATTTTCATCTTATAAAAGATCCAGAATACCTCCACAAATTAACGCAGGGAAAACATGCATCAGTGTCTAATGACTGAAAATGAATGAGGGCAGTATAATGCATTCATCTATACTGAAAATTTGTTGAATATGTTTGTGCAAGCAGAACACTGCTGGCAATCATGATTGAAGAAATTTGACAGATGCTCAGTCATCTAACTTACAGTATACGAAAGGAAAGAAAGAGAAAGGTAGTTAAGAATCAACAATGAGATTGTTGAAAAGACAAAGTCAAGTCTGGATAAAATAGGAGGTTAAGGCAGCAGGAAGAGGTGTAGTGGGCTCAGTGGTTAAGGAATCATGCTCGTATTCGGAAGGTACCAGGTTCAGGTGAGCACTGCATTGTGTCCTTTAAGACACTTTACTCTACTTGCTTCAGTCCACTCAGCTTTAAATGAGTGCCATCACTGCTGGGTTAATCTGCGATGGACTGGCGTCCCGTCCAGGGGGAGTCATGTACTCTCATCCGCTTGCGTCGTTGAATTTGGCAATAAGCTCGGATAGACTTAGCTTTTAACATCTAATTATCATGTCCTGCAGTTCCACAGTTATGGCTCACAAAACTACTAAAGCAACACACAAAACTACTGAACCACTACTTATCTAAGACTGAAGTAGAACACTGGTGTCTGCCTATAGCCACTTGAACTGATTTAGCTTCCAAGCACTTGAAATATCTCCTTTCAGGAAAAATTTCCTCCTCCGTTTGCTCAAATCCTTCAACTTCCAAATTCTAGCATTTTTTCTTCAAATAATGCATTTTTAATTGACCAGTTGCCAAATCTTCAGACATTCATGCCACTCTTACTGACTACTGAGCTCTTTAAAAAGAGTGTGATATGTTAAACTTCAATATTTCTCTTGTCTTTCTTTGAACAGAAAGTAAAAATCTACATAAAAATATGTTTAAATTATTATTCGAACGGTGTAGGTTCCTGGTTTGCCTTGAAGAATTAGGTCGGTGGTCAGACATGTTAATGTTGCATGATTGAAGACCAACAGAACTGAAGAAACATTGGTATCTTGTTCTGTTCAGGAGATATTTAATATTTTAAGATGTAAAAATTTGTAAGAAAAGGGTAGAAAGTCTACTGCCCAAGTTTTAATATCTCATCTCTACTTTCTTAACAATGTTAATAAATTTTATTGAAAATTTATTCCACTTGTTACATATACATTTTTTTCTGGCGGTAAATCATAGCTTACTAACAAGACTGTTCTGGTACATTTCTAACAAGCAGGAAAACATACCACAGAATACAAAATGAAATAGGATGATGTCACAACTTGTGCCATTTCAGTCAATTCTACACAGATGAGACTTGAATAACTTATTAGTAGAATAAGATGGTTTAATACTTTTTTTCCCACCATTTTGATATATTAATGTCCTTTTTCATATAAGATTAATATGCTTAACCACTGAACTAATCCTTAAACATTTGCACCAAATAAATACAAAAGTTGTGACATACAAAAAAAGAATACTAAGACCAGATACTGTAGACAAAAACTCTGCACTGGAACCTAAAAGTGAATGTGTTGCAACACAATGTGGAGCATGATAGGCAGTATGAATGCAAATAAAGATGTCAATGTAGACAAACAATTCACAGAGATAGATAATACTTTAATAACTGATCTAAAAATTCAAATGTACGAATAATATATTGCTGCATTCTTCAAAGAATGATGATAAACAATTAAACAAGGCTGCCCAGTCATGCATCTCTGCTGCCTCTGCACATCCAAAGTCCTTTAACTATGTCATACTTGAAATATGCAAATAATTCCATTGTTTCAATCCCATTGTTTTCTCATAGGCAATGAAATTGTTTTCATTGGAACTTTGCAGAAAGAGGCTTTTGTGGCCTTGGACAACAGAAATGTTATCAACTCTGACAAAACCCACAACACAAAGCCATTACATTTAGTGTTGGTGAAAATGTAATGAGCAACTAACTAAAGAGGGAAATACAAAGACTTCACATTTTAATGTTATACAAAGAAATGCAAAACAGCAATAGTTAAAAATAGATTAAGATTTGCTTTCAGAAGAATATTCTTCACAATTTGTTGTGTTATTAGAGAATGTGTCCGTAAATTCTACTCCTTGTACAGTTCCTAGCAATGACCATTCCTGCTTCTCCCTGCCACCATTTCTGCCCTTAACTTACCTGATTCAGCATCCACTGCACCCCCTCCTTTAATGGTCATCTTCATGGTCTTTGGTACACTCTTCACATACTGGGCTGTAATTTAAGAAGAGTTGAAATATATGAAGGCCATACATATTCAGTATCTGGGGGGTACAGGGAGGGGGAGGGAACAGTAGCATAACAATAGATTGAACAGGGTCCTGACCCCACTATTTGAGCAATAATGTAATGAAGGTTCCTTGGACGCCACCTCCACTTTATGGATATTGACATTAAAAGTAAGGTGGTTTTGGGAGGCTGGCTATCTCACTGAAATGGCCTAATATACACAACAGATGAAAAATCTTTATTCAACATGTTCTCAAACAGATTCATTTAAATATGGAAAGCACCATGTTCAGGTTAAATGTTGTAAAGTGGCACATTAACACCTAAGGTCAACTGTACCTGAGAAGTTTTGAGTAAAATCTAGCATGTCAAAGGGTTGCGCAAAGGCATTGCTATATGTTTCTACTGTCACTGGATCTCACTTTTATTTATGTTACCAGGACTGCATGAATTTTGTTAAACCGTCACCCCAAAAAATTGAACAACGATATCTACATAGATGGTGCTGTCAATATCGAGCTCTACACATATGCCAACAGACAATATTGCAACTGTATACAGTCTCACAAAAAGAAAGAAAAGGTGTAATCACTTATCTGTCAAGTATTCAGATAGAAATAAAACTCTAACAACACTTGTGCTCAATCAAATCCTATTTTCCATGATACTTAGGTTTTAGTTCTTTTTAAAAGCCAGTGACCACCTAAATCAGAATTTGAACCTGCAATTTGTATCTTAAAAAGAGTAAATAAAACATTCAAAATAAATATAACTGTTTTATAAGACATGTACCTTCCATTGCAGACATGGCTTTTCCACTTTTGTGAGGCGCACCGCAGATCCTGATCCAATCCTTGAGTGTGGCTACAAAATGAATCAAAGTAAATGTAAAAAGAAGAAATGAATATTGCACATGAACTTCACCTGCTCAGGTTTTTCAGTAAATGTTAAATCACAATAATAAATAAGGTTAACTGTTGTACAACCATTTTTGATAGTACTCTGCTTTTCAGGTGGTTCTAATCAATTTAAAACAAAATTAGCTAATGCTGCCTCGACTCATCCACATAGCATTGAACACAAAATACCTTGAGACCACCAACCAAGGGAACTTAATTCTATCATTTTTAGCATATGTCCAATGTGCACATTTCTCAACACTTTATTGAAATATTTTCATTCCATATAAAAATGACAATTTTCTAAATTTTCTACACATGATGAATGTTCAATTCTATCAAGAATAGTAATGTGAACATTTCTTTTTGCATTTTTTTTATTTTTTTAAAAATGCTTTAATTCAATAGCAATCTGACAAATTTCTCCACATATAATTTTTAGACAACAGAAAAATATTCTTTTAAATAAAGTACATTCTTCTGAACTTACATCTGACCCCCAGCCTGCGATGCTGTGCTGGGTGACAAGTAGAGCTGCTCCCCCTTTTTTCACAGCCTCCAGGAAATCCTCTGACACCACATGAACATTGCATTTTTCAGCATCAGCAATCTTCTTTGACTTCTTTTCAACCTCACCTACGACAAACAAATGTGACAGATGTCTTATTTCCCCATTTTTTTTAGAGCATGAAAAAACAACATCATTTTCATGAAAAAGAGACAAACATTACTTACCTAGGGTTTCCTTTAAAAAGCCCAATTGATGGTTCCAAAAAGAAAAAGAAAAGACTCGCATGGCAAGTGCAAAACCACTTGAGCTAGACAGTGTTCTAAAAGTTAAATCACTTACAACACAAACAAAACTAAGACTTCTTCTAAACCTTATATTCCCCATTGCAACATAGGGTGGTGAGGCCTGGACAATCAACAAAGCAAATTTCCAAAAATCAATGTTTCAGAAAAACCTTGGAAAGAGAGAAGAACATCTTATCTTTCTTCTATTCGAAATATCAACAAATGTACACCCTATAGCTCGCATCCTCCAAAAACAAAGATCTAGGGGTTAGACCAAAATCCATGTGGAAAGATAACATCAAATACTGTACAGGAATCCTAATTCATGCAGCAGTCATTCATGATCATCCTGCAGCAGTCATTCATGATCATCCTGCAGCAGTCATTCATGATCATCCTGCAGCAGTCAGTCAGTCATCCTTCATTCACGATCATCCTGCAGCAGTCATTCATGATCATCCTGCAGCAGTCATTCATGATCATCCTGCAGCAGTCATTCATGATCATCCTGCAGCAGTCATTCATGATCATCCTGCAGCAGTCATCCATGATCATCCTGCAGCAGTCATTCATGATCATCCTGCAGCAGTCATTCATGATCATCCTGCAGCAGTCATTCATGATCATCCTGCAGCAGTCATTCATGATCATCCTGCTTGAAGATGTGCTTCAAATTTGATAAGAAAGCTTATGCCATAATTGAGGCTGTGTTCTTTTGCAGATGACAATGCATAGCTCTGAGGATGAAAAATTTGAAGTCTATTGGGGGCAACACAAACCCAGGAAATTCTATGGCATTCTTACAAATTTTAGGGAATCATAATGATGTATTGGTGTAACACCTCAGAAGTTCAGAAAGGAGGGATACTTCCTAGTTATTACCAGATGTCAGAATGACATATTCAGGGAAGACATAATACAGAATAGGATGGTATCAGAGGTTAAGAAAGCCATTTAATCTTCAGCTAAATGTATGGCAGACAAGGCTACAAGCCATTATAACATGTATTGTGCCCAATTAATCCATTTCATTGATGAAAACCAATATGTATGGAAAGAATTCATTGTGATTTTCTGCCATTGCATTCTTCAGTATCAGCTATCTATGGCATTGCTCAACGTTTCAGGGAAGCGTGATGATGTCCACCAAGGAAGAATACACCTAGTTATCAGATGATAAAGTCAGGGTTTAAGAAAGCCAAAAAGCTCTCAGTTATCATGACAGACAAGAATACAAGCCATAATAACAATGTCACTGGGAGTGGTTTGTATACAGTTTGTTACTGTATTATTATTGTATGACATGAGTGAGCAGTACATGTTCACCTCTCACTAAACTTGCCGCTGAAATTTGCATAAATCTGAATCAAAATAGATGAGGTGATGTAGATCTCAGTCAAAGCTTATTTTAATATATGCAAAACTTTAAGGTATCTGGAGATGTCTTTTTGAGAACATTCTTTAAAAGTTCTTGTTTGTTTATCTAAAATTTTCCAAAAGTTTGGGAGAAAGAAAAGTCTTTAACGAGACAAAAGAGGGGCTAAGCTTAAGCCGGATACTTTGTGTAATCCCAAGGAAACAAAGGTACCTGGAGTAGTGGACTTTCCACAAATTATTTTTGTGAAATACCAGAAGGAAGGCTTGTGTAAGAACTCTTTTCAGTTTTTACTTACCAGGCAAGTGCGGTGACAAGGCTATATAGACAGGTGGTTAGCCAGTCAGGACGCCTGTGCGAGACTCATCTAGGCAGCAATAACCGTTGGGAAATCATTATACAGGTCAATCTTATAGTGTGGGCGTGGCTCCAGGCATTATCCTCACATTCAGGGATGTGAGCCACAACCAACATGTCATGTTACCGTGAGGTTTGGTGAAGATGAGCACTTCCAACGTATGGAAAACTGAGATTTTGTAAACACTTAATTTGCAAACTAACATCTGAGCAGGAACTGATATTTTGTGGATTTTTATATGAACGCTTTCAGTGTCTGGTCAAGACATTTAATGTTTGAGGCTTGAGTAAACGGAGTTCAGGTCTTCCTACTGAATGACCAAAAGTGAGGTCATATTATTGAAGGACTTCAGTGTGTACTATTTTATCCCCTTTTTCTCCTTCTTTCCCTTTAATCTTTTCTCCTTCCTGTCTCTTACTAACCTAGAAATATTTTTTCATCATGAAATTATCAAGTTTTTAATATGTATTATATACTATTGACTTATATTGTGTTTATGATACCAGATTAGCATACAAATATTTTGACAATAGAAAAAGATTGTAATAATTAGCTTATTTTTTCAAACACAGATTGTCATTGTTGTTTTTCCAAAGCCTTACTGCCTATATCTTCGGGTGGGTACTCTAGGTGATGTCCACTTTGGAGTTTTGGTCCACATTGTTACAACCGTGCACTGTAACCTATGCATCCATTTCATTAATGAAAACCAAGATGTGAGGAAGAATTACTGGTTTTTCTACACTTCATTAGATCAATGACCATAAACATCACTGGCATGATCAAAAAGAAATAGAAAAACTTGAGCTTAGGATGTCAGATATTGTTGGTCTGAGATAGAATGGATGCAGTGCAATGCCCAGCTGTACTATTGGTGTCTGTCACAAAGGGACTCTGAGATATGATGGATGCAGTGCAATGCCCAGCTGTACTATTGGTGTCTGTCACAAAGGGACTCTGAGATATGATGGATGCAGTGCAATGCCCAGCTGTACTATTGGTGTCTGTCACAAAGGGACTCTGAGATATGACGAATGCAGTGCAATGCCCAGCTGTACTATTGGTGTCTGTCACAAAGGGACTCTGAGATATGATGGATGCAGCGCAATGCCAGCTTTACTATTGGTGTCTGTCTGTCACAAAGGGACTCTGAGATATGATGGATGCAGTGCAATGCCAGCTGTACTATTAGTGTCTGTCACAAAGGGACTCTGAGATATGATGGATGCAGTGCAATGCCCAGCTGTACTATTGGTGTCTGTCACAAAGGGACTCTGGGATATGATGGATGCAGTGCAATGCCAGCTGTACTATTGGTGTCTGTCTGTCACAAAGGGACTCTGAGATATGATGGATGCAGTGCAATGCCCAGCTGTACTATTGGTGTCTGTCACAAAGGGACTCTGGGATATGATGGATGCAGTGCAATGCCCAGCTGTACTATTGGTGTCTGTCACAAAGGGACTCTGAGATATGATGGATGCAGTGCAATGCCCAGCTGTACTATTGGTGTCTGTCACGAAGGGACTCTGAGATATGATGGATGCAGTGCAATGCCAGCTGTACTATTGGTGTCTGTCACAAAGGGACTCTGAGATATGATGAATGCAGTGCAATGCCAGCTGTACTATTGGTGTCTGTCACAAAGGGACTCTGTCTGAGATATGATGGATGCAGTGCAATGCCAGCTGTACTATTGGTGTCTGTCTGTCACAAAGGGACTCTGAGATATGATGGATGCAGTGCAATGCCCAGCTGTACTATTGGTGTCTGTCACAAAGGGACTCTGAGATATGATGGATGCAGTGCAATGCCAGCTGTACTATTGGTGTCTGTCACAAAGGGACTCTGAGATATGAAGGATGCAGTGCAATGCCCAGCTGTACTATTGGTGTCTGTCACAAAGGGACTCTGAGATATGATGAATGCAGTGCAATGCCCAGCTGTACTATTGGTGTTTGTCACAAAGGGACTCTGAGATATGATGGATGCAGCGCAATGCCAGCTGTACTATTGGTGTCTGTCACAAAGGGACTCTGAGATATGATGGATGCAGTGCAATGCCTGCTGTACTATTGGTGTCTGTCACAAAGGGACTCTGAGATATGATGAATGCAGTGCAATGCCAGCTGTACTATTGGTGTCTGTCACAAAGGGACTCTGGGATATGATGGATGCAGCGCAATGCCAGCTTTACTATTGGTGTCTGTCTGTCACAAAGGGACTCTGAGATATGATGGATGCAGTGCAATGCCAGCTGTACTATTGGTGTCTGTCTGTCACAAAGGGACTCTGGGATATGATGGATGCAGTGCAATGCCAGCTGTACTATTGGTGTCTGTCACAAAGGGACTCTGGGATATGATGGATGCAGTGCAATGCCTAGCAGTACTATTGGTGTCTGTCACAAAGGGACTCTGGGATATGATGGATGCAGTGCAATGCCAGCTTTACTATTGGTGTCTGTCACAAAGGGACTCTGGGATATGATGGATGCAGTGCAATGCCCAGCTGTACTATTGGTGTCTGTCACAAAGGGACTCTGAGATATGATGGATGCAGTGCAATGCCCAGCTGTACTATTGGTGTCTGTCACAAAGGGACTCTGAGATATGATGGATGCAGTGCAATGCCCAGCAGTACTATTGGTGTCTGTCACAAAGGGACTCTGGGATATGATGGATGCAGTGCAATGCCAGCTTTACTATTGGTGTCTGTCACAAAGGGACTCTGAGATATGATGGATGCAGTGCAATGCCCAGCTGTACTATTGGTGTCTGTCACAAAGGGACTCTGTCTGAGATATGATGGATGCGGTGCAATGCTCAGCTGTACTATTGGTGTCTGTCACAAAGGGACTCTGTCTGAGATATGACGAATGCAGTGCAATGCCCAGCTGTACTATTGGTGTCTGTCACAAAGGGACTCTGGGATATGATGGATGCAGTGCAATGCCAGCTGTACTATTGGTGTCTGTCTGTCACAAAGGGACTCTGAGATATGATGAATGCAGTGCAATGCCAGCTGTACTATTGGTGTTTGTCACAAAGGGACTCTGAGATATGATGGATGCAGTGCAATGCCAGCTGTACTATTGGTGTCTGTCACAAAGGGACTCTGTCTGAGATATGATGGATGCAGTGCAATGCCCAGCTGTACTATTGGTGTCTGTCTGTCACAAAGGGACTTTGGGATATGATGGATGCAGTGCAATGCCAGCTGTACTATTGGTGTCTGTCACAAAGGGACTCTGGGATATAATGGATGCAGTGCAATGCCAGCTGTACTATTGGTGTCTGTCACAAAGGGACTCTGAGATATGATGAATGCAGTGCAATGCCAGCTGTACTATTGGTGTTTGTCACAAAGGGACTCTGAGATATGATGGATGCAGTGCAATGCCAGCTGTACTATTGGTGTCTGTCACAAAGGGACTCTGTCTGAGATATGATGGATGCAGTGCAATTCCCAGCTGTACTATTGGTGTCTGTCTGTCACAAAGGGACTTTGGGATATGATGAATGCAGTGCAATGCCAGCTGTACTATTGGTGTCTGTCACAAAGGGACTCTGGGATATAATGGATGCAGTGCAATGCCAGCTGTACTATTGGTGTCTGTCACAAAGGGACTCTGAGATATGATGAATGCAGTGCAATGCCAGCTGTACTATTGGTGTCTGTTACAAAGGGACTCTGGGATATGATGGATGCAGTGCAATGCCAGCTGTACTATTGGTGTCTGTCTGTCACAAAGGGACTCTGAGATATGATGGATGCAGTGCAATGCCCAGCTGTACTATTGGTGTCTGTCACAAAGGGACTCTGAGATATGATGGATGCAGTGCAATGCCAGCTGTACTATTGGTGTCTGTCACAAAGGGACTCTGAGATATGATGGATGCAGTGCAATGCCCAGCTGTACTATTGGTGTCTGTCTGTCACAAAGGGACTCTGAGATATGATGGATGCAGTGCAATGCCAGCTTTACTATTGGTGTCTGTCTGTCACAAAGGGACTCTGAGATATGATGGATGCAGTGCAATGCCAGCTGTACTATTGGTGTCTGTCTGTCACAAAGGGACTCTGAGATATGATGGATGCAGTGCAATGCCCAGCTGTACTATTGGTGTGTCACAAAGGGACTCTGAGATATGATGGATGCAGTGCAATGCCCAGCTGTACTATTGGTGTCTGTCACAAAGGGACTCTGAGATATGATGGATGCAGTGCAATGCCCAGCTGTACTATTGGTGTGTCACAAAGTGACTTTGAACTTTCACCCTCCTTCTTGTTCATGTTTTGAAACAATGTCTAGAGTGTTATAATTAGCTGTTATTGTATAGAGGCAACGCCATATTTTGTGTCCTTTGGTAAGACACCAGTAGTTGAGTTAGGATAGGGTAATGTAATTCTTCTTATCTCCCAGCATTGTTGCAAAATCATTCAAAACTCTTGACATTCCAGAACTTTTGTCTAGAGTGGCAAAAAAAAAAAAAAAAAAGATAACTGGATCAGATTCCATATTTTACTGATGTGCCCAACAAAATCTAAGGGCACAGGTCAGCAAGTACCTACACGTTTTCCATTTGTATTTTCCGTTGTAGAAGTTAATTTCTTGTGTGGCTAAGAGCCTATTTTCTGTTTTTATGTAGATATGTCCAAGTAAAGGCCGTTGGAGTTTTGGAAGTTTTGTTTGCAAATCATCAACCTTTGCAAAATAGCTGAACAACAAGGTATATGAGTTGTTGAAAAAGATGGCAATGTATGAACCACCACCTCTTGACTTTCTTTTAACCATTCATAAACCTGTTACAAACTTTTTCATCTAGGAGTAATTCCAGAAAATGAGTGCTAGATCAAACTCAACCACAGATGGTCATGAAGTGAGCATTACCAAGCCTAATGTTACAGGTAGGATATTCTAACAATGCTATGAAACAGACATTTCTACACCAGCTACATGATACTTACACCAGCTACACATACTTTCACCATCAAGGCAATGAAAATCAAAGTGTATGGGATGTATGATGAAACAGTTTCCGAATTTTGCTTGATGGATGGGACACATCTCCAAGAAAAAGAGCCATGTCCTAACTTCATTCCCTCTGTAGTTCTGATTGTATCATTACTTTCTTGGTGTCATACAGGATGCTCAGCTTTTTATTGGGATAATTGTGATACTGCAAAGTTGTACACTAGATAATCTCCAGGCACCAAGCTTATCTTGACATTGAAGCAGTGTAAACAGTCAAACAAAGGATTGAGAAATATGTAGAACAGGTTTTTAATGCATTAAAGAACATTATGTGATAGGACAAATTCTTAGGATTGCTGAGCTGTAGATATCCAGATGACCTTTTGTTTTGGGAAGTTGGTGACACGTGGCAGTTGAGAGACAGAGATAGCAGCAAGCAGTTTGAACACTTGTAATGAGTTTACAAGTCCAACATAGGGTCAATGGTTATAGTCATTTCTGTCAGAATGGCAAGCCAAAAGGTTGTGAAAAGTGTAGAGCTCAACAAGTAATAAAAGTGGGAGTAAGGAAAGCATATAAAGTAACAGAAGTTGTACTACCCGTCATACTGGGGGCAGGTGTGGGATGATTCCCTACCACAGCTAGATAGTGTCTACAATTCATCGCAACACAACAGCACTAGATTTACCCCACATTATCCAGCATACGGTCGTGAATGACTTCCTCCTACAGTCCCTGTTCGCAACTACTGATGCAAGATCAAACAATTGGCACTCCAGCTGAATACACCTCATCAGTGACCTTCAGGCTGACAAACAAGCCTAATGACTAGGTTTGGTTGGACATGCTGACAATTCGCATGAAAAACTTAGAGCCATGTTTATAAAGTATTGAGGAGAATACCAAACGATTTTTAAACTGGAGAACCAGTCAGATGTGCTACATGTTGGTTCCGAAGTGCTCTCATGGTTGTTCTTAATTAGAGAATTTTTCTTCAATCTAAGTTTTATCATTTTTTGTTATTTACAGTTTTTCTGCATAAAATTGTTATTGTTGTTTTCAAAAGTTTCTATATTTGTTCTACATTTCATGATTAGTTTTTGTTGCTGGTTTGTGTGGTATTACTGACTATCCTATAACACACATTTGGTTGCTGTCCTTGAAAGCTAGGCCTTGTTTTGTATTTGTAGTAAGACGGACCTTCAGGCCAAAGGTCTTACTAAGGTTGTGACTTGACCTGTTCACAGACTGGGATCAAATGACAGGTCGCCAAGTTCCTGTCTCGTGCGGGATTTACAACTTGTATTCTTCGCAGTTGGCTATCGAACCTTAAGGAGACAAAAAGTTGAAACACAACCTACCTGTTCCGCTAAGGTCGGAACCTGCCTGTGTGTTTAAAGTACAATAAAGGACACACCTTTCTTGTGAATCTTACACATCGCCTGAATTGAGTAACTCATCCCAGGGAATTGGTTTGTGCTTATTAAGACTGTTTGGAGCCAAGGACCCATTCAATGTGGTTTAAGACCCATATAAAGGGCGGCTTCACCATGACAACAAGGACTTTTCAGTTGGTGAGCTACTGATTATAAGGATTTTACAATAAATTGTTTACCAAGAAGGATGTATTTAAGGGATCTGCTGAAGAATTAAAGTAACATTTTCATGGTCATATGACAAATAAAAGAAACATGTCATGGAGGACTCCAAAGGATTGTTCTGCCAAGGAAAATGTTTTTATTACTGTAACACTGCTTCCCTACACCTTAAAGGATTAGTTCAGTGGTCAGAAACGTCCATCTTATACGAAAGAGGATTTAAAAGAAACAAAATGGTGAAGAAAGCACTCCAACATCTTATTCGTTAAAGAACTGGTAGTATGTAACAATTTTGGTATCAACTGATGTATTTTTTAATTTAGAAACAACTTTTAATACATATGTAGTTTAAAAAATGTCTGTCCTTTACATTCTTAGAAATACCTTGCCTCCAAAATAAATGACTTAACTTCCTATTCTAATTTCTTTTATTAAAATTTTGTGACGTGTCAAGTTAGACAGTGATATCACTGTCTCCGGCTGGCTGTATGTAGGCCTAGCCTATACACAACCTACCCTATACACATATGATGTGTATTGTGTGTATTTATCAACTACTACTAGCTCGAGTCCAGTTGTAGGTCTAAACTTTTAGCTTTCTTTTGGTGATTTCTAGGAAATAGATCGCATGAAAGTATAGCTTAGACAAAAAGAAGGAATTTGTATGAATCAGTGCATGTACTGGATGAGACTGAGAGGCACTAATTATTTCCAAAATGTATTCGTAAGTTACATTAAATCTGTGTTGTGAAGGCGTTCGCGAAGGGTTTGTTGAAATTTGCGTTTAGCTGGTTCAGAGTGGCTAGCTTCCCCCAGTAAAATCTCAAACATTTATGGTTGGATTGCATTTTCAGGTATACTATGGGGTCTACAATGTCTTCATCAAGTTTTCAAAAGGAATTATCAGTATCTGAGGTATCAGAGGATGAAATTTCCTAACTTTTTGCTGACAACATTTTAAGTCTGTAATTACTTTGTATGCGTTTACACAGGCAATTCTGTGGGGTTCTACAACTTGCAACGTGACATCTTTAAATAAATTTGCAGATTCCACCTAAAGTGATTATTCTGAACTTCAAAATAATGCAATTTTCACACTTTTCCAATTAATATTTTGGAGAAATAGGGGTTACTAAGTATTCTAGAGCTGTAACTACTAATTATCGAATTGCGAGTAATCGTTTTTCATAGTCGAGTCTTGCCGTTGAAAATTAATATCATTCAAATCACACACACATTCGGATGACAAAATTCCAATCAATGACTTTTACAAACTGTAAACCCGACTAGCATAATCCTTTTTAAATGCGAGAATCACAAATGTGCAGTATTCAACAATGAATTGGGATATAGTGCACTTTGATTTCGCTGTATCCGAGAAACTTGTAAAATGCACTGCAAATTTGATAAGATATGTTATTCCAGAAGTTGATGGAGAACCACACTGTTCTAGCAGAACAAGTGATGTTATTATGAAAAGGAACAAGATCATTTTTTTTCAGTAAATTGCAGTTTATATTGTTTTTTATCAAACAGAAGAAGTTAATTTTTTTCTCCAGAAAGTTGCAGTAAATATCTTGGAAATTGCAAGGCAATTTGTTGTCATGAGAATCAAGCCTGTTGGTCTTTTTAACATAAAACCATGGATTTTGTTATTTTACTGCAGCATGTACAAGTTATAAACTTAATACATTTTGTGTTCATGCTTGATTTTTTATCTAGCTATTCTATGACATGAGAATTATGGGCCAATGCTGGAGTCTTCAGGGGATTTACCCCTGGGCCCCAGCAGTGGTATGCCCATGGACTCTGCTGGGTCTGCTTTGCAACCCAGCCTCAGTAGATTATAAATTGAACAACACTATTAATGCTTTCATAACAACACACATAAAAATGTGTGAAGCTGTTTGGCAATTCTGTCGGAAGATTTTGGTTCTGTAATTCATTTCTTTTGTACATTATGTGAAATCTATAATTCTGTTAAGAAGACATCCTACATACATAGCTCTTAAATGAGCAGAACATTACACATACCATTCCAGTGCACAATTGCTTCTTACAAATCTTGGGCTTTTCAGAGGTTTTTGTTTGTTTGATGAGGTTTAATGATGCCATGACAGTGATGGTCAAATTGTGCCCGAGAGATTAGCTTATGTCAGGAAGAAAAGAGGTGGGAGAAGTCGAACAGAGTGCAGTAGGTAGATATAGGATGGAGAGGGTTAGGGTAAGTGTTCATTTTATAGTTAAGCCTATCTCCACTCACTGTATTCTGCATTTAACCTGCAGTGTGCTTGAGGCTTTTCCGACATCAATGCTTCTGCCCTAGAGGCGTCTCGTTTCTTCTATACGACCAGTTATATACTTCTAAATTTAAGCTTTGCTTTGGATACTGATATTTTCACCAAGTTTAATTTCTTTATCAGTTGCTTGAAATATATATATATATATATATAATTATATATGTATATACGATAACATAAATACGTAGTTCTTAATACAATCTATAGCTCTTATACAGCATTTTTTACAAGCAATGCATACTCAAAGCACTTTACAATGGAATCTTTTAAGGCTCAAAGCTGCAGCCAACGTATGACACACAAGCCTGTACAATTACCCTGCTCCAATCTCTTATGCTGAGCACCAAACTAGAGGGTTTTTGGGATGACCTGGCTTGGGAAACGAGTCCACGACCTACGTACCCCCGTTGATAAGCGGGTCCTCTACCAACTGAGCTAACCAGTTGGTTACCATGTTGTACCATAGAACTGAAAATCCAAGAGACTTTTTTTTCCATTTGAAGTCCAAAGCACTCACCTGCATTACTGATGACACACAAAAGTGAGGAGGAAACCGATGAAGACACCTTTCCTCCCAGTTCTTGGATCTTGGCTTTGAGGTCTTTATTAGAGAGGCCGAGTTTGCCAACGATGGCAATGCTGCAATTCTCTAATGGCTTCGAGCTGCTCGCTCTGAAAAGAAGAGATTTGAGTTATGTAAGTACTTTGTCAACAATAAAAGAATAAAATGAGGGAAGCAAACTTTCGTGGGGAGTCAGTGACATGTACCTGTCCACAAAGCTCATCTCTAAAACCTGTTAATGTCAAACAAGTACACCAAGTAAAGTATAGGGCGTGGCTATGGGAGAAATGGGAGAGTTCAGGACCCCCACTTTGTTGCCAGAGAAATAATGTTGCCAAGGTCCCTTGTACCCACACTCTTGGGCATTGACATCAAAAGGCATGATGGGACTGTGCCTTTTGAATGCTGACCATGACACTGACCTATAGCAATTAATTATTCTATCATCACCCATGGAAAACCATACCACTGCTGCCTCACAGTAAGAAAAGCACAAACATATAACCAAAATTCACATTCTCTTCCAAATCTAAAGAAGTTTCGATATTCAGTATCTACTTGTGAAAACCAACATTGGGTGCTTTCTTTACAATTTTTTGTTCCCTTTTCAAATCAGTACATTCTATAATACATTACAAGGTTCACCATCACATTTAAATTCAAATACAGTACCAGCTACAAGACGCACTGCACATGCTAAATAAAAATTCATCCATGATCAATCTCTGTCTTGAACAAGACTTGTTCATCTCCTTAAAAATTTCTTCCAGCAAATCATAACCACAAAAAATGTAGTAAATAATGAGACCACTTGTCTTAATTAAATAAACCACTCAACCATGTAATAAGGACTTCATCCATTGCTAATTTGATACTCAACATAAACTTCCACAACAACCCAGGACCAACAGAAGAACTAGTACAATGGAGCCATTGATAAGGGAAATTTGATCCCATTTACTTGTAGTTTTCAGAATAAAGAATATAAAGGTGAAAAGTCTGACCCGACCGGCTTATATATCAGGTCGGGTCTGATTGTTTGAAATTTTAAGGAGCATAACAACTAATGAATGCCACTCCTGGTGCAACCAGCAGGGCTTCTGGCATATGGTATGGAGGGAGTGAGTTCAAATACCTCCACTTCCAGACTTAAAAAAGATTGGAGCAAATTTACCAAATGATGCATTGAAGAAACAGGTAGTTATAAAGAAATGTAGAAATTATAATGCAAAAACAGGTCAACAGAATTATTGGCAATAGTCAGGTTCACTATGTATTTTTGTGGGAAGTTTTGGGGGATTAGCAAGCCCATATATTTTTTTAAATGTCAAAAAACAGGAATTTCGAAAATCATGTTTCCACTTTCCCGAGTTCCCCGCATATTATTCAAAATGACGGGAAAACAAAATAGCCACCAAAATATAAATTATAATAAAAAATATTCATATAAATAGGATTGGGCAATTTGACTTTGAAATTCTGTATTATTTTTATGGGTACTTAAACATATTTTGTACCTCCCATCTTTTATAATAAATTCAAGTCATACAAAATGGCGGCTAAACTAAATGGCCGCCAAAAAAACGTTTATGTCAAGCTCTAAGTGAAGAGGATGTCTTACATAAGTTCACAGCTTCGGAAACTATCCTCTAATACCATGTTCAAGTTGATAAATTACCTGAATCATGTGGAAACGATCTTGTTCTTTTTAGCAGCATCTAGAAATTGTGACTTGTCTCTTCACTTGGAAGCAGGAGAAGCATTGAGCAAGTTATTTTTGTTTGTGATCGAATCAAATAAAAGTGTCTCTGGCCACGGTATGTTGCAGGCATGTGTGAGATGCAGACAAACACACCCAAAAACATGGAAGGAGCTTCAAATTGAAAACTTCTCCATTACCAATAGTGAGACACCATTTGTTTCCACAGGTGCAGATCATCAAGATGATAAAGGTTCATTCTAGCTTAATTGGCATTTCTAATATCCTAATGCAAGACAGTGATTCTTCTTGGCATCTTCTGAAATGGCACATATCGCTTCTGTGTTCAAAGAACAGTTCGGTCTCCAAAACAACAAACAGCAAGAGCATCATTGATTGCATCCAAGCACTGTTCAAACAGTCGGGAGCAGCCCGAAAACTAGGTACTTTGAAATACCAAAAAGTTGGGTACTTTGATGTATTACTTCACCGCATGAGAATACACATTTGACAGCCCACACTAAATGTATGGGGTTTCTCATTTTCCATTCCGGATTGTCCAAAACTTCACTGGATATCCTAACATTTTGGAGATGGATAGTAAATAGGTATTAAAAACTTTTTGCAACTGCTTTTTCAAATTCATCAGCGCCTTTTTGAGAAAATCAACAAAACAGATTACTCATAATCTGTTTTCGCTCATGCGATGGCATACATAATATATAAAAGTCCCCAATTTTTGAATATTTCAAAGTACCCAACTTTTCGGGTTGCTCTCAGACTGTCAATTTATTACAAATGCAAATGTTCAAAGGAGTATGTCACACAGATATTAAGCGCAGACAAACATGGACAAGAGTTGTATGAAACATGTTGCCAAATGTATCAATCAGTTTGTGGGCTCCATACAGTCCAAAAGAAGAACATCATGTCGGGTAGTAGAAATCAATCTGTAAAGATTCGTGAGGCAGTCGATCTAAAAGAAACCAAAGATCTATACGGTCTACTTGTAGTGCTTGCCAAGTCAAAAAGAGATATTGACGAGAAAAATGCGATTGGCAACGTATAAGTTCACACTATCTTCAAGGGCATTTTTGCACCTGATGGATCACATCTACCTTGTACTGACAAGTAAAAGCTAATTCATTGCTTGGGCAGAAGTTGGCTGCAACTTCTTAAAAACAGAAGCAGAAGTTCAACAGCATGACAACACTCCAAACAAACATCACAAAAGGAATGCTGTTGTTGATGGTTGTGCAACAGATGACCAACAAACAAGGAAACATTAAACTGTAAAAGACCTTGGTCAACAGTTCAATGGAAGAATCATGACCTTGACAGCAATCTTTGATGAGGTTATTATTGTTTACACATATAAAGTACACTCATTTAAGCAGAAAACCAGACAAAAGGAAAGGATACTGTTCAGTATCAAGTTAAAGATGATACGAACATCAAGCACATAACAATGAAGCGCTGCCTTTCACATGAAAAGACAATAGCAGATCTAACAGAATACCTTGCAAAAGCAGTGCTGTGGAGTACAACAAACATTCACAGAATTAGTCATCATATCAACAGCAGGTCACACCAAAAGCAGCCATCAACACATACAGATTGAAGATAATAACCACGAGGAAGATAATAACCACAGGGAAGCTGACACTGATGGTATGGTATGACTGTCAGCAGCTTTATTGCAACAGAATACTAATGCAGAGCTTGTGTTTTCTCTCCTGCATCGATGTCCTAGTTCTGGTAGTGGCTAAATTTGACAAGTTGTACAGACAACAATTTTAATGGCTTCATGACAAGTTGAACAGAACCAATCTGAAGAGCTTTAGGCCAATATTCTATGCTTTCACAGGAAATGACAACATTGCGAGATTTTCAGGAATAGACAAGACAAAATGGTTTCCCCAGTACATGAAAGCTGAAAGTGATGTTGATGAAGCGCTGATGAAACTACCAGAAGATAATGACCTAACACAGGAGGTAAAGGAAACATTGGCCAAGTTTGTCTGCTCTGTTTACTGCCCTTGAGGTTATTGCATAACAGATATCCCAGAGTTAAGGTGGCATCTTTTTTGTAAGCACCAAGTAGAGAGTAACAACTTTCCCCCAACACTTGAAGAACACATCAAACGTCCAAAGTCAAGTATGGTGCTAGGCAATGGATCTACAGCATGCACCATTTAATCCTCTTCACCAGGGCCCCCGACACCCTGGGCAGAGAAGCGGGAGCCCCAATAATTTTCAAAGCAATGATTTTCAATAAGCCTTATTTGTGTTAATTAATCAAAAAAGAATTACATCAATCTTGCCCCCTTTCTCCCCATAATATAAAACCTGTGTCGAGGTCCTGTTGACTATGGTTACTATAAGGATAAAAATGGTTGTCTCCTATCAGTAACTACAACAGTTCCTCCTGCACCACAGGCGATCATTGTCAGGTGTCACTGCAAGACAAGTTGCTCATCCCGAAAATGTTCATGCAAAGAACAAAATCTTCCTTGCACCAACCTTTGTTTGTGTGGATGAATGCGGAAACAATGACGACTGTTTTGTTGGTTATATAGGTGACAGTGAAATGAACAATGAATGAACATATTGCAAATTGCAAGGTAAGAAAATAAGTCACACCATTTTTCCGTTCTCTAAATATTTTGTGATTGGATAATCTTAGTTCTTAGTTTGAATAGTATTATTTTTTTGTGCTGTAAATTATTCATCTAAGATTAGATTGTCATTTTCACATCTCTAAGGATAATTTGGTTTTAAATGGTTTTACAATCATGGTTTGAATTTGAAAGTACAGAAGTACAGAATAGTTTCAAAGTAACACGCCTAATTCAATCTGATGTTCATATTTTTTGGCAATTCTAACCATTTTGAAAATCCAAGACGGCTGTCGCAGACTACTTTGTCTGTTATTCTACCATGATCCTACAGTAGATGATATCATTTTATCCAAATAAGTTAAAAGAAATAAAATATTGTTTTAACAAACATTAAAGTAAAGCATAGTTTATGTCATATTACCCAATTTATTTTTCAAACTATATTTTGGTAATTTTTCTGTTTTGTCGGCCATTTTATTTTTTCCACCATCTTGGATGACATGAATTATTTGAAAAAGGCGGCAGATACAAACCATAGTTTATTACACCAAAACTAAGCAGAATCTAAAAGTCACATGTCCTAATTTGATCTATATCTTTATTTTGTGTTATTTTATCAGTATTGGTGGCCATTTTGTTTTCCCACCATTTTTAATAAAATACGGGTATCTGAGCAAATGGAAACATTAATTTTCGGAATCCCTGCATTATTACCTTTCCAAAAATGTATGGGTTTTGCTTATCCTAAAAACTTCCCACGAAAAGTAAAATTTAAACAGTAAACCCTGACTACAAGCAGGTTCAAAAAATTTCACCAAAAATGTACATAAATATCTGGCAAAATATGGTAACAATAAGTTCATCATATTTAGGCAAAAGACTAAACTCTGTAATGTTGGGCCCATTATCAATAATCTCTTGTTTCCCATGGTACTGGCCAATTACACAATGCACTAAAGGACAGGTCTGGACAGAGTGTTTTCAGGGTGGGGGAGGGGAGGGAATCGTTACAATCAAGTCTCACTTGAGATGATGTAACACCCTTATTACCTGTCGTGTGACTTTGATGGACCATCAACTTCCTCCTTAGGTGGAAAGAGTCTCACTCCTTTATTGTATGCTTTGAATTTGAATGTCTTTCTGTGGGAAGATGAAGAATTAAGAAACTCATAAAATATCTATTTAATGAAATCAAAAAAGGTAGCATTACTAACTGAGAGTAATATTTAATATTTGTTAGAATGCTTATTGTAGCTCCATTAAAGATACAGATTTAAAATATGTAAATTTGTACAAAGTTACTGTGTCACTTGACAGTTGGGGATTTTGGAATAAACACGGGTTACTTCTTGATACTCATGTCGTTGATAAATTACCTAAGCATTCAAATATATGGATGATTAGAAAGTTCACATCAAATATTATCAATACTATCACGTGTATGAATAGTGTGTTCGAATATTCTAGAGACTCCAGAAAAATATGCCCTCACATTTCCCCCAAAGGCTCTTTTAAAACAACAAATACCACCTCAAAATAGCCACCTTTTCTCTCATACACAACAAATGAATAAATTCAAACAATAAACAATAATTCCTAGAAATACCTACAGGTAATCATTTTCTAAGAACTCATCTGGAATGACCCATGGTTTCCTTTTTGCTTCTTTGGTGACATTCTGACATTTGGTCCATCCTGAAATGTTCCCTGTACACCTGTATCCGATTCCCGAGGAACTCACAATCAGCTGACCACTACTACAGACCGTACATGGCTCAAGAGCTCCGAAAGCCATTCCATCGGCAACTCTATCCAGAAGCTGATTGGTTAAGAGAAGAAATGAGAATAATTCATCATAAAATACATTGCTTGAAGTGTTAACTTAGTTTATGCGTGATATCAGTTGAACTTTGCCATAAAATAACTCTTATCTTATTCGACGATATAAACGCCTAGGCAGAAAACAGAAATGTACCACCTTTTACTGCCCAAGTTTCTTTCCTCCCATGCTCGGGAGTGGCGTTCAGTACTCTTCCAACTGCACTAGCACTGTGCATATCTAAGGAACTGGTTCTAAACCTTACAATAACCACCACAAACCACTGTGAGCATCAGACCCATAATAAACTGAGAATGAAACAGAACTTGTGTGTAAATTTAGTCTTCAAAGACCTCTTAGGCTTATTCAACTTGACATCTAGAGTTGTTAGGTCACTCTTTTGTACATTTCAGATCAAATTTTGAGGAATCTTAATTCTATGCTGGTGCATATTTGTACAGACATCTCAAAAAAATTCTCGAAATTTCTCTCCTAAATCTAAGTCACTGCAGGTGAGATGGGTCAGATTTTGCTGCACCCATTAAAAGAATTATGATAGACCATTAAAATATAAAGGATTTACATAAGAAGATACCAAGATTGCCAAGTCATGCATCACAAATAAGCTCAAAAAGTTGTAAAATGGTTTTTAAAAATTACCGTGTTCTGAGAAGAATGTTCTTCTCAGAACTGAAAGCTCTTTAAAATAGGTCATTGACCCGAAGTTGTCCAGAGACCTTTAAACAGAGCTTATTTTTAGGTCTTCAGATTTCTGCCACCACTCTCTGAACTCAAATATCTTTCAGGGAAAGTGAAGCACTTCTTGATACCTTATGGCCTAGTCTTGCCTACTCCACTTTTCCAACTTAGAGATGGATCTTGTAAATATTGATCAATTAATTAGCTCCAAGTTGAATGTACCTTCATCTTACCTTAGACTCTCCAGATGGTATGTCCTGGTTGTTTGCAGTCAGAAGATCTTTGAGGTCAGCATTGCTGACAGACTTGAAGAGTTCATCTCTGATTCCCCACAAAAACTTGCTTTGTTTCTTGAAATAAAAAGAAACTCTTATGCTAGAGTCAAAGGTTGTATTATTTTATACATGAAAAAATACTAATTTTTATTAGTATTAAAAACTAATGTATAAGTTGTACATATAAATTTGGGTAAAAGGTCACATTGAGATAAGATTTATATCTGTTTCTGTGGCTCTAATGTCCACTGTGCCCATTCAAGTTTGTCAAGACAGGTTCTACAAGTCCATCGAGAAGACAACAGATCTCAAAGAAAGGTGAACAAGAGGATGAGAAAGATATTCTAAAAATCAAGATCAGTTAAAAAGAGGATGCACTCAATTATGAAAAAAATCCTGTGGTTTTCTTGAAAGTGATGAGGAAAATAAAAAGAATGTAATAAAAATGTCTTCCCAAGTTACAAAGGGATTAATTTGACATTGAGGAAAAGTGCTTACAGTCAGATCTGAATGTGACTGTTAGCCACTCATATTAATGAATTTTGAACTTTATTCTTTCTCTGTCGACCCATTACGGGGTATTAGAGATACAATAACATATACAATGATATGGTGGAACAGATGTAACTTAAATATAGTTGACTTGCAAAATCAACATTATAAAAATCAAATGGGAAAGAAATAAAATTGTACAAATAGCACATTTAAGCAAGACCAAGAAACAGTACATCAGCATCTTTTAACAAAAGGAGACAATGTATGTATTATGGAATCAACAAGGGTTAATGAAATTAGTGATACATTGAAGGAGACATAGATGGAATTAAATCGGGCATGTAATGAGGCAAGAGGTGACGAGTCATGCAAGAGTAGCATTGGAGTGAGCACCAGAGGGAAAGTAGGAAGACTGAAGATAACATGGAGGAGGACGGTGACAAAAGAAAGGATAGATATGGGTAGAGAAGTTGGTCAGAGGTATGGAGAGTTGCAGAGGAACATGAGGGCGAGCATCATGGCCTTATGTGCTGCAGGGCACAGAGAGATTTAAGGTTAAGGTAAGGTATATGTATACTTCCTCATTCCAATGTCATTGTTAAACATTGCCCTCATCAATACAACAATTAATTGAAGAGCTATGTCGCCCTCTTACAGTAAATCTCAGAGGAAGATCTCTTTCATCATTATGCATTTCCATTGGGTAATAATTTCTTATAACAGCATCCACAATCAAAGAGTCAATACAGATCACTTTTATGAAGAAATTGTTGATTTAAAAGAGCATTTATTCAGGAAAGATTTTGTTGGAGGAAAGATTATAAATTGGGAGTATTATCAGGTCTACCAAATCAAACACGACTTGTATACAGAGTTATCTCTTTAATTGCAAAAATTCATTGTTTTTTCACTCCATACATGAGAATCTTATGATCAGAAATAAGATAATTTATGAGGTCATGAACAAGTTGCTAGAAATGTGTGTGTCTACTTCACTTTTATACAATTGATGTATTTTTCACAAAACATGAAAGTACCAATTAACAAAATTTGATACTCTTTAGTCTTCTCAGGTGTCAGCATTTATAACCAGGGAGTTGTCATTCCCCAAGTCTCTTATAGCTAGGAACAAGGAAGTGCACTTTCATTCTAGGAATACACATAAATGGTAATCTAACATCAAACAATGATGATTTATGCACGAGTTAATGTAGGATTGCTTTAAATCACACAACTCGACAATAGTCTGCTAAAGGTGGTGAAGTTAAAGGTCATATTATGGAGGTGGTGACCTGATGAAAGTGCAATGGTTTAATACTGATTAGGTTGATTGTCATGGTGAAGCTTACCCAACTACCTATCACTTATAAAATTACTGACAAGGACCATGTTACTCCGATTAGGAGGGTCACAAATTGAGGTTTACTGGCCCATGACGTGTATATATGCCTATAATCATGCAGATATCCCCCTTGCTATGAAAACACATTTGATATACTAGCTACACATATTGTTCATAGATTAATTGGTTCTGTAAACAATTTATGCATTCAATATTTATATTTACCATGTAGGAGTGACATTAAAAATCAATGGTGGTCAATTATTTTTTTACTGAACTGCTGAAAATAGCCAAAAACGGCAGTTGGGGAATAAAGGAGATGTACACGACATGCCAAAGACAGGTTCTCCATATTTTCAATCATACAAGGACAAGAAAGGACCAAGAGGCATTAAAAAGAAGAAGTCTAAAAAATGTATGAGCTGTTTATCTATTGAAAATCTTATACTTATTAAAGCAGTATGTAACACAAAGACATATTAAAGCAGTATGTAACACAAAGACATATTACAGAAAATGTTTAGCACCTTGTGCTTTTAAGACAAAAATTTTAGGTGTGAGATTTAACAAATGTTATGGTAGTAATAGTTACTCTGCACTGTGATTACATAAAAAAATAGTAAAATAATTACATATCATAAAGCAACATTATGATCGAACATACAATTATCTAAAGAGTTCCTGGATGAAATATAAAGTTCCTTTGTATCAATATAACCAATAAATGAGTTTACTTTAAAAACATTTTTTGCACAAAGCAATTGAAAAGGTTTCACGGAAGCCTGCCATGATCTGAGGCGTAACAAAAAATCCTGAAATACCACGCAACGAAAGTAAAACCAATTTGGAAATGTTATGCAAAACGATCTAAGATATTTAAATTATACATTTGTTATAGGAAAATAAACAAAAGTACATATCAACTGACCAAAAATGTTCCTAAAATGATCATTGTTAATAGTACTTTTTATTATTTTTGGTTTGGTTTGTTGATGTTTAATGGCACCGTGACAGTCAGAGTCAAATGTGCCAAGAGGGTGATAATGAATAATGGTGTAAGAGTTAGAATAGTGAGGAGATGAAAGGTTTGTAAGGGAGAAAAGCAGAGAGAAAAAAATAAAGAAAACAAATCTTATTTTAGTAAATAGCACACTTTTAGTAATTTGTTAGTATCTGTTAACTATGAGATGAGGCGGTTTTTAAATTGTTGTTCAATTTGATCCCTGGCATTTTCCATCATTTATAAACTATGTGCCACATGTTGCATCTCTTGCCATAGCATCTCACTTGCACAACACAAGGGAGGAGGAATAAACCTCAGATTCCCTAGTTTAGGCACTATTGTTGAGAGAAAAACACTAGACTGATCAAAATATTCTGGGAGATTGGTACAAACATCTAATCGTTGAGTACAACACATCAAGAACCAATACAATATGATTTGGCCATTTCAAGGCCCTGAATACTGACCAGATTCAACACAAATTATTCATATACTTGTAATATATGTCTTCAACAAGTGTGTGCATTAACATGGACGATTTCAAATAACTCAGACAATGATGTAGCTATCGTCCAGAAAATATATGAAGGAGATCCGAGAAACCTTAATATATGTTATTTCTGATAAATTTAGGGGGTCTGTATATTCCTCCTGTAGCTACCCCACGAGACTACTATTATAATTTTAAAGAAAATGAAAAACCTAAAACCATGTCTCAAATCATCAAATAGCAAATAACAAGCAAGATACAACCTATGAATAAAACATTTAATGCCAAAATTAACATCAATAACAATCAGTGGATAAAATAGCACCTCGACAGCAATGAAGAGTTGTGGTTTTTCTTTGAATGACTCCACTCGAAAGTGAAATAGTTTTTTTGGGGGGGAATTGTAAGAGATCAGTTAGTAAGTAATCAACTGACCAAAAGGAAACTATTTGTGTGAAATGTATGAGCACTTTTCATTTTATGGTTATATCCTGTTATTGCTACCTATAAATTCAATACAAACTTACTGTGTGACTAAACATCTTGGAAGATATGAAGCTCACAAAACCTTATGAAGGAACTTGAAATCCTCTAAGTTCTTGTAAATGTTTGATACTTCATTTTGGGAATAAAAAAAACTTATAAAATAAATTCACAGAAAAGAGATTTTTAAGCTTCTTAAATATATTAAGAGGCTGATGTAGAGATAAAAATGTATTATCATATTCATGCTGAATTGGAATTGCTGATTTAAGGCCGTTACACACCGAACGCGACGCGATGAGAGATTTTTTAAACAAAATTGAATCAAGAAATATTTTGACTTCTTGTTTTCAGAGATGGATCTTCATCACATGACTATTCAGATGATAACTGAAAATTGATTAAAAGGGCGAGCAAAATTTGGTCGCGACAGAAAATCACGCCCCACTAAAGCGAATTTCTCTAGTTTGAACAAAAAAGCATTTCTAGCTTTTTTTCCAGTATCATCAGAAAGCTTCAATTGTAAACTTCATCACGTGTAAACAAAAAGTCAAAGCATCTTATAATATTTGTTTCCTGTAGGATTCTCTAAAAAAAGGCTCACCGCGTCGCGTTCTGTATGTAACAGCCTTAAGAGCTTTAATATGCTGACGTAGAGAGAGAAAAAAATGTATTATCATATTCATGCTGAATGTGAATTGCTGATTTAATTAAGTGAAATGGAATTATACAGCTATGGGAATCATTATTGTTGTCATATTAATGTGAATCATCAATGTAGCTAAGCAAGTGAGTCATTAATGTTGTCATATGAATGTGAATCATCAATGTAGCTACAGTAAGCAAGTGAGTCATTAATGTTGTTCTATGAATGTGAATCATCAATGTAGCTACAGTAAGCAAGTGAGTCATTAATGTTGTCATATGAATGTGAATCATCAATGTAGCTAAGCAAGTGAGTCATTAATGTTGTCATATGAATGTGAATCATCAATGTAGCTGAGCAAGTGAGTCATTAATGTTGTCATATGAATGTGAATCATCAATGTAGCTAAGCAAGTGAGTCATTAATGTTGTCATATGAATTGGAATTATTAATGTAGTTAAACCCATGGATTGTCCGGTACAGAATCATCCCTATAATCATATAAAATGGATATTATTAACAGTTAAGTATATGTAAAACATCAATGTATTCAAATAAACTAGCGAACTGTAATTGAAGACAGCGTAAACTGGTCAACATCCTTAGCACAACTATTATTTATGAAAAAATTAGTATGCATATGATTTGATGAAATAGCAAACAGCTGTTCCTAGCTCAAAATTAGTGGGAATAAAATGTAAGCAAAGCCAGTCATTAAATCCAATTTTGTTCATATTTGTGTACAACTGTACAAAAATAAAACCAAATTTTAGTCACAAATCTTGGTGAGTGGTCTCAGTGGTACAACAATAAGGTGTGAACGGTAGGAAAACCCCTAGCAAATTTACTACTTAGGGGGGCCTGAAATGTGGCACTCTAGATATGTTGATATGAGGCATGAATGCTGAATTCTCCTCCAGCCTGAACGGCCCGAGTTGCTCCACAGATGATCAGTTCCACTTCCCCCTTACATGCTAACTATGATCCCAACTTGGCATTTGATATGATCATGGGCACATGACAACATGTTTATTGAATGTACACATTTTTCTTTCTATGCTTATAGTGCTAATTAGCAAATGCTAATCAGAGTTAAATTGAAAGTAATAGTATTTATCAAAATAGAAACAATACTTGGGAAATACTCTTTCATACTGGAAAAACCATGCCCAACACCAAAAGAAAAGCAAATGAAACTATACAAAAATAACATAATAATCACAATTATTTCAGAGAAAAATATTTCCCTAATCATTTCAGAATTGGAATGGCAAGCATTTGGCCATAAAACCACAATATCTAGTGAATAGTAATGTGCGGTGCCCTCAATATGCTACAACAATAGAGTACAGATGTCAAAGTGAAAAACCAAATCAAACAAAGTTCAATTTTAAAACATGAGATTGTTTATCTTAGGCAATACTAAATGTTCATTTTAGACAATGGGAACTGTCCATTATAAACAATGGAAACTGTTTATTTTGGGCAATGGGAACTGTTCATTATGGACAATAAGAACTTTTCAATTTGGACAATGGGAACTGTCCATTATGGACAATGGGAACTTTTCAATTTGGACAATGGGAACTGTCCATTATGGACAATGAGAACTGTTCATTTTGGACAATGAGAACTGTCCATTTTAAACAATGGAAACTGTCCATTATAAACAATGGAAACTGTCCATTATAAACAATGGAAACTGTCCATTATAAACAATGGAAACTGTCCATTATAAACAATGGAAACTGTCCATTATAAACAATGGAAACTGTCCATTATAGACAATGGGAACTATTCATTTTGGACAATGGGAACTGTCCATTATAAACAATGGGAACTTTTCAATTTGGACAATGGGAACTGTCCATTATGGACAATGGGAACTTTTCAATTTGGAGATGGTTCATTCTGGACAGAGGGAAATGCTCCACTTGGACATTTGGGCAAAGTGAAAGAGAGAACAAACACTTGTAGCTGTGATACAAATTTGGATTTCTGATTCTTCTAATCTTATTGACAAAATCAAAAACGTTTTTAATAATGAATTAATATCAACAGCAAAAAAAAAAAAAAACACCTTCTAGGCGAACAATTCAAAATGATTCTAAGCTACAAAAGAAATGCAAAATAACTGTAACAACTCTTAATAAAGAAACTTAAACTTGATCCTTTCGCAGTTTAAAGGTTGAAACTTACACCAATGAGCTGTTTTAGGTAAGGTTTAATGCTTATGCTGGGTTGTCTCTCCATTTTTAGAATTTCCAAACAGATTAAAAACTAACTTTTGTTATACAAATTCTAAAAAGTTCATCCCTTTTAATAATAATGATCCAAAAATGGGTCTCTTTCTGAATAATCAGGTCTCCAAAGATGAAAATTGAACAAATCCTAAACACGTAGTATTTAAGGGGAAAAGCAGATATGTACGTACTAAGTTTAAAATATGGTTGCATTTGTGCTACGTGACTAAAGTATGGGTATTTTCACAGCATGAGCATTTTATTAAACACATTTCTCTACGATAAATTCATAATTTTTTCAACCCGAGCACACTTTCAAATCTTTGGGTTCACTGAGCTCACAAAATTTTGGGGCATTTTGATTGAAATTGAGCTCACTATGACTTTTGGAACCAATTACAACCTGATACATCATATGCATTGGAATAGTTTTAAAATTAACAAGAAAAGGTTTTAAAATAGTTTAAAAACAAGAAGTAATAAAAGGTGAAATTTCAACTGCGGTGAAAACTACATGTACCTGATGATAAAAATGCTATGTACAGCAAAGAATACAGACAAGAAGCAAAAGAGAAAGAACAAGACTACTTGGACTTCTTTTTCTCTTTAAGAGCTCTTTTGTTCACCTTGGGGGTCTCTTTTGTAGTTTTACTTGCCCCCTTTGTCTCCTTGGTAGTTTCAGGAGCCCCTTTATTTACCTTAAGGGCCTCTTCTTCTTTGCTGGCCTTACTGCTTCCACTGCTGGATGCAGCAGATTTGCTCTTCTTGGGTGGTGGACCCTCATCTTTGGCTGTCGTTTTTCTTTTTCTAGAAACAAAGAAGAAATCAGTCAATGAGTCCGAGTCTTAAATATTTAAACTCACCTCTGCATGACCATTGTTGTAATTGATTATAAAATTTCCCACATTTCTAAAAAAAGGTGTCGAAAATCTTCCCACGAAAAATTGTGACAGAAATAATATTAATGTAGTAAATTTTTTATATACTTCCTTATTTCGCAATTTAATGTACTATTGATCTTACAATTACATGGGGGATGTTTCTAAAGCACATATTTACTACATATACTATTGTTTACTCAAGAAATCTAAGAAAAGAAAACCATTTTCTTCCTGCAAATTCTTTTTTTTTGGCACCATAGATTTTTTTTTTTTCCAGGTCTGTGCATGACACACTGAAACACTGTTAGGAATCATTCATCAAGACAAGCTAATGCTGATAATGGAATGAGTTTCAGATGCATGTAGAGACCTCCGTGGTGTAGTGGTTTAAGTGCTTTGTCCTCTCACCCGCACGTCCCAGGTTCGTGTACCGGTGGGTCTGCAACCAGTGAGTTCACAACTGGTTATCAAAGGCCGTGGCCGTCTTGATATAATGTCCAACACTGGATACTTTCGGGACGTTAAACCTTACCATGCTATGCTATGCATGCCATTTCAAGGTGTTTCAACAATAGCAATCAAAATTGGGCCCGAAAGGCTTAAAGTTAGATTACTGCAATGTGATAAGACAAAAGGAAAGATCAAAGGAAAAGAATTGAATCTATTCTTGGAAAATTTTGTCTCTGAAACAGATGATCACTGCGGATTTGGGCAAAAACATTTGTTACAAGTTCATCGTTTTATTTCAGGACCCCAAAATATTGGAAACATCCATCTTTATACAAAGATAACATATCATTTTTCATAAAATTTATGCAAGATGACATGATTACTAACCACTTAATCCAAAAAACCTCCCCATATTATTCTTCATTGGTTAGAATCATATAATTATATTAAAGGAGACACAAACCCAAAGAATAATTGGGGTTCTACAGTACCGCCTGCAATAAATTGGTCGCGGCAACGTGAAATATCGTGACGCCACGTTAGTCTCGTTAGAAAAAATTGACAAAACAACATACTCCAAAAGTCTAAGCATGACAAGTCATGGTAACCACGTACGCCACGCAACCATGATTTGCATAATATTCATTGTTACAGTTACGTGGCGGTCGTGGCGGCATGGAAAATGATGAAAGGTTAGGTCTGTAATAACTTTAATATTACCGACGACAAGACGTTGGAGTTTTGCAAGATTTGTCGCATGCAATTACTTAAAACCTTCAGATCAATAGCGTGTGAAATACACAATGGTCCATGTCGTTACTTACGTTTTTAACTTTAAGCTTATTTTCATAAACTTTGAAGTATATTTCCTTAAAAATTTGTCATTCTTTTTCTATGAATGTGCCTTCAGTTTTTCTTTGAATATTAATCTCTGGAAAGAATTTTTAGATAACGAGAACAGTTTTATTTCATGTAGCCTATTTTCAAACACGGCACATGCAACGGCTCTTAACTAATATGCTATCACATGATGAATTGCAAGACTGAAATATTTGATTTTGGTGGGGTTGGGGGGAGGGGTGTACAAAAATATTGAATATTGTGTGTCAGGAGGTGGGACGAACAACAATTCATTTTTGTGCCGTATATATCGAAAAATGCAGTAGGCGCAGGAAAAAGACAATTTTGTTCTCCATAGTACGGGGATCCCAATATGGTCCTATGCAGGAAGGGATTCAGAATTAACCTGGGCACCCCCACCCTTTTTAAGACAAATACATAGGGGAAAGATTATCTTCTTATTATGCTTTCATAAGTTAGTATATGACCTCACCCAAAATTCAATAACATCGCAGTGGTTTTTTTTCTTCCTGTGATTATTTTTTTGCTTCATATATCAAGCCAGTTTTTCATTTGCGGTACTCCTTAGTAAGTCATCTTGGGCCCTACCACCCACCCTTCACCCCCTCCACCCCTCATAGTAGATTAACAATAATTTGTTCACATTCCAACTTTGTCACAAGGATTTGGTACACGACCGTAACTGGCAGGGCAGGGCGTTGGGAAACAGCTTTGGTTGTGACTAAAACCGGTGATGTTGATATATTTAATCAAATAGGCCTGAATATAGGCAATGAAATTATATCCCATTGGAACAGTTTCAAACTGCATCTTTCATTTCTACTTATATATACATTTTGCCAAATGTAATGGGAACCTTTTAACATTCAATGTTGTGAAATAATATATTTGATGTCATTTCAATACCCCCCCTCCCAGTCAATCCAACTTAACACATGAAATATTATTATGCGGTCGTGACATACACCGTACGACGTGAATATAATGGGTACTATTATCCGCACAGCTTTTGGTTTAGCCGCTATATGATATAGACAAGCTCATTGTTTCCAAAGAGATTGAAAACAAAACAAAATTTGACATCACTTTTATTCATCTTTCAATACAATTTGGTTTGAGAGGAAAACAAGCGGAACAAAGATGGTTTTAGATGAAAGTGAGTTGTCATGAGGGACTTACTTTACATACACGTCCAAATAAGTTTACCAGTCCTTGCATGTAAATATGACCAACTACTTTCTCGCTACGACTAAAATCTTTTCTTAAATTGAACAAATCGACTCCCGCACGAATGTACTGTGTGGTACGGTAAAGGTGCATAGGCCTAGTGTTTACACATATCATATCATGTGGGAACTAAACTGATTCGATGACGTCACTTAAGTCACTTCGATTAAGGGCGGGTGTACAAGATGGCTGCCCCCATACAATTCGTATATCAAGTAATTAATATTTTAGTTAATTAAAATAAAATATCACGGAACGCTTTTTAAGTATCCCAAGGTGGGCATAGTTGTTTAGAATATATGTTCGCATCATAATAGATAAGAGAAATCTGTGGGTTTGTGTCTCTTTTAATCATTCTCGAGTTCCTCCTTCAAGAAAAGAAAACAAAAGAGAAGAAACAGATCAAAGTACCCAAGTTTTTTCTCCAGTATTTTCTGATCTTCTGGTTTCAGCTTTGGAAAACCTGGAATACCATTGGCAGATCCTTCAGCAGGCCAGTGGAGTTCATCCAAACGCTCCTTCTTACAGAAACAGTCTACGTGGTGCCACATGTCCAACGGACCTGGTACCCCTTTAGCAGCAGCTGCCATCATGTCCCTCTTAGAAATTCGAATTTCATCCTGATAATAATAACAAAGAGTAAAATCGTAAACCAAGAAATAAATCTTCATATTCTACCAACTAATGATTTCTTTTTACATTTATGAATGAATAGGACTCAGTCAAAAAGTGAGAGCGTGTTTTTTTTTTGACAAATCTATGTGGATTTTAACAGAAAGAAGAATTAAGGTTCGTTAAGGTAAGTAAGGAAGTTTTAGGCCCAAATAGGTAGCAAAAAATTGGAACCGGGAAATATAATTTTTTTAGCTCTAAAATTTTCACTGGTTTATGAATCATGGTAACTACACTAACTCATATCAAACAAAAATTTATAAACTTTCTCGAACTTATTTTTGATCTGAGTTGGTGAAATTACCATAATTTTAGTGTAAGGCTATTGACATACCAGTTCCGTGAAAATTTTAAAGCTAAAAAATATAAATATATATATTTTATTTAGATCTTTTTTTTTCAGGTACCCGTACCCGATATTTTCGTACTGGGCACTGAGTACCCAACAGCCTTAGGAAGTTGATCTCATCCTCTGTTAGTTGATGTTATTGATAACACATGTTCATCCAACAAGTACATTTGAACAAAAAATATCAGTAAATTTAATGACTTCTTTCTGCTATTTTAAAATAAACTGATCATTTTTTATATTCAGTACCAACCAGAAATCTCACAATATTGGTATCTGAACAAAGTGCAGTGTACTTAGTGCAAATAAAACAAACATTTAAGTGCCTGCTGCAAAGAAAAAAATTCCCTTATGTTAGAAAGCAGTCTAATCATGCAGTATTTTTTTCTTTTCTATACATATCCAAACATATGCCCAGCCGCTAAATGTTAGTATGCAGTTCTACATCGCCTGCATTGATATATAAATCTATACTGCCTGCATTAAGCTTGTATATTCACAAGTCAGATTCCATTACTTTTTTAGTATTGCTTAATTATTGTTTAATGTATTAAATTAAAGTATTGCTTAATGTATTGTTAAACTTACCCAAGATTTAACCTATTGATGCTAACATTTCAAACAAAAATAGTAACTTTTTATTTCACAGAATTGAGCTTTTCTTATTATGTACTGTACCTTTATCTTACCTTTAAATTCTGTAACTTTTTAAACATATATTTTTGTTATGGTTTTACACCTCTCCTGGGAGGCAAAGGCATGTATTTACAAAAAAAAGATGAATAACATTCTCAAACTAGAATATTAGCACTATCTAGAGCGCATACCTCAGCCCGTTACGATTTCAACATGCCTAGAATAATTTTAGAGTTCATTTGATCTCCATACCCAATATAATCTACCTTAGAAATCCTAGGCCCAGCAAGATTCATACCCAAGTTTTGATCTGTAATGATCATTTGCAATCAGAACACTTGAAGATTATCTTCTGACTGGATTTCTTCCAAGGCCATACTATTGTTTTCAGTTTTATTCAATTGAAGCATCATTGTATGAGCTTTATTCAGCCAGGATTCACATTCCATCATCTTCTATTCATGGCAGAAACCAATTGTTTAATTTTCTTTGATTCCAGAGAACACTTGATGTACGTCTCTTTGAGTCCAGAAAATTGATTGTTTTTGGATCTTCATTCAGAGCACAAAGTCATTGTTCAGCACATTTCATTGGAAAATTTAGACTTAGTCTTGACAATTTAAGTCTTCACAGATCTCATCCTAAAACATCCCACCCCTCAATTTCTGCCCTTCAAAAGTTCCAATTAGTCCCAAACTTTAATAACTTCTTCTTAAAACAGTAACAACACCACACACCAAATTTAATCCAATCATCAGTTCTTGAGATATCTTGATGACAGACAAACAGGTTGAAAACATGTCCCCACCCCCATTTGCACCCTTCTCCTGTTCCAATATGTCTCAAATTTTAATCCCTTCTTCCTTAAGCAGTAACAAAACCACACACCAAATTTAATCCAAATCCATTACCTCCGTCCAACTTTGTTGGCAGAGGTAAAAAGCAAAATAAATCATATTAGAAATCTAAATAATATCCTCCAACCCCCATGTAGTATTCTTTTCACCTAACTTCTATGGACTGAGGACTCCCCACCCCCTTCCCCCCACACACACACACACACGAAAAACCTATCATAAGTATTTCTTTACAATAAACATTATAATAGCACAAACCTTCCCAATCTTTTCATCACAAGCCTTACAGGCACTCCTTCCAGACTTGGCATACTCGACAGCAAAGTTCTCCAACAAATCCGAGACGACCACACCATCACCTGCTGACCTGCCTTTGTCCGCACCTTCCTCAATGGACTTTTTGATCTCCTCTTGATGTTCCCATCTCAGAGAAGCAAAGCCAGCTGATGATGCAAGAAAACAGAAAAACATATATATAAATACCATTTTTTTTAATCGCAAAGTTGTTAGTTAAAGAGGACATGACATGGTCAGACAAATTGCTCTCTTTGGTAAGCTTAGGTATATTACTTCTCGAAATGAACATTTTTGTGTGTGACAAGAGATCTCGAAAGCGTAAAATCGACGTTTAAAATTCCCTCCTTAAAATTGGTTATGAAAAATAGGTCTAGGGGGTCACGTGACCGAATGACGAAACTTCGGGCAGACATGTCACATGACCCACACTATCGCGTTGCTTTAGTCAGTGTAAAACCTACGCTAACGTAAAGTCCAGACTGAATCTTTGATAAAAAACAACACGATATCTTCGAGATTTTTTTCGAAAATGCCGTAGGGCCTACCGATATATTGTAGGCGGGTGTAGTAATGTTTCTCGGAAAGGAATTAGCATCCATAAATTTCCAATGGACGAAAAAAGTGTGGATAGCAATAGCATTTGTAAACAATACCAGACACCCGTGCAGATTTTAAAACTTAAAAAGGCCTAGGCTAGGCCTAGCCTAGGGCCTAAACAACACAGTGTAATTTGTAGCGATCACTTCACTAAAGATTGTTTTGAATCCGCTGCAAGGCTTCGGCAACAGTTTGGCTTGGGGAGTGTTTCTGGGAAAGAAATTAGGAGCATCAATCCGGGATAGTTTCTTACTATCAAGAAGGAAACAACTAGTGTTAAAGATGTACCCTCAAGTTCAACGTCAGCCATGGCAAGTGCTACTGCTAACCTAACTTGTTATGCTACTACAACCAGTAGACCTGACGTTAGTCGACCCGGCATTTCTGTTGATTGGTGGAACCTACTTACAGTAAGCTCATATTAATTTAGTGAAATTTATTATTTGCGTTTTTTGTGGTGTAGGGAGAGCCTAGTAAAATTTTTTTTTTTTTTTTTTTTTTTGTGGTTGTCTGAAAAAGCATTAAAATCTGATAAGATCTGTTGTGGATTTTGAAATTAGTACTGTAAGCTTTTGACCTGATTAATGTTTAATCAATATCTAATTTATGCTAAATTCATGATGTATGACTGGGCTATGGGCAGACATTTTTCCGGAATTTTCTTTCATTAATATAAGTCACTGAAGTCTGAAAATGATGGTGAAGTCCAAAAATGATGGTGAAGTCTAATCCTCCTAGAATTTGGTTCGGGCTATAGTCAAGACTCAAAAACGTTTAGACAAAATTTGCTGTACCACCAAAACAAGTTATTTACATAAGAAAATATATACCAAGATCGCCCTGTAATATATCACAAAATTTGCATGCAAATTTGTCTGATTCCTGAGATTTTGGCATTTTACAGCCATAGTTTGGCATTTCCGGTGGTATCCTTAGGCCTTTAATAGTATTTCTCCAAAAAGAAATCCCCTTTTTTTTCAAATTCCCCCCAAAAATTACACAAGTGGGAAATTTCCCCGCCCAATTTTTACCCGTAGTGTTAATGCTGCTTCAACTTATTCAATGTAACCTCCTAAATTACCTTTGACTTTGCCTGTAGATCATATTTGTCTTTTTCCATTTATTGATCATAAAGGTACTTTTATTTATTTACAGCATATGTAGATGAGCTTCTCAGTGAAGTAACCAACATCGTTGGGACAGGAGACAAGTCCTTGAAGCAGCAGACAAGCAGGTTATCTTTACCACCACTACCTTTGACAAGCACTGTGCAGAAGCCCTCACGCCAAGAAGCCCTGCAGCGGCAAATGACAAGGTTTAGAAGACCTGAGGAACTCAGATTGTGTTATTTGCATACTAGAAATTGTGGTGGACCATGTTCCTACTATATTTATTGATCGAACTATGGGAAAAGTCTCATTTTAGTTTCATATTTAGCTGTTGAATATTCTCAGTGGAACTGTGTATTGCAACAGTGCCTAGCTCAGAAAAAGTTTAAAAGTTGTGTCAAAATTAAAAAGTTGTGTCAAAATTGAAAAGTTTTTCATGTCGTGGTCATCGTCGGCATCTACAAATGTTTTAACTGAGCTCATAACATAAGTTAAGAATAGTGTACATTTATGTAACTTGGCACATGAGTAGAAGACATTAGTACTGTTCAGAGGAGCATGCTTAGGGGTTGTGTATGTATACTAATTAGCTTATTTACATATCAATGAACATTTGTGTCTATGATATCTCTTAAATTACAGTCCAGTAGCATTCCCATTAATGGGAACATTAGGAATTGGTTCTGGGCATGCGCCAAACGTTTGCCTCTCTAGGTGAGTCATCCTTTAATCAGTCGTTCTCTTCATCATACTGCACGCAATCAATGAGCGCATTGTTTTGATCTCGTTAATGCTGCAGTGTACACACAATACAATCCACGGTTTGTATGGTTTAATAGTACGGACAACGAGATTAGCTAACTCCCTTATTGTTATACCTTTCACGCTCAGTAGGCCTACAAAGAGATATATCGTCACGAAATTATAGTGAAGTATTACATATACATCTCGGATTGTCCAGGCTAAGCGCCCAGTTATCATACCAACTTTTATGTGAACTTTCAGTGACAGATCGTGTGAGTATGACCGTCACTGACAGGTTTCACACTGTGTTACTGTATTGAATCCTAAGGAAATGAGTCACAGCGTCAGTACACACTGGACAACTTGCCACAAAATTTCAATTTAACTCGCGAGGATTCTAGGAAAGACTGGTTTTGAATTAAACACTCAAAGTATTATACAAAATGTATGTATAAATAATTCCCAAAGATGAATCTTTTGAAACAAACAGGCAAACGGATAGAAATTCAAGCACTATCTCAACTGTTCAATGTAAAAACAACGCGAAGAGCGATGGCGACCGAGATCTAGGCCAGGGCAGCTGCTGTTGTGTCTACGCATGTATTCTTATCAGCCTGAAACACGTCTACAACATAGGGGTCAAGTACGGGTCACGGTATACTCTTTGCAATAGCTCAAAAACGGCGTGGTGAACCTATGTTATGGGAGTGGAAAAAGCATAGGTATTAGTATTACGCTTAATGTTTTGCGCATCCAAAATTTCCCCAATGTCTAGGATTTTTCTCCCAGCCGTTTGAAGTTCCGCACGTACGTTATAGGTATGGAGGCTGAAAAATGTGTCTGTGTCAATGGCGCTGACCATTGGTCAAATGTTCCCATTAATGGGAACAAATTTGTTCCCATTAATAGGCATGCTACTGGACTGAATTAAGGTGGGTTGGGTGTGGGATTTTGCGAACACAAATGATATATATATATATGTGTGAAGAGCATTGTTCACACTTAATGGTGAGGTATGTGCACATTTAATTGAATTATTTGCATAACAATAGACTTTCTTGTGAAATGTTTAATCCGAGATCACAACATACAGTAAGCCAGTTAAAAATGTTTACATTCACGTAACTTTCCTCAAGGTTAGATGAAGTTGGTAATGTACAAATTAGCATGATGAAGGGGGAAGGAAGGGGAGGGGGTAGGCATACTTATTAGCCTATATGCATATGTATCTCTGATACCTCTTGCGTTAGGGCCGGTGTGGTGTTGGTATATTAAGCAGGTTATTTGCATGTTAGACCTTTGCTCATTACTTAGTAATAAATACTCTACATGTACATTCACAAATCTTGCCGGGACAGGTATTTAAGGCATTAGACCTTGTAGATTAGTATTGTGAGTTCTGTGTTAATTTAAATTAGCATAACAATGAAAATACTTGTTTATATATTTCTTAAAGTAGTGAGGATGTGGTGAGATTACTAAGATAAGTAGTGTTTTGTTCATATTAATTTTGAGATTTGCATAACAACAATTAGGGAGTCAGGTAGCTCAGTTGGTAGAGCACACGACTGAGATGCTGGAGCTTCCCGGTTCAAGCTTTGGACAGGTCTGACCAGTTTTTCTACAGCTATGCAGACAGATACGCCGATCATCAAAGCACAAGTACATCATTTGCAGCTCCTGCTCCTCATTCAGCTGTTAAAAAATTGGCAATGGTTGAATGGTGCTCGCCGTCCTTCGAAGAGGACGTTAAGCCGTCGGTCCTGATGGTAGGACAGTCACACCCTACTTGCTTCTCTGAACACTTCTCGAAAAGAGTAGGGTAAAAACCAGGTGTTCATCCACTTCCGTCCCGGTCGCACGAGACTGGCATCTGCTATGCAGGCTATAGCTTAGCGTCTATGCTTCATATAGGAGTCTTGCTGAGTTCCCGTAAGGGAGGATTGTGTACAAACAAATACAATATGACTTAAGTGATCAGTAATTTTGTCTGAAATGTTCTTCCAAGTTGATGAACTTCATTTGCTGTGTAAAATATATATTTCCTTGGAGGGCATGTCACCGATGTTCTTTTCCTTTATACAGTATTTGTCAAAGGTAATAAGCACATATGAATGCAGGGAGGACGATGGAATCAAGTCGCACCTCAGGCCTGGATAAGCCAACTCACATCGGCTTGATGGTTTTGTACAATTATTGAATTCCTTGGGAGGGATCAAAGGTGTACAAGCCTGATTTTGTTTGGGGACAACACAAACTTAAATAAAGCAAGACATTTCAAGATTACCCATGTACTCTTGGACTGAACCCAGGAGTTAAAATTGCCATGAACTCGATTTAGGGGTTGCCCTTATCCTTGACTAAAGTTTAGTTACTGTAGTCGAAAACAAAATCCAAGGAATGATTTGGAACCAAAGATTTGCCCTCATTCCAGGGGCGTAGCCGAGAAGAGGGCTTGCACCCCCTGCCCCCTTTCAGAGGCCCTTCCCCCTTTCAGAGGCCCTACCCCCTTTCAGAGGCCCTTCCCCCTTTCAGAGGCCCTTCCCCCTTTCAGAGGCCCTTTCCCCTTTCAGAGGCCCTGTTCCCTTTTAGAGGCCCTACCCCCTTGCAGAGACCCTTTCCCCTTTCAGAGGCTGTCCCCATTTCAGAGGCCCTTCCCCCTTGTTGCCACTCAAATGAAATGGCAGAATTAGTGTAATTGCCACTGCCCGCCACGCCACTGCCTCCACGCCACTGCCTCGCCACGCCACGCCACGCCACTGCCCGCCACGCCACTGCCCGCCACGCCACTGCCTCGCCACGCCACTGCCTCGCCACGCCACTGCCTCGCCACGCCACTGCCTCGCCACGCCACTGCCTCGCCACGCCACTGCCTCGCCACGCCACTGCCCGCCACGCCACTGCGCCACGCCACTGCCTCGCCACGCCCACGCCACTGCCTCGCCACGCCACTGCCTCGCCACGCCACTGCCTCGCCACGCCACTGCCTCGCCACGCCACTGCCTCGCCACGCCACTGCCCGCCACGCCACTGCCTCGCACGCCACTGCCTCGCCACGCCACTGCCTCGCCACGCCACCGCCTCGCCACGCCACTGCCTCGCCACGCCACTGCCTCGCCACGCCACTGCGCCACGCCACTGCCTCCACGCCACTGCCCGCCACGCCACTGCCTCAATCCAGGGTTTAATCATTATCTCATGACCTTACCTCAGCAATATCTTTAGCTGGTTGAATCCTTACAAGCTGGAACCAATAAACAGCTGAGTGAATTGCTCAAAAGCTGCTCAAGGACAATGGCAATACAACAGTACCATTTGGAAATTGGAATATTCAAACCCAGTATCTTCTGCACTGACCTCTGCCATTGATGAAGAATTTGCATTGAACCTACATTTCTACTCAAAATTATAGTAAAGCAAAAACAAACATAAAACAAAAGGAACTTTTAAAATGACAAAAATGTATTTTAAGCCCTGCAGAAAGTATATCAAAAAAATACAATGTGGTGAACATTTGGAGAGGAGATTATTGGTTCATTTATTTCATTTCAATAAGGTTTGGTTGTATATCAAAAGGTTAAACCAGTTAGCATGGTAATTTGGGGTATACACTGATTGATGTGGCAGAGGCTTAACAGTAATAGCATCACATAATAAAACATGCAAGAGCTTTTCAACAAATATCATTAAAAATCAAACTAATTTGGTGCTTTTTGGATTCATTGTAGTGTAATTATCTGAACAATATTACTGTTCTAATGTTACAACACTAGCACCTGAAACTTCAAAGTAAATACTTTTGGGAGGCAAACTTTGCCAGGCAAGCATGAAAAAACAACACTTTTTACATCTTGAAATAAAACAGGTATTTTTAAGGATGCACTTCCAAGAAATACTAAATCACACTGCACAGGAGTCAGTCTCGAAAATAAAGGTCAGGGTATTTAAACCCAACATGTCCTTCAGATGAAAATGTAGTTCTGATTTTTAGCACAGCACATGATGGTAGAATTACACGATTGTGTTTGCCAAGATAGTCCCTGCACCATCTTACCAGTCCCAATATGCAGTATCATCTGAGGAGATACAAAAAGAAAATAAGCATTAACAAAAGAACAATGAAATAACTTCTTGAATGAATCCCATTTTTCTTTCCATCAGTATCAACCTTTATGTTCATCCCCATGGTATCTTTGCCTACAATGCAAAGGAAATTGACGTATATATGTGGTTTTTAGGTACTGTATAAAATGATAATTTTGCATGTCTCTGAGATAAATGATATATTCCTTAGTATGGTATGGTAAAGTACAACATGCCTTATTTTTAATGAATGCTGGCCTTCAGGATCTGCCCTCTCAAACAAACATTGAAAGAGAAAAGAAAATTTGACCTTTCAAGGAGCTGTACCTCCCAAGAAATTACACAATAAAAAGCCATGACCTTAATCAACAAAGGGTTATATGAAACAATGCTTGGATGGAAAATTTTAGGATGCTTTGTAATTAATTCCCACTTAAGGTAAATTTTAAAACATGGGGAAGATCTTAAAGCGTCACTATACATTATTTTTAATTAAATCGTATTAGTATAAAAATAAATTAAAAAAACTGCAAAAACAGATAAATAAAACATCAAGAAATGTTTAGCTTATTTAATTGTACTACATTATATGTATTATCTTAATTTTATCCTCAAATAATCTCAAACATATCACACCCGCTAAAATGTTATAGCCCAAATGGTAGTGTTTTGAATTTTGACCATACCTTGGAGAGCTCGTCAGACAATTTTTACGGAATGAAAAGTAGTCCAAAATACTTGAATAACTAAAATCACTTTAAAAACAGTTTTTGAAGACATGGATGGGCTTCAAACATCGATTCTAGTCATTGTAGGCAAGAAAAAGGTAAAATGGTTTCATTTTCATAAAGATCTTAAAACTGAGATTTTCCTATACTTTTACACCTTGCTGAAAACAGCACAGGAGCTGAGGAGGGTATAGGATTTTGTAGTACCCTTGGACGGCCAGCCATCACCAACGGCAGCCATAATAACACGGCTTGATTAGTCCGACGGTACTACTAGTACGTTAATTATCTTAGTTATTTTTCAATCATCAATTTTCTACGTGTGAATTTTTATAAACATAAGAATTGCACCTAATAGCACATAACAACCCTCGTACGACAATCCCAATGACAACAGTACTGAGGGATGTGTATAATAACCAGGCCAAGTACTAGGCCTACTAGTACTAGCTCGAGATTCCTCTAGCTTTGATGGTGTGCAAAATGTCAGAAATGGATGCCTAACTCACTTTCAGAGGAATCTCGGACTAGCATTTAGTACTAGTGCCACCACTACTACTACCTGGTATTACTATTAGGCCTAGCCTACGCCTACCAAACAAAAACTTTTTGAGTAATTCTCGCAAAACTACTATACGAGGCTTCACTGTCTCTTGACCTAACCCAGGGTTTCAATTTTCATCGCGGAGGGGATTAATCTTTGCCAAAAGAATTGAGAAATTTCACCCATCTCAAAACACGCATAATCAAAAAAGTATCTCACCATGTAGGTTATTAACAATTTGTTGGAGTCTCTTGATGCGAACATGGTCGAATTCTTCGGCCTCCTGTGCATCGCCTTCCGGCTCAAATTGGTACGGGGCAAGGCCGATAATTTCACCTTCTACCTCTTCATTTTCATCAGAAACATTTGATTCTCCTTCATCAAAACTTAAGAAAGAACATTATAATACAAGATCTATTTCGCTATCAGACGAAAAACTGGAAGAACGCCTTTTGTCCGTCGCCATTGTCGCAAGAAAGTACAGTGTTATGTGTCTCCAGTGGCTGGCCAGCTCTGCCTTACGCCCGAACTTACGTCACAGGCTTATTTGTCACGTGACAGGCATTTTCATCGTTAGCTACGTAGCGTGTGATTTTGCTGCATATTTCTGTCGATATTTGCACCAATTTTTACGATTTTTTCGGGAATTGGTATTATAATTATGTGATTTTATATTACTAGAAGTTATTATTTTAAGTTTTTAGCCAAAATCGATGACCATGTCATGCCCTCTTTAAGTAAATCCTTTCTTGAGCCATGTAGGCCAATAAAGTGAGTGCTAATCCATGGTGCACAAGATATCTGGATGCAGGGAGTTGCCATTTTAAAATGGAAACTCCCAGCTAGATGGCACATCAGTCCAGCGCATGTACACTTTTTGTAACTAGCACTCATTTATTCCATCTGAGTAAATTGAAGCAAGTGAGTTAAAGCGTCTTGCTCAAGAAAACCTTGTACAACTATGGTGGAAATTGAACTCGATGTCTTTTGAAAATGAATTTGAATTAAAACCACTGTGTTCAATAATTAAAAATTAATGTTGAGGCTGAGTTTTTATTGCGTATTTAATGCATGGTGTATTTAATGCCCGTGCAATGCAGTTGCATTAAACACGCATACAAACACAATACCAAAACATTATTCTTTTTATAAAATTTCCGTGTTAGATTGTTTAAAATGCATAAAAAAGATTTTTTTTAAAATGAAAAACAAGAAACGTTTACATACATTTTTTCACTTTGCTAAGAAATTTACCTGTTGTATAAATGGACTAAACCAAATACTGAAGGCCTTGCATTATGTGAATTTAATACACCTGACAATGCAAATACTCCATAGAAATTTTATAATACATCATGCAAACCAAATATACAGAGACTTGCAAATAGTAAGTATGAGAAAATGTAATAATAGATAATAAGAATTTTCATTAGGCTTTTGAAAAAATGAAATGTTGAAAACATGTCCTGAAATTACTACCAATCTGACATCAACTTGGCACGTATGTATATACATGCATGTGCAATCCCTTGAACTGCACAAAAGCATTGTACAGCATGCACATGCTTGATGCTACAGTACAATGGAAGCCCAAATAGTTAAGACAAAACCCTCTTCCCCTTGTTCAATGTTGGCATAGCTCATGTAGTGGCTCTTGCAAAGCCCACTTATTCCTTGAAATGAAATTTTTCTATTGTACTACCTGGCCTGCATATTCAAACACTAGGGCAAAATATCCCTTACACCCGTTTTTTCTTTTATATTCATATCTTAAGTTTTTTTAAACTAATTTATTCAATTAATGTATCAAAAATTGATCTTTTCTAGTGTCAACTGGCCCCTCCAAGTGTCAACTGGCCCCTCCAAGTGTCAACTGGCCCCTCCAAGTGTCAACTGGCCCCCTGCAAAAAAAGTGAATAACCTTCAGCAAGATAAATACAATAATGTATGAGACTTCAATGAACACATTAAAAGTAGAAGCGTGGACCCAAAATTTGCGCTGCTAAGAAATTAAATTTTCTATGTGTGTGTCGTTTTCGTTGTCAAAAATAGAAATAAATTCTTTAATTTCTCCTCTTTTTATCCTATAATAAATTCACAGAGGCATGATATAAACTAATTTATTCAATTAATGTATCAAAAATTGATCTTCCCTAGAGTCAACTGGTCCCTCCAAGTGTCAACTGGCCCCTCCAAGTATCCAGGCCCCCTGCAAAAAAGTGAATAACCTTCAGCAAGATAAATACAATAATGTATGAGACTTCAATGAATACGTTAAAAGTAGAAGCAAGGTGAACCCAAAATTTGCGCTGCTAAGGAATTACATTTTCTTTGCTTTTATTGTTTTCATTGTCAGAAATATAAATAAATTCTTTGATTTCTCCTCTTTTTATCCCATAATAAATTCACAGAAGCTTGATATTTACTTATTCAGATATTTATTGAAGAAAAAAGTAGTTTCATTTCTTTCTTCAAACTGTGTACACCCCGAAATTCATGCACCAATGATAAACACGAAACTTTCAGCAGCTGTACCAGTAAGTGTAAAAAGACTTGAGCAAAAATATGGGAAGAAAAATATGACAAATATTTTCAAAGTGCCTATCATTGAAAATATAGTCAAGTTTTATTTAAAGTTTCACAAATTTACAGTTGAAATCATGAATTTCATGTTACCTTTTATCAAAGTAGGAGAAATATTAAGCTGCATGAACTTCATGCCTGCACGAACTTTGGGACACTCATTATACTATAACCATCATAAGAGTGTATCTATATGACTTTAACCAATTAAAAAAGAAGGTTTTGTATTTGACCATGGCCATGGAAAGAAAGTACCTCTTTACACCTACTGAAAATTCCTTCGACCTAGCAACTCTTGACTGAAGCAACAAAAGCAAAAGATTCAATAATTTACCATATACATATATCTATAAATAATTTTACATTTTTGTCAAACCAAACAATTCTCATTCACGTTGCATCCACCCACGATCCAATCTGTTTTCATATCATGCAAGTGCCAACATCCGTCCACATAATTCTTTTCTCAATGTTGCATACCTTTGGGCATTCTGAACTCTAAAATTAAATTAAAACCTGTATGTTGACTTACTGGTTTATCACATCCTATATCTTAGTTTCAACATTGAACTACGTTTGATGTGATAACAAGCATTTGTGGGAATACATGGCTAGTGATGACTTCTAGTGGAACAAAGTACATTTTTTTTTTAATGTGTGCCATTGCACCTGGTCTAATGCTGCATGTGGTAAACATTCAAACATGTACGTATACTGCATGTTCAGTGCAGCTGTTTATTATGGCTTAAACATAGTTTGCAGTTTTGAAGAACTACAACGAACTTAGTGAACTTGAATTAAAAATCTACTGCACCTAAAAGAACATTAATCTATTTTTCACAGACCTCCTTGGTGTAGATAGAGGTTAGTGCTTTGTCCTCTCCCCAGCACGTCACGGGTTTGTATCCTGGTGGGTCTGCAACCAGTGAGTTTACAACTGGTTATCAAAGGCCGTGGCCGTCTTGATATAATGTCCAGCACTGGATGCTTTCAGGAAGTTAAACCTTGCTATGCTATGCTCTAAAAGCTGGGGGCTATATGTAGTACAGAAACAATCAGCTACAAATTGGCTATTTCACTGCCGTCTGAATTTTAAGGCCTTAGTATGTAAATTTGTTGACATAGTATACAGTATGAACAAAAAGACCTCTTCATTATCTGATGTTATTCTTATCATTCATCCGCCATGTTTCGAAGGGGAGTAAGTGATCTTTGCCAAAAGGTTTTGAATCTCAGCCCTATCCCAATCAAAAAGGCAATCTCCAGTAAAGAAATACAGAAAGATTTGTCAGCTGTCTTCCTGTTCAAACATCACAAATTTGCATACATAAAAATCTCAAACTTTTGATCAGCCACAATCCTGAAACTATACACTGTATACAAATACAAATACAAAAATATCATTGTGCTATCCAAGACCTTTAAACTGCATTTTCTTTCAACAAAAATCTTTACAATGATTTTTTTTCCCTGATATTTTGTAGTTTTAAAAGCATATTTTGTAGCTTTAAAAGCATAGTAAAACCAAATACAGTAAAGTAACTACAATCAATCACCTGAAGAAATCAACTGTTAAAAAAAAAACATTTAATAAAAGAAGTCAACTAAAATGTCTTTAAAAATACATTAATAGTTGTTGAAAAAGTGAGGATGATGGCGCCAATCTTTTACAGTAGACTTTCCACACCAGTCATTTCTACACAAAACCAGACAAAACTTATCAACTTAAAAGTTTCTTTTCCATTTTGTTTAAGTCCGATTTCGTTTAAGATGAACTTGCTTCACCTCTCTGAGAGTCACAAGTCTTATGTATCAATAGGATTAGCAATGATGATTGGTTACTTAAGGGAAAGAAGACAAGCACTTGAACCTGAGGAAAAACTATTAAACAGGAAATCCTGCCAACCAACTTATCTACCTACTGTAGTGTAGTGGTTATCATACCTGTCTACAGACCACGAGGCCCTGGGTTTAAGCCTGGATTGGGTAGACATGCCAGACATGAAAAGAACAACATAAAAGCCAAAAAAATAAGTTGAAAATAACCATTATACAGCTTTTTTAAATATTCGGCCCAAATTGGTCAAGAAAGTATGCAAATTAATACTAATCAGCTACATACCGCTACAATTTTTATTTACATTATCAAAATCCCCCAATTTCCCATGTTTTGAATTAAAGTTAGTCATACAGTACATCAATCTGCATATTTATCATGAAAAAATATTTTAGAAGGCATGTGCAGTGCAGTACCTGTAAATAGATCAATTTGAAGAACCAAAATGTATAAAAAATACATAATCGAATTGCTTGGACATGCATTGAACTTACAAAATCTCAACTGAACCTTTTTTTAAATATTTTTAGAACTGGAAAATTTGATTAGCCATAACTCAAATTAAATATTTGTTCAAAATTTAAGAACTATTCTACTCAGAATCAGTGGCTTAGCCAGCATCACAACTTAAGTCAGTCTCACCTGGGGGAAACCTGTTTTAACTAACAGTGATGAGCAATTATCATACATGCAGTTTAAAAGGAATTGTATGAAAGGCTCAGTGGCGGGAAACGAACAAAATATTGGGGGACAATGAATTGTGCTGAAGCTGAAGTAGCGCAAATCAAAGAACATGGAGTCCAGGGGCCTGCTTAAGGGAAAGCACTGGTGGGGGCCAAAGGATAAAGCCCTCAGAAGTCCTGCGATTTTAGGCATATCTGTGGTTAGAATCATGCCAAAAAACACATTCAAGTTGCTTAAAACAGCTTGCAAATCTGCCTTGATGTGTGGTGGTACCCCCACAAAAAGATCAAATTTCATACTTTAAGAACATATGTTTGGAAGCTAAACATGACATAAGCCACCACTTTTTTTCACTATAAATATGACCCTCATCCTCCCACCCCTCCCCCTCCCCAAGCTCCCCCCGCTTTAACACCACTGGAAAGGCTGGTCAACTTTACTGTTGGGAAATTTTCCTTGTCCCCATCTTGCTTTGCCACTCCGTACATCTCAACGTTGTTTTTTTTATGATCAATCAGATTTGTCTTTCCTTTACAACAAATAAATGATAAATGTTGTTCATGTTTACATACAGTAACCAACCATTCTTCAAATTCATTTCATGTGTAAATGGCTCATGACAACATGTTTTGGGCAGGCAATCACTGTTAACCAACGGCTTTAACCTGAGGCATATTGCGAAAAATTCTTCTTAAGTGTACAGGAAATGTACATATAATTCCAAATCCTTTCAACCTTGATATCTTGTCTCCAGGTGTCTTTTTTTGGTTAAATATCAGTTTTTATTTTAAAATAAAACTGTATTCTTAAATTGTAACTGAAATTGAAGAAGTCACACACTTAAAACTATACATGCTTTCTTCTGCATGTGTACCTATGAGAGCTAAAAAAAAAGTTGTTTGTTTACTCTCCTTGCCAAAAAATAGGGGTGGTACTCAAAAAAAAATGTTTTTGTACTTTTAAAAGTCCCTACACTTGCAAAAATCCCTACAAATTCCCACAAAAATGGCGGTGGCAACCATTTTCTCCTGTTGACTGTTACTGTGGAGAAAATGAAGCTCAATGCCCAAGAACTTGTGATTGACTGACAGAATACAAAGTCCTGCCTGTTTGTAACGAGTGTGTCAGGTAAGGGAAAGAAAATCCCGAATCTCACAAAAACATCAGTGAGATATGAAAATTGAGCAAAATAAAAGGAACCAACAATCTGAAAATAAAGTGAAGTGTTTTAGTTCTGTTTCATAAGTGTGCTGGATACTATGAACCGGTGATTCTTAATAGGTGGCCCGCAGGCAAAATCTAACCCACCAGACAATCCAATCTGGCCCGCCAACAATAGTTGTAGTGGTAAGAAATCTGGCCCGCGAACAATAGTTGTAGTGGTAAAAAATCTGAATGACATTGGTAAAAATCCCAAAATACTCATTTATTTTGGTTTTTCCTATGCAGATCTGCGTACTACTGTATAACATTGCAGCTTAAGTTATGTAATGGGCAGACTTGCGGATTGTCAAAGGAAGGCTGATAAGAGAACTGCCAACATCTGGCATACATCCTTCTTATCATGTGCGCTCTCAGCTTGTTTGTATTTAGGGATTATTTTGACGGTTTTTCTTTGCCATGTGACGCTGGTTTTGCAACGCGATTGGCCCGCGGCCTGAGGCTGTTGTGAAATGATAGCCCTTGGAAAAAATTAATCAAGAACCCGTCCTATAAACCCTGAGTGAGCCAGTGTTGTGTCGAAAGTGTCGTCAGAAAATATTCCATTTCAGTGATCAGTAGAAAAAAAGAACGAAAGAAAAACATTTCACCGCCCACCCCTCCCTTACAATTTTCCACCCGCCCCTCCCTTTCAAGTTTTTACCCGCCCCTCATTACAATTTTTTACAAGAAAGGGCAAACAAACAATTTTTGTAGGCCTTATTTTTCTACCCATACTTCATATAAACGTTAAAATTGGACATATTTTATGAGAGTTGAGAGATGCCACAAATAATTCAAGGGTAGCTCTGACTTTAGATGTGTGTTTACGTACCCAGCGATCCTTAAACTCCTTTAAATCAGCTTTTAAAAGATATCTCTTAAATAATTATTGACCTCTTTATGCATCCCTTCCATTGGCAAGGTGGTGTGGGTGGGATTAAGTAATTAAGTGTTGATTATTTTTTCTTTGTATTGGGTGGCCTGGAATTCAAATAAGCACTGCTTCCTCCATGTCTCCTCTGCATATTTGTTATCATGTAAATAATTGCACATAAAATTAATCATGCGTATTTATTTAATAACATATGCTGCTCTGTATATTATCAATTACCTCTGTGCATTTTTTTTTTTGTGCACATTATAATATTTGTCACATGTTATGTTGCAGAAATAAATAAAAAAATAAGACACCAGATAGGGAAAGAGAAAAAAGGTCAAAGACATGGAGATGGAGGTGAATGGTAGAGGAGGGAGAGAGAAAAACATGGATGGGGAAGCTGGAATCAGGTGAGGGAAGTGGCACACTTGAGGATAAGGAAGCAGTGAGTGAGTGAGTTGCATGTTGTTAGCAGCCCTAATTGCTATTTCATGTTTTGTTCATTGCTTACCTTCCACCTGTGTAGCTTCCTTATGTAGTGTATACCAGAGTATTAGCTAGACAAGTTTGAGTGCTGAGTTCCAGTGATAATCCAAGGTGACCTCCTAGACCCCCTTCCCCTCCCATGAAGAACTGTTCAAATATAGTCCACTTCTATTGACAAATTGTCAATGAAAAAGTTTTTTTTTAATCGGAATGGTTGAAGAATTTGTAAAATATTTTTTATGTGCAATGGATATTCAACTGTCAAAGTGCCCTCCCCTCCTCCCCAGAAAAAGTACAAACATATGCCGGAAACTCTTCTCTTCAGCCCAGCGCCACCCACGTAGCTAGAACCCTGGTGTATACTAATTCTGCATAAGCTCAATTTATACAAAAGGATGGAAGTTTAAATAAATACGGTGACCTGACAATGTTTACTGTTTGTCTTTCAGTGTTAGCAAGAAGGAGATGTCTTGTCAGATATGAAAACATAGCACATACCTTTAAAGGTATGTTATAATATGACCACCAAATGGTTACTCTCTTTGTCATTTACAAAGGGCAAAAAGTTAAATCTTACAGTGCACCAATCAGCACACCAGACTACAAATCTACATTGAGGTAACAAGGTTCTGATTCTACAGTAAATTTTTTTTAAAGGGAATATTCAAGGGTCAACAAATGTCTGATTTGTGTAGAAATGACTGAAATAAAAGACTACTTGTCACTACTACTTAGCTTAGTGACATCACGGCATTCTCACATTTCTCAAAAGCATTTATGCATTTTGCTGTAATATTCGGTGAGTCTTCATATGTAAAGAGAAACATTTAGACAGTCTTGTGAAGTACAATAACTGTGATTAACCACTTAAAGAAACTTTACAAAATTTCAAGTAGTACAAAACGTTTAATCAATTTTCAACAGTACATTGAACGCCATACTGTAAAGGTGAGGGTGTGACATCACTTGTCTACAGTGAACTATCTACACTAGTCAATTTCAAACAAACTGTGACTAATACCATAAACCTAGCAACGTTGTGTAACAAAGAAAATATATTGTACTTCTCTTGATTTATTTTTGTAATGAACAATTCACAAAAGGTGCCCACAGCAGTTTTGGTTTTTCAGCAAAAGTACACTTTGTTCAATTTGCCCACAAAAATGCACAGCGCTAGTAAAATAGTTTCCAGAAGAAAATTCCACAAGGTCATTTTTCCTCTTGAGTAGGCAACCACCCAATTGTGTGAATGATATCACCTTTCTGAATGGCTAATCAATTCCTTACAATCTGTCTGACCTGATTAAAAGTAATAAGTAAACTATTTAACAAATACTGGACATAATTCAAAATGTTACATTCTAATTCATATTCACAAAACCAGCAGCTGACCAAATAAGCAATTATGTTCAATGTAATGTTCTTGTCAGTTGTATGACTCACCCCTACTACCCCTGGAAATGTCAGTCAAAGGTGAGTCATTCACATATTAAACAGTGACTCACATGTGTGTCATTGTACCAAATTGTCAGTCACCAGAGTGATTCTGAGGGGAGTCAATTTGTTTCAGACCCATTGACTTTGTACAGAGACAAGTGATTTTGGGCAAGTCATTTGCACAAGAAATATCAGTCAAATAAGTGACTGAGGGGTGCATTAATGTACATGTTTTGAACACCCACCTTGGTGTAATGACTCACCTTGTCCGGAAATAAGGGGGGGGAATCCCACAATTGACAAGTGCATAATACTGTACTTAAGAGCCAATGAGACTTACCAATATCTGTATGAGTTGGTACTTTGCAGATGCTCCAGAAGCACTTGACATGGTACCAGTTTGGAATCTTTCCATCAAAATGAGGAGACTAAACAGAAGATACAAGAATGATAAATGGAAATGATTATTCAGCTCTACAAAGAAGAAGTTTCTATACCCTGCCTGTATACAATACAACAAAGCAGACATAAAGTCTGATATCTTCTGACCAGGGATCTGTTCCCAAATATCAGATCCCTGTTCTGACCAAGCTTTATAACTCCCTAAGCAATCTAACACATTTTCTGAAAGTATCAAAAACTTTTATTCTACTACTATGGGAGCACCCATTTTGATTTCTAAACATGCTGAAAATGATGTCATACACCCAGCAGGGTCTTGGAATGTAATGTAATTCTTTATAATCTATAAGGTGTGGGCGGGGTGGTGGGGCGGGGGTGGTGAGGGGCGGGGGAGGTGAGGGACGGGGCAGGGGCTGGGGAGGGGCAGGGATGGGGGAGAAGCAGGGGAGGGGTCGGTGTCGTAGACTCTTTTTTTCTTTCTTTTTAACCATTTTCTAACATTTACATTTTCCACAAACAACTAGGTATCTGGACCTCAAACTTTAACCCTCTTCCTTCCCCTTCCCATAGAATCATAGATTTGGTTTGACCTGTGAAAAAATCATCGGTTCACTGCTAGCTAGACTCTCAAACATGAGACCTCCAGTGCCTCACTTATATGCTCAACTGACCGAGTCACCTTCTATACAATGCAAAGCTATAGCAAAATACACACAATATTTTTGCATCTTTAAATCTTAATAATAAATAGGTCTACTGTGTGTACAAATTTCTGGAAAATCAATACTGTTCTGTAACACGTAATAGGCCTATGTGATATTGCCATTTATTAATGTGAGCTTTACTGTATTTTCTATCAAGCAAAGTGTTTGTTCTGTGAGGAACTTCACTGTCCGGGTCATATTGGGCAATTCCAGAAAATAAGTGTATGGAGAGGGGGAGGGGGGGGGAAGGTTGACAGCAATCAGAATCGGGGTGGGTGGTGGTCAGCCTAGTCTGGAATCGGAATCGAGGTGGTTGGGGGTGGGTGTCTGTAAGAATGTCACTGACTGAGGGGTCAGGTAGCTTAGTTGGTAGAGCACACGACTGAGATGCTGGAAGTCACGGTTCAAGCCTCGGACAGGCCTAACCAGTTTTTCCACAGCTATGCAGACAGATACGCCGATCATCAAAGCGGAAGTACGTCGTTTGCAGCTCCGGCTTCTCATTCAGCTGTTGAGCAAAGTGGCAATGGTTGACTGGTGCTCGCCGTCCTTCGGAGGGGACGTTAATCTGTCAGTCCCGATGGTAGGACAGTCACACCCTACCTGGTTCTCTGAGCACTTCTCGAAAAGATCCATATAGGAAGTCTTGCCGAGTTCCCGTAAGGGAGAATCATGTACAAACAAACAAACAAACAGACCCCCACCCCCCCTCCTCAGTACACTTATTGTCTGGAATTGCCCATTACAGTACGCAGGCAAGATTTAAATATATAAAAAAAAAGGTTCTTTATATTGATTGACTGATGTTCAGCTGTGACCCTGACGGTCTTTTTTCCAGCACCTTTTCGGCCCATTAGACCTAACGTTAGATTATAGGCCTATGCTAAAAAGAATGCATCTCTTTCTTCCCTCACAGTCACACACTAAAGCCTAAGGATTGGAATGCTTTACTGTCAGACATTGTACATGCACCAAGTCTCAACTGTTTCAAAGCTAAACTTTTTAACACTTGTATTGCTAACTAGTTTTTTTTACTCATACTTTTTACACTCAGTTGGCGTTTATGTCCTTTTGAAGGATTTGACTTAACTGATTCAGATACTAACGTTTACTTTAACACTTAACGTAGGCCTATCACTATCATTGATAATAATCTTTCTTACCTGGATCATTTTCGCCAGTCTTAAACTTTCCTTGGAAATTGGATTTTTGCACTTCTTACAGCTTGCCCTTCCACTCTTAGCATATTCAGCTTTGTATGGATAGTCATCTGCATTCATTTTGAATCTGATTTACGTCTTTACTTCTGAACGAAAAGCAATCACAAACACTACACGGCACGTGTATAGTTGCACAGGGTTCACGAAATGGCAACTACTTGTACACTGTGTAGGCTGGGCCTATGAACTGTACAAGCCTATAAACTGTACGATACATCACGGCAACGTGCGTGCAAAACCTGGAATTCCCAGTTTCACAAGTTTGTTTTGACATGTGCTTGATGACGTCATTTAATGGCGGAATGACAAGAGTGTTTTGTAAGCCTCGAAAAGTTGAAACTGTATGGGGGTGGGGGCAGGGGAGGACAGGTAGAACTTTTCCACTTTCTTCCGAATTTGTATCTTTGATCGTGATGTTTTGCATTTTAGCGTGATTTGTCCCCACTTTTGACTTTGCTCGTCCATTTTCGGTCAGCGAATCCCAGATAATATCAGGGGCACGACCAGGGAAATATGTTGGGATATCTTCCATATCCAAAACTTTCAACATATAGGCCTAACACATTTTTTGTAATTGAAATAGCATAGGTTCGTGATACTAAGGTAATGAAATAACATGAACTAAATGATTAACACACAATATAATTATAAAAACACAGTTTTCTAATAATAATAATAATAATAGGTGCTGTTTATAACTTCTACAGTACTAACTATAATCAGTGCCACTTTACAATCAAAATAAAAAGCAAAAAGTTAAGCAGAGTATTAGTAATAATTTAAATGCTAATTAAAAAAGGTAAGTTTTAAGTTTCTTCTTGAAAAGGGGGAAAGAGGTTATACATTGTATCTCGGCCGGCAATTATATTCTTTTGGTCCAGCCACAGAAAATGCACGATCCCCAAAGATTTTTCTGTAAGTTTTTGGCATTTCGAATGTGCAAGAATGAGTTGATCTCAGTGAATAATTGCTTTGTTTTACATGAAAATAACTTAAGTAAGTTGGCGCTAATCCAGTTATAAATTTGAAAGACATGCATAGCAACCGAAATAAAATTCTAAACCAATATTGGCAACCAATGCCACTTCAAGCATTATAATAATTCTTCCCTAAAATCAATCTCGCTGCAAAATTTTGAACCCTTTGTAATTTAGTTATTGACGTACTTGGCAAGCCATTATACAACATACTACAATAGTCAAGCTTAGAATTTATAAGAGAAAGTACCAACTGTTAAAGGGACTGATTGTTTAAATGACTGCATAATGACCTTAGGCGACGGTAGCACATACATAGCTGTTTTACACTTTTTATCTGTCTTTCAAATGTTAGCTAATTGTCCAACCAAACCCCAAGATATTTAATACACTGACTATCATCCACGTGGACATTATTGATACCAAACCGTACCTTGATGTAATTGGACCTTGCTATTAAATTGTATGTATAAGTTAAGTTTTATTATTATTCAGTTTTAGTCTTTTTTTCATTCATTCGGGTTGAGACAAGGATAGCATATTCTTCCAAAGCATCAATGCAATGCTGCTCATCCAAAAAGCTGTTTGCTGCGAAACTGCTATGATATGAATGGTCGTCAGTGTATCCCATGAGAGTAATCTCTAGCATGTTTCCGATTTGAATTGGTGTAATTATGAACAGTGCTTGCGTAAAGATTGTACAGAACCGGGCCTGCACAACTGCCTTGAGGCACGGAGAATGGAAGGCTGATGATCTCCTCAGAAAGCGATTGCTATTCGAACTGAATTTTCTTCTATTTAAATAGTTATGGAACCATTGTAATGCCTTACCATCTATTCCAAATTGGTTGTGCAATACCTTCAGCATAATGTCATGGTCCACTGTATCAAAGGTGGCGGAAAGATCTAGAGCCAGCAGAGGTGTAATCCGTTGCCTATCCATACTGCACATTACATCATTGGTAACTTTTAATAAGACAGTTTCTGTGCTATACGACTCATCGCTTACATTGTCAGGTAGCAATTCATTGGTTTTAAGATGATCATTCAGATGTAATAACATCCCTTTTTTAACTATTTTAGATATAAATGGCAGGTTATTCACTGGTCTGTAATTTGAGAGAACCAGTTCTAGTCCTGGCTTCTCAAGTAATGGTTTCAGATGGAGGTTTTCCATAAAGAAGAAAATTCACTTAAATTATTAAGAAGAAAATTCACGAGTCAATTAAGGAGTTATCTATAACCTTTGTGAGAAGAGGAGGGAGAACATCTACATGAGTTTTTATTAACTTTGCTGGAAATGGGTCTGTGTGACAATTAGTAAAATTGGCATTCAAAATTAACTTTTAAATCTCTTCATTTAATGGAGGGAAAGTAGAAAAATCTTGACAATTTCTTACTGGGAGGGGGGTGGGGAGGGGTTAAACAGTTGATAATCTTTAAGATTATTAACGCCTATCCACGACAGATTGTAATTTATAACTCGTAGGTCTTGAGGGACAGCGTCAAGGCCTGAGCTTTAGTCAGAATTTTTTGGACAATATTTTGTTTTACTATAATTGTGGGAATTTTAATTGTGGTGTTTGCTGGATCAGCAAGGTCGGTGAATTTCAATTGTGGTGTTTGCTGGATCAGCAAGGTAGGTTATAGACTGAACCGATATCATAGTACAAAAGAACAAGAGGTTACAGGGATTGCAGCTTCGGAAAGTTCAAACTTCTTTCATTGAAAGCCACAAATATTTCATAACGCATGCGCCAAGATATGCCGTGCCGGTGGAAGGGTATATTCTTCCAGACATAAAATTCGAAAAATATGGTACTAAAACACACACATTTTTCCTATAAATATCCGACAAACCTCACAAATTAAAAAATCCCAGACGGGGGGGTACACTGTTACAGAGGGTTTGAGAAAATGGGTATAGCTTTGATCAAATATTATGGGGCCCCTAAGGTGACATGAAAGTACAAATATTATTTCGTTTAAACGAAATGTTATTTCGTTTAAACGGAATATTATTTCGTTTAAATGAAATAATATTTTGTTCAAATGGAATAATATATTTCTCTTTTATGTTACCTTAGGGACTCTGTAAGATATAACACGACTGGAAGAGAAATTTTGCTTGTATTAATAAAATACATCACATATGCAGTGGCGTAGGAACGGGGACAATAATTATATTGAGGGGGAGGGAGGGGGGGGCAAGTACCATTTTGGCCCCCAATATACTGAAGTTCTAAAGAATTGATTTTGAAGAGTCAGATTCCATGCTTGGCTTCTTTTCTTCCTACAATCTTCCATTCTCAGGAAATCTACTCTTCAAAATTTCCTTCATTTACGTGAAATTGGCTTCAATTTTCTCCCTTTTTGAGAAATCTTCAAAACGTTTCTATGAAATTGTGTAAAATTTCCTTCATTTTTGTTAAGTTTTCTTCAATCCCCCCATCCTTTTACAAATAGTCAGTGAACCGTGAGAGACTCATATAGTTTTGTAGGTTTGTTGGGACAAATGACATCCCCCAATGTCAAATATCTTCCTACCCTGCCGATATGCAGTTGAACTTCAAAGATCCCTTGAATGAAAGATGGTAGCTCTTTCTACAAAGATAAATCAAGTGCGAGCATTCTATGCTAATTCTGATCAAAATTTTCAAATACCTAAAATCGCAGAGCTTTCAGGTGCTTCGCTCCCAGGACCCCCACCGGGGCTTCGCTGGACCCCACTAGGGGCCCTTAGGCGGCCCCTAGAACCCCATACTGCTAAGCTTGGCACTATACGCACTCACACTGACGCCAGGTAGCATACATACAATTTGTCATAAATTCGACCACCCCCCCCCTACCCCAACTAGAGTACCCTAGCTACGCCCCTGGATATTGTTTTATCATATTTTGACATTTTCAACAAATATATATCATCAGCAAATTCTGATAAGCCTTGATAAGTGCCCATACAAAAATAGTCGCCCCTAAATTATGCCAATTTCGCCCCCATTCCAACTAAAGGATCTTTTTTGGTTCCGATACTATCAGTATCAGAAACCTATTCAGTCGTCTGCACAATGTATGTATGTAGGCCTATGTATGGGTGTGTGTGTATGTCTGTGATGCTTTGCTTGTAAACATGATATCTCCTGAACATGACCCATAGATGGTCCCTATTGTTTTTAGTATCGCTTTTGTGTATATTAAGGGTGGGCGGGGCAAAATGTAAAAATCTTCAAATGCTCATATTTTGATAACCATATGTTTGCATCTCCTTTGGTATATATAGGTGTTGCAGTTGGTGTAGATGCCCAAGTTATAAAAATGTTCAAAATCACTGATATGAATTGTGAGCCGGTCATAATATGGTTTTACTTAAACCAGCTTGAAAACACGATATCTTCTGAACCATACATCAGTGCATGTCGCATTTGGCACATTAATAAATCATGACTCAAAGATAGCCCCTATTGTTTTTTGGTGTCAATATCATACATATTAATGAGTGGGTGGGGCTTAGTGAAAAAAATCTTAAAGTTTTCAAATCTTCACAAGTGCGTGCCAGTTTTGCTTCTTATGTGGCATGCTTATGTATAGTGTGCACATGCTTATGTTCTTAAAATGTCATATTTAATTAATTTTGAAATTAGAAAATATATCTTTATTCCACCCACAACCTGTAAATTTCTATGAAATTAATTTCTTTACTACCGTTGTAAATTACCACTCTTTCATAAACCTATTAGTTGCTTTGTTTATTGTCTGTAATAGCATTATTGTTCTCCTAGGACAGAGACTAGATGACTTAATACAGTAGGTGGCAGCAACTGCCCCCCTTTGAACTGCATTCCTTCTCAATGCTGAACAATTGCAAAGTGTGTTTCATGGGTTGATCATCATTAGTGACTTTGTATAATTACCTAAAATGCTTAAAAGAAACAAATACTTTAATCTAGTGGTCATATCATGACGTTGTCAAGTTAGAGGTTCCTGATTCAATTCCCGGCGGGTCCTCATCCATCAATTCTTCACAGGTGGATTATGTCTGTGTAACCGTAACTGTTGAGGATTTGATGTAAAATACCCAACATATCCATCTACATTTTAAAACCTTAATGTAAAAACTTATCAGTTTAAAACACAGATATTTATAGTGTATTAGCACCAACCAATCAAAGATTCATTCCCACAACTTGGGGAGGGAGGAAATTGACATCAAAGTCATTCACACACGCTCTAGAATAGGAATGGTCAAATAAAGATCATATTTTGGTCAAATGGACATTTAATTTTTGAACGGTTAGTTCGGAGCAGACTTGACTGTGTTATAGTCAGATTTGACCATTTTTTTTTGATTGCATAAATAGGGCCAGACTTCCTTCTGTGACAGGGGAGGGGGAGGGGGCTATGAAACATTCTGGTGTAAAAATTCAAATGACCAGTGAGACTGGGTGAGACCAGTGTTGCTTAGGGAGGGTGCTAGATGGATTCCCCTCTTTTTATTACAATTCCATCTTCAAATAAATTATGAATGAAGAAAACATTTACTATTGCTTGGAATTAAACCCCTCAAGAACTTGTGAACTAAACTCCCATGGCAACTTGGAACTAAACCCCCACGGCAACTTGGAATTAATCTCCTACACAGCATGGAATTAAGCCCCGCACAGCTTAGAATTAAGCGCCTGCACAGCTTGGAATTAAGCGCCTGCACAGCTTGGAATTAAGCGCCTGCACAGCTTGGAATTAAGCGCCTGCACAGCTTGGAATTAAGCGCCTGCACAGCTTGGAATTAAGCGCCTGTACAGCTTGGAATTAAGCGCCTGCACAGCTTAGAATTAAGCGCCTGCACAGCTTGGAATTAAGCGCCTGCACAGCAGCGCCTGCACAGCTTGGAATTAGCGCCTGCACAGCTTGAAGCGCCTGCACAGCTTGGAATTAAGCGCCTGCACAGCTTGGAATTAAGCGCCTGCACAGCTCGGAATTAAGCGCCTGCACAGCTTGGAATTAAGCGCCTGCACAGCTTGGAATTAAACCCCCACTATATTTCATGACTCCAACCATATCCCTCAAGTGCAATGAATATTCATTGCATTTTCAATACGGTCGAATCAAAGCCCCGCATCCAGCTTAGAATTAAGCGCCCACACTGAGCTTGGAATTAGGCCCTCAATGGTGTAGTGGGAATTAAGCCCTCCTTGGTGTAGTAGTGGTTAGTGCTTTATCCTCTCATCGGCATGTCCTGGGTTTGTATCTTGGTGGGCCTGCAACCAGTGAGTTCACAACTGGTTATGAAAGGCCGTGGCCGTCTTGATATAATGTTTAGCACTGGATGCTTTTGGGACGTTAAACCTTGCTATGCTATGCTAAGTTCCCGCACCGGGCTTGGAATTAAGCCCCCACGACAACTTGGAATTAATCCCCAACAACAACTTGAGAGTTAAGCTCCCAAACAGTTTGATATTAAGCCCCACACAGCTTGGAATTAGGCGCTTGCACAGCTTGGAATTAAGCCCCCGCTATATTTCATGACTCGACCCATATCCCCCTCAAGTGCAATGAATATTCATTGCATTTTCAGTACACTCGATACCTTCAACTTGTCGAAATATATTTATTCAAACTTTTCCATGCAGTTACAAATTCCTGAAATTACAGATAAATGTCTCTATTATGCAATTCTTTCATTCATTCAGATGATTCATTCATGGGTTGATTATCATTAGCAGATAATCTCTGGCTATTTAATTATCTATAAGCTTGAGCAATTAAGAGACCTCTAGTGGTTATAACATCAGCTTGACAATTTAGTTTAATTCCTGGTGGGTCTCCAAAATTTATAACATCTCCGAACAATAAATTGTTTCAGCAAAATATTTTAATTTCCCCTAAAATCTGGACTATTACATTTTAATTATTAGATAATTCAATCTTTTTCTTCAAAGACATACCCCATATCCTTCTCCCAAACATGCACTTTTAAGGTGAGATTTTAAAAAATCAAAATTTTCTTTGATCCGATGGGTTTTTCTTAGTTCCACTCCCTCCCCCCTTATGAGTTATGCCCTCCACGATCCCCAGCCCAATTCATGGATGAAGTTTGAGAGCATGCATATCATTATGCAGAGATGTCTAGAGTTTATTAAGCTATTTGGATGAGGAGGAAATGCTCTTTCCCCCTCCAATATAAAATAGGACCTATTAATTCATGATGGATGAAAAAAAACCTTCTTTACTTCCATGGGCACCTAGTACAAAATTACTTCAATTATATGACTATAATATTAAACATTTCTCTGTTTGCAGAGAAAGGGGCTATAAAACATGCTTGAAATTCAATTGGGTCTCACTGGGGGCTCTAACTGATTAAGCAGATCTCAATATCTTCAGATGTTAATCATAATATAAGCAGTGAAGAGTCCTGCCTGCACCACAACAGCTTCTAAAAAAATAAGGCATCAGAACTACACAACCTTTTGGTTTATAGTTAAAAATAACTGTAAAATTCCATGGTGAAAGTCAAATTTGCATTGGTGAAAAGGAAGAAAACAATTTTATCGTTCTCTTGCAACAATCAAATTAGAATATTTTCCATGCCCTTTTCCTACCTTTGGCTCAAATCTATTTTACCGTTATGTATTTCTTTAGAGAGATTTAAATTAGGAGAGATGCATTGTGGGTTATAATGACAAAACTCTCCTGATTGGGAGACCTCCCGTTCAGGGGCGTTGACCGAACTGTTCATAGTACAAAGAATGTAAACAGACATTGTATAAAGAGCTCGGACCTGTATAGGGAGCTCAGACAAAAAAAGGTAGCTGAAACCAGAATAGGTAGCTTGGACAAGTATAGAGAGCTGAGACCAGTATAGGGAGCTGAGACCAGTAGAGGGAACTTGGACCAGTATAGAGAGCTGAGACCAGTATAGGGAGCTGAGACCAGAATAGGGAGCTGGACCAGAATAGGGAGCTCAAACCAGTATAGGGAGCTCGGACCAGTACTTGTTCTAGCTCCCTATACTGGTGTGAGCTCCCTATACTGGTCTCAGCTCTCTATACTGGTCTGAGCTCCCTATACTGGTCTGAGCTCCGTATACTGGTCTCAGCTCTCTATACTGGTCTGAGCTCTCTATACTGGTCCAAGCTACCTATACTGGTCCGAGCTCCCTATACTGGTCCGAGCTCCCTATACTGGTCCGAGCTCCCAATACTGGTCCGAGCTCCCTATACTGTTCCGAGTTCCCTATACTGGTCTCAGCTCCCTATACTGGTCTGAGCTCTCTATACTGGTCCAAACTACCTATACTGGTCCGAGCTCCCTATACTGGTCCAAGCTCCCTATACTGGTCCGAGCTCCCAATACTGGTCCGAGCTCCCTATACTGTTCCGAGTTCCCTATACTGGTCGGAGTTCCCTACACTGGTCCCTATACTGGTCTGAGGTCCCTATACTGGTCCGAGGTCCCTATACAGGTCCAAAATCCCTATACTGGTCCAAAATCCCTACACTGGTCTGAGCTACCTATACAGCTCCGACCTTACTATATTGGTCTGAGCTCCCTATACTGATCTGATCTTCCTATACTGGTCCGAGCTCCCTATACTGGTCCGAGCTCCCTATACTGGTCCGAGCTCCCTATACTGGTCCGAGCTCGGACCAGTACAGGGAGCACAAACCAATAGAGAGCTCGGACCAGTAAAAGAAGATCAGAACAGCGTATTATACCAAATATTCATTTTATGCAATATACAAATACATGATGAGAAATAAATATGAATACATCTATGATAAGAACACAAACATTGTATAGGGAGCTTGCACCAATATAGGGAGCTCAGACCAGTATAGGGAGCTCAGACCAGTAAAGGGAGCTCAGACCAGTAAAGGAAGATCAGAACAGCATTTTATACCAAACATGCATTTTATGCAAAATACTGTAAGATGATAGAAAATAAATATGGATACATCTATGATTAGAAGACAAACATTATATAATATTATACCAAACATGCATTTTATGCAAAAAACTATAAAATGATAAGAAATAAATATGAGTACATCTATGATCAGAACACAAACATTGTATGGGAGCTTGCACCAGTATAGGGAGCTCAGACCAGTACAGGGAGCTCGGACTAGTAAAGGAACATCAGATCAGCATTTTATACCAAACATGCATTTTATGCAAAATACTATAAATGATGAAAAATAAATATGAATACATCTATGATTAGAACACAAATATTGTTTAATATTATACCAAACATGCATTTTATGCAAAAGAATAAAAAATGATAAAAAATAAATATGAATACATCTATGATCAGAATACAAACATTGTATAGGGAGATTGCACCAATATAGGGAGCTCAGACCAGTATATGCAGCTCAGATTAGTAAAGGAAGATCAGAACAGCAATTTATACCAAACATGCATTTTATGCATTATATAAAATGACACTCAAGAAATAAATATGAATACATTTATGATCAGAACACAAACATTGTATAGGAAGCTAATTGCACCAGTATTGGGAGCTCAGACCAGTATAGGTCGCTTGCACCAGTATAGGGAGCTCAGACCAGTATAGGTTGTTCCCACCAATACAGGGAGATCGGACCGGTACAGGCAGCTCAGAACAGTACAGGCAGCTCAGACCAAGGAGCTTCTACACATGGAGATCTGACGGTCGTAAAACCTTTGAAGCAATGTGTGTAGCCGCCGTCGTAAAACTCCCTAAATCACTCATCTAAGGTCGTAAAAAAAACTCCAATAAATCACTTCACACTATGCGCTTTGACACCGCTCTCGTGAGCTGGCCCGACACGTAATAGGTGTACCAACTTGTGTGTAACGATCGTATATACACAATTACATATACTACATTTCTTGGTAGTTTTGGGTGCTTAAGTGAACAATATTCAAGCTTACGGAAAAGAAAAGAAGCTTTTTGTCTTCTGACTTACCATATCACATGTACCCAGGCAAATGTCTTTACCACTTTTTAACAAGATATAAAAAAATCAGTGCATTTTGGGGAAAATTTGCCTCCTGTCGCCACACTTTTTGATGAGAGGCCTAACCCCACCCTCCCTTTCTTTTACACACACTTTCCAAATGAGAATTACGTCTCTAGCTGGGTACTTGCCAAACAGTATGTAGGACTAAAATTACTCGCTGTGGGTACTCACTCTGACATTGACAAATTTTGAGCCAGATTTGTTTACGGGGTTGTGGGGAATGAAGCAAGTGAAAAGGGATTTTGTCAAACACAAGTAAGGACCAGGTACTCACCCTGTGACATTTACCTACTACAATGAGTCACCCTATGTGACATTTACCCACCACGAGGAGTACCCACTCTTGATATATATCAAATCCGAATCAGACTAGTTTACGGGGTGGGAATGAAGTGCAATGGGCTTTAATCAAACACAAGAGGCCAGGTACCCACTCTGTGTGACATTTACCCACTACATACTGTATGTAATATTTACCCACTGCATTTAGTACCAACTCTGACATTGACCAATTCCGACTTGTTCATTGAGGTGAGGAATGAAGCATTTGATGAACTCTAGAGAGGACCAGGCCAATAGGCGGAATACCTTTCCTTTTGTCCCCTCAAATTCAATCTATAGGCCCCAGGCCCCTGAAAGCTCTATTTGTTTGGCGGTCTTGGGAAAGTGACTGTATAAAATTCAGGATTTTGTGAAATTATGCCTTAACGGCCTTACCTTATAGCCCTTAAGGACAACAGTATATACCAGCTAGGTATAAATTTACAAGTCATCATTAATCCCCACCCCCTACCAACACCAAAAAGGACAATAGAAAGCAAATTCAGTAGTCAAAACAAGATTTATTGAAATAGATCAACTTCTGCAAAAAATATGAAGAATACTCAACTATCAAGATTGATCTCCATAAATGCAAAATAAACGATTATGAATTTTGCAGCACTTCTTACCTGGAAAAATAGTAACTAAATATTCCAAAGTTATCCGATTATGATATGAATTTCACCCACAAACCAATCATGTTAAGTGTTACAAAGAAAGACTAAAGATAAGCAAAGTAAAATGTGTTAATACATTTTCAAAAACATTTTCAAATACATCATACAATTGACACACAACGAAAGTCTCTTATAAATGAAACTGACGTATTCTCATAATTAATATCTTTCCAATTCTGTACAGTTACAGAAGAAAATAGATTAAAGAAAAATTACTGTTGAGCCTGTAGCTGAATTCTAAGTTGTTGAAGACCTTAAATACCTACTTCTTTCCTGGGATATAGTGCATGCAACTTGTATTTTACCTGACAAATAATTCAAACAGTAAGTTGATGCCCACGTCTAATAAAACTCTTTCTGTCTCTCTTTGAAGCTTCTCAACCTCAGCTTCATAATATCATACTTGAAACAATGAAAATGTGGACTCATTTATTTATAGCATATAGCATTTATACAGTACTAGTTGCTCTGCAAATGTTAATGAAACCTTTAGTGTTTACATTTCCAAAGGCACCTACTAGCATCACCAACCAAATTAAATCAAGTTCTGTTGTGTGCCTTTGTTGTGTGTAATCGGATTTCCCTTTTGATTTGCTTTTAAGTTTATCTGTAAATATTCATCTTTTCTACAGTACCATACAGATAACATTTGCTGTAAAATCTGAACAGCTTAAGACTAATTAATAGTCACAATAAACATTTTATGTGAAATCGGTTGAAGTAAGTTTCTATAAAACTTCCCTATCAAATTAAGAACGAACAAGTATAAAGATTCGAGACACAATTTACCTTTCTAAAATGGTGAAAGCCAATAAACTTATAAATAAACCTTATATTACACTCTTGCATTTATCATTTAACTTTTTTTTTTTATTATAAGAATCAACAAGACACACATAAGTTAACTATTAATGTGCAGTAAACATTTAGCACAAGACACTGCATAATACTGAATAAAACTGCCTTACAATTGAAAAAAAAACATAACCAAAAGCAAGAAAAGCATAAGCAAAAGCCATACCATCAATATGTAATTTTTTTTTTTGTTGGTCGCCCATAGTCAAGTTTTTGTGAATGCAATGATTCAACACTTTCAGTGGTGATTTACATACATAACGGGGTTGATGTTGTCTTATTTTGCCAACCCCAAGATATTTGCGCATAGACTACTAATTCAATCAATAGTGGCTGAGGAAGTAGTGTTATAAGTATGAAGCACAATAAACATCAGGATCGTCTACTAACTGTGGTGTAGCGGTTATCATACTTGTCTACAGACCACGAGGCCGTGGGTTCAAGCCTGGGTTGGGTAGACACGCCAGTGTACCACAACTGGTTATCTATCAAAGGCCGTGGACATTGACTTGGTTGTCGATGTTATGTCTGTCCGTACGTCCTACCTATGTTCTTGTCCCGGTCGTATAAGCGTTTGGTGATGGCATTGTTACTATCATAACCGAATACGCAGGCGACGACCCGTCATTGTAATTGTGTGTTCACTCGCGTCATCGCGTCAGGATGTCAAGCAACTTTCTCAAAACCAGATTCCCTCTGTAACTGTAGATAGCCTACTAGTATGATAACAAAATCAGTCAGATTTGTATAAACATCAGATCTATAAAGATATTAGGAAAATAATTTACAGAAGGGCTAATGCAGTTCATCTGATATTAGGCCTATCTGATATTTGACCACCTTTTCCTGTTTGGCAGAGGCTCGTCACTAATTTCTGCTTCACTTGGTTGACAGGCAGTTACATTGCTTTTTAATGCTCCAATTTCTACCTGCAACAACATTGGTTTAGCATGTGATGTCCAAACTGCTCCATTGTTGGGTTGTCATGGGAACCTCTGGCTCCAAGCTGTTTAACAAAGAACTCTTCAATGGGTTCCTGGTTGAACTTGTTGCTTAGTACAAATGTCTTACCTTCTACTTGCAGCAATTCCTTTCTAATTTCAACAAATGAGTTCACTATGAAAGAAAAAGAGAACAACAACTGTTGTAACTTGAATTTTTTATACTGATTTCTTTTAAAAAAACACAGTATATGAAACCTGTGACATTGATGTGAAAAAAAAACAATGAGTTTTTTCTTTTATCTATTTTACATATTATTATTATTTATTTTGTGGGAAGGGGGAGGGGAGGAGGAAGGGGGAGGAGGAGGAGGAAGGGGAGGTGAGGAGGAGGGGGGAGGAGAGGAGGAAGGGGAGGGGAGGAGGAAGGGGAGGAGGAAGGAAGAATTGCATTTTCTCAAATTTAAATGATTTTTGAATTTTCTTAATTTTTATACAACTCTACATTGTTAATGATGGAAAAGGTCCAAGTTAGTAAATTACTTGTGATCCAAAGAAGGTCGAAGGAGCAATCAGATGTTGAATAGAACACAACATGGTAGAGTGTGTGGTTCAGTCTATATCACACACAGAGCCTTTTCTATGGCACACTCTAAAACTGAGGTATTATGCTTATCAAAGGTGTCCAAACAGCAGAAGGCATCCAAACAGCAAAAGGCATCCAAACAGCAGAAGGCATCCAAACAGCAAAAGGCATCCAAATAGCAGAAGGCATCCAGACAGCAGAAAGCATCCAAACAGCAAAAGGCATCCAAACAGCAGAAGGCATCCAAACAGCAGAAGGCATCCAAACAGCAGAAGGCATCCAAACAACAGAAGGCATCCAAACAGCAGAAGGCATCCTTAGGCATTTATTTTTTTAAACAAAATAATATTTAACACACCTGTTACGTGAAATCCTTGAGGTGACACGGCTTATGTACTTCTGATTCTCCCTCTTACTGATACCAATTGCTCCTGATCTCTGCTTGCCATTCTGACAAAATACCTAAGGAAGTCCTTTACCAACCACTGAAATTAAAACAAAAGGGAGTCATTTATCAAAATATGTCATTCTAAATGTTACATAAAGTGTTTATTACAAGTACCAGTAGAAGTAAGTATTGGCTACACATATTCAAATCCATTATCAGTCTAAAGCAAACCCTGTAAGCATATAAGCATAGCACAAAAAATGCTTTCTAGCACTAAATTTTTCACCTGCATCCTTCTGAGACACAGCACCTTGTTAGTTTTAAGAAAATGCATTTAAATTAAAGACTTCCAGGAATTAAAAATCCTTTTTAAGGAAAATATCATTTGTCCAAATAATGATATGCCATCAATCCTACAAAAAGTGTTCATACACTCAAGGAGTGATCTTTAAATCCCCTGCCCATGCTGCAACCAACAAATGTCCTAAAAGCTGATGATTGGATATCATTTTAGTAAACATACACATAAAAGTGAATATAAAGCTACAAAAAAACACATAAAAATGCTTACCTCAAGCCTTCCAGGTTATGCTTTTTAAATTTCGTTCAGAGATGACGAAGAGACCTTAAAATGAGATGATACATTTCCATCTAAAATAAAAAAATAATGAGGCAAAATACTAAATAAATCATCATCTTTACAGTATGTACAAATTCTGTGCGCACAGAGTGGTATGAGTAATTAGTAATGGCCAGAAACTTAGCCTATTTATTATATGATTTACTAACATAATAACTACTGCAATATCTTTTGTACAAATGATTACACAGATCAAATGATCACAAACTATTATAGAGTATCTCTAAGCAAATGCTGTACATACATGTACATGAAAATTGATAACTTGTAAATAACTTCTGCAGTTAAAATGCATTCCTAACTTACAGTAATAACAGTTGATATTGACAATTTAAACACAATAAGATGGCCAGGGATTCAAATGCACAAGTTCACACAAGAGAGTCTCCTTTGAATGATGAATCTGAAATGCTACAGCATTTTCATAAAGTGCTTTTGTTCATTCAACTTTTTTCCAATTCACCACTATTTTTCCACTTTTTTGTATAATGATTAAGACCCACTTGATCAAATTAAAACAAATCATCCTGGTGGGAAAATTTGGGAGGAACTTTAGAAGCAGATTCTCAAAAATTATCAGACTCATGAACTTCAGAGGTGAATGGTGTAATCTTATCAATTGTTAAAGAATAGTTTGTGTAATCTTATGGCTCCCATGCAGTATCCCCGGCTACAGTAGCATTTAAGTCGCATGGTCCAGCATCGAACTAATCCTAATAAAAGAACGATGCATATTCATGAAGAAAGAACTTATTATGTATGTTCAAACTATGGCATAATCCTGCCGGCTGGGCAGCAAAGTTGCAAGACCGCCAGCTGTACTAAGCTGTATCAATCATAATAAAGCAAATTGAGTATGACACAAAAATTACAGCCTGAAACTATCTAACTATGCCTTTCAATCATTTCAAACCTACAGTTATTATTTTTATGCCATGAAGTGCAGTAACACATCATGGAAAGATGATATAAAAATTCTTATAACAATTTAAAAATGAGAGCCAAAATATTGCACGCAAAAAGAAGAGAAAAAAAAAGGTAGGCCGAGTCCTACGCCTATTACCCATTGTGTATTGAATCATTGTTTTGTAGGCTAAATGAAAATAAATCAAGGGAATTTTGTTTTGCCTTAGCCTGTACAAACTTCTGAGCCACATTACTACAGTGCATCACAAGTGTAGTAATTTTTGAAAGAATCTAGCATTCGATCGCTAAATGCAGCTTCAATTATTTTAGACCTAGGGGCCTAGGCCTAGAATGGGTCCATTTTCTTAGTTAGGCCTAAGGCCTATTTTGGCACACTATCTTGACGGTTAGCACTGCAGTATTAACACCAGTGGGGCCTAGCATCAGTACCACTTTCTTGACCTTCGATTTTTAATTTTATTCCTACTATTTTAAAACCCAATTATTGAACAATTTCTAAACGTTTTTCAATATAACCCTGATAAAAAGTAGTTGCCATGGAAACAACCTGAAAATCTGACCAAAAAGTGCCTCAAAAAGTGCGATTTTCTCGTTTGGAGAACATTGCACACATACTAGCGCTGTCAGAAGTGCATAAAGAAAGGTAAACAAGCCAACTTGACCCAGCGCCATTCGCAGGAACCTGCAGGAAATAACCCAAAAAACACAATTTAGGCAAGTATTTTCCCAAATTTGCTTAAATTAGTAACCATAAATGTCACCAATAATATCAAGATAACTCTACGTTAAAAATCCGATCGATTTCGGTTTTTTCAGTACTTTGTAACGACTTGTTCTACAACTGCACATGACTTTCATTGAGAAACTACGGCAAATGACACACTGCGCAGCTGTATAACCTATGGCCAGGTCACTTGCAAAATTACCAGAGTATAGTAATGACGTCATTTGCTAGCTTGCTCTAGCGCTCTCAGCGGCTACACACATTGCTTCAAAGGGACTTTTATGGGGCCCATGGGATGTGGTTGTTGAGTGAATCTGCAGAGGATTAAGTTAGAGTCGTGGCAGGGGTTTTGTCAGTTTTTCTTTGCCGGAGGCTACGTTTCTGACGCACAGCATATAATATCAAAAATACATTTTAAGCAATATATAAATACATTATAGGAAACAAATATAAATACATCTATGATCAGAAAACAAACATATTTTGGGGAATTCAGACCAGTACAGGGCGCTCGGGCCTGTACATGGCGCTCAGATCAGTACATGAAGCCCTGACCAGTACAGAGAGCTCGGACCAGTATAGGGAGTTCAGAGCAGTATAGGGAGCTCAGACCAGTATAGAAAGCTCAGACCAGTATAGGGAGCTCAGACCAGTATAGGGAGCTCAGACCAGTATAGGAAGCACAAACCAATACAGGCAGCTCGGACCAGTACAGGCAGCTCAGAACAGTACGGGCAGTACAGGCAGCTCAGACATAGATCAGCACAGCACATTATATCAAAAATACATTTTAGGCAAGATATAAATACATTATAAAAAACAAATATAAATACATATATGATCAGAAAACAAACATATTTTTGGGAGTTTAGATCAATACAGGGTGCTCGGGCCTGTACATAGTATAGGGAGCTCAGACCAGTATAGGGAGCTCTGACAGTAAAGGAAGATCAGAACAGCGTAATATACCAAACATGCATTTTTTGCAAAATACTATAAATTGATGAAAAATAAATATAAATACATCTATGATTAGAACAAAAACATTGTTTAATATTATACCAAACATGCATTTTATGCAAAAGGATATAAAATGATAAGAAATAAATATGAATACATCTGTGATCAGAACACAAAAATTTGTATAGGGAGCTTGCACCAATATAGGGAGCTCAGAACAGCAATTTATACCAAACATGCATTTTATGCGATATATAAAATGATAAGAAATGAATATGAATACATCTATGATCAGAACACAAACATTGTATAATATTATACCAAAGATCAGAACAGCATATTATACCAAACATGCATTTTATGCAATATATCAAATGATAAGAAATAGATATGGATACATCTATAATCAGAACACAAACATTGTATAGGAAGCTAATTGCACCAGTATTGGGAGCTTAGACCAGTATAGGTCGCTTGCACCAGTATGGGGAGCTCAGACCAGTATAGGTCGCTCGCACCAGTGTAGGGAGCCCAGACCAGTATAGGTCACTCGCACCAATACAGGGAGCTAGGACCAGTACAGGCAGCTCAGAACAGTACGGGCAGCTCAGACCAGTACAGGCAGCTCAGACATAGATCAGCACAGCACATTATATCAAAAATACATTTTAGGCAAGATATAAATACATTATAAGAAACAAATATAAATACATATATAATCAGAAAACATACATATTGGGAGTTTAGACCTGTACAGGGAGCTCGGACCAGTACGGGGAGCTCGGACGAGAACAGGGAGCTAGGACCAGTACAAGGAGCTTGGACCAGTACAGGGAGCTCGGACCAGTACAGGGAGCTCGGACCAGTACAGGGAGCTCGGACCAGTACAGGGAGCTCGGACCAGTACAGGGAGCTCGGACCAGTACAGGGAGCTCGGACCAGTACAGGGAGCTCGGACCAGTACAGGGAGCTCGGACCAGTATAGGGAGCTCGGACCAGTACATGGAGCTCGGACCAGTACATGGAGCTCGGACCAGTACAGGGAGCTCGGACCAGTACAGGGGGAGCTCGGACCAGTATAGGGGAGCAGTATAGGGAGCTCGACCAGTATAGGGAGCATAGGGAGGACCAGTATATGGAGCTCGGACCAGTATATGGAGCTCGGACCAGTATAGGGAGCTCGGACCAGTATAGGGAGCTCGGACCAGTATAGGGAGCTCGGACCAGTATATGGAGCTCGGACCAGTATATGGAGCTCAGTATAGGGGACCAGTATAGGAGCTCGGACCAGGGAGCTCGGATAGGGAGCTCGGACCAGTACAGGGAGCTCGGACCAGTACATGGAGCTCAGACCAGTACAGGGAGCTCGGACCAGTACATGGAGCTCGGACCAGTATAGGGAGCTCGGACCAGTATATGGAGCTCGGACCAGTATAGGGAGCTCGGACCAGTAGAGGGAGCTCGGACCAGTAGGAGGAGCATGGAGGACCAGTATAGGGAGCTCGGACCAGTATAGGGAGCTCGGACCAGTACAGGGAGCTCGGACCAGTACAGGGAGCTCGGACCAGTATATGGAGCTCGGACCAGTATATGGAGCTCGGACCAGTACAGGGAGCTCGGACCAGTATAGGGAGCTCGGACCAGTATAGGGAGCTCGGACCAGTATATGGAGCTCGGACCAGTATATGGAGCTCGGACCAGTATAGGGTGCTCGGACCAGTATAGGGAGCTCAGACCAGTATAGGGAGCTCAGACCAGTATAGGGAGCTCAGACCAGTATAGGGAGCTCAGACCAGTATAGGGAGCTCAGACCAGTATAGGGAGCTCAGACCAGTATAGGGAGCTCAGACCAGTATAGGGAGCTCGGACAGTAAAGGAACATCAGAACAGCGTATTATACCAAACATGCATTTTATGCAAAATACTTCAAAATGATGAAAAATAAATATAAATACATCTATGATTAGAACACAAACATTGTTTAATATTATACCAAACATGCATTTTATGCAAAAGAATATTAAATGATAGGAAATAAATATGAATACATCTATGATCAGAACAGAAACATTGTATAGGGAGACTGCACCAATATAGGGAGCTTAGACCAGTACAGGCAGCTCAGAACAGTACAGGCAGCTCGGACCAGTACAGGCAGCTCAGACTTAGATCAGCACAGCATATTATATCAAAAATACATTTTAAGCAATATATAAGTACATTATAAGAAACAAATATAAATACATCTATGATCAGAAAACAAACATATTTTTGGGAGTTCAGACCAGTGCAGGGCGCTTGGGCCTGTACATGGCGCTCAGATCAGTACACGGAGCCCGGACCAAAACAGGGAGCTTGGACCAGTACAGGGAGCTCGGACCAGTACAGGGAGCTCGGACCAGTACAGGGAGCTCGGACCAGTACAGGGAGCTCGGACCAGTACAGGGAGCTCGGACCAGTACCGGGAGCTCGAACCAGTATAGGGAGCTCAGACCAGTATAGGGAGCTCGGACAGTAAAGGAAGATCAGAACAGCGTAATATACCAAACATGCATTTTTTACAAAATACTATAAATTGATGAAAAATAAATATAAATACATCTATGATTAGAACACAAACATTGTTTAATATTATACCAAAAATGCATTTTATGCAAAAGGATATAAAATGATAACAAATAAAGATGAATACATCTGTGATCAGAACACAAAAATTTGTATAGGGAGCTTGCACCAATATAGGGAGCTCAGACCAGTATAGGAAGATCAGAACAGCAATTTATACCAAACATGCATTTTATGCAATATATAAAATGATAGGAAATAAATATGAATACATCTATGATCAGAACACAAACATTGCATAGGGAGCCAATTGCACCAGTATTGGGAGCTCAGACCAGTATAGCTTGTTTGCACCAGTATAGGGAGCCCAGACCAGTTTGGTCGCTCGCACCAATACAGGCAGCTCAGACCAGTACAGGCAGCTCAGACATAGATCAGCACAGCATATTATATCAAAAATACATTATAAGAAACAAATATAAATACATCTATGATCAGAAAACAAACATATTTTTGGGAGCTCAGCACAAGGCGCTCGGGCCTGTACTTGGTGCTCAGATCAGTACATGGAGCCTGGACCAGTACAGGGAGCTCGGACCAGTACAGGGAGTTCAGACCAGCACAGGGCGCTCGGGCCTGTACATGGCGCTCAGATCAGTACATGAAGCCCTGACCAGTACAGAGAGCTCGGACCAGTACAGGGAGCTCGGACCAGTACAGGAAGCTCGGACCAGTACAGGGAGCTCGGACCAGTACAGGGAGCTCGGACCAGTACAGGGAGCTCGGACCCAGTGCAGGCAGCTCGGACCAGTTTGGGAAGCTCGGACCAGTGCAGGGAGCTCGGACTAGTGGAGGGAGCTTGGACCAGTGCAGAAAGCTCGGACCAATGCAGGGAGCTCGGACCAGTGCAGAGAGCTCAGACCAGTGCAGGGAGCTTCGACCAGTACAGGGAGCTCGGACCAGTACAGGGAGCTCAAACCACTACAGGGAGCTCGGACCAGTAGAGGGAGCTCGAACCAGTATAGGGAGTTTGGACCTCAGCTGGGACCAGTATAGGCAGCTCGGACCTCAGCTCGGACCAGTATAGGCAGCTCAGATATAGATAAATCATCACGGCATATTATATCACAAATATATTTTAAACAATATATAACTACATGATAAGAAATAAATATGAATACATCTATAATTAGAAAACAGAAATCTGATAAAGAGCCAGTAAAGGAGCTCAGACCAGTATAGAAAGTTCCCACCAGTATAGGTAGCTCAGACCAATACACGGAGCTCAGACCAGTACAGAGAGTTCGGACCAGTAAAAGAAGATCAGAACAGCGTATAATACCAAAAACGCATTTTATGCAATGGATAAATACATGATCAGAAATAAATATGAATACATCTATGATCAGAACACAAATGTCTAATAGGGAGCTTGCACCAATATAGGGAGCTCAGACCAGTAAAGGAGCTCAGACCAGTAAAGGAAGATCAGAACAGCATTTTATACCAAACATGCATTTTATGCGATTTATAAAATGATAAGAAATAAATAAGAATACATCTATGACCAGAACGCAAACATTGTATGGGAGCTTGCACCAATATAGGGAGCTCAGACCAGTAAAGGGAGCTCAGACCAGTAAAGGAAGATCAGAACAGCAATTTATACCAAACATGCATTTTATGCGATATATAAAATGATAAGAAATAAATAAGAATACATCTATGACCAGAACACAAACATTGTATGCGAGCTTGCACCAATACAGGCAGCTCAGAACAGTACAGGCAGCTCAGACCAGAACAGGCGCCTCAGACATAGATCAGCACAGCATATAATATCAAAAATACATTTTAAGCAATATATAAATACATTATAGGAAACAAATATAAATACATCTATGATCAGAAAACAAACATATTTTGGGAGTTATACAAAAGACCAGAAATAAATATGAATACATCTATGATCATGAAGCCCAAACAGTACAGAAGCTCTGACCAGTACAGGGAGCTCAGACCAGTACAGGAGCTCGGACCAGTACAGGAAGCTCGGACCAGTACAGGAGCTCGGACCAGTACAGGGAACTCGGACCAGTACAGGGAACTCGGACTAGTACAGGGAGCTCAGACCAGTGCAGGGAGCTCGGACCCAGAGCAGGGAGCTAGGACCAGTTTGGGAAGCTCGGAGCAGTGCAGGGAGCTCGGAGCAGTGCAGGGAGCTCGGACCAGTGCAGGGAGCTCGGACCAGTGCAGGGAGCTCGGACCAGTGCAGGGAGCTCAGACGAGTGCAGGGAGCTCGGACCAGTGCAGAGAGCTCAGACCAGTGCAGGGAGCTTCGACCAGTACAGGGAGCTCGGACCAGTACAGGGAGCTCAAACCACTACAGAGAGCTCGGACCAGTAGAGGGAGCTCGAACCAGTATAGGGAGTTTGGACCTCAGCTGGGACCAGTATAGGCAGCTCGGACCTCAGCTCGGACCAGTATAGGCAGCTCAGATATAGATAAATCATCACAGCACATTATATCACAAATATATTTTAAACAATATATAACTACATGATAAGAAATAAATATGAATACATCTATAATTCAGAAAACAGAAATTTTAAAGAGCCAGTATGGGAAGCTCAGACCAATATAGGAAGTTCAGACCAGTTTAGGTAGCTCAGACCAATACAGGGAGCTCAGACCAGTACAGAGAGCTCGGACCAGTAAAAGAAGATCAGAACAGCATATTATACCAAAAATGCATTTTATGCAATAGATAAATACATGATAAGAAATAAATATGAATACATCTATGATCAGAACACAAACATTGTATAATATTAGTAAAGGAAGATCAGAACAGCATTATATACCAAACAGGCATTTTATGCAATATATAAAATGATAAGAAATAAATTTGAATACATCTATGATCAGAACACAAACATTGTATAGGGAGCTTGCACCAGTAAGCTTGAACCAGTACAGGAGCTCGCACCAGTATATGGAGCTCAGACCAGTAAAGGAAGATCAGAACAGCAATTGTTACTAAAAATACATTTTTATGCAATACATAAAATGATAAGAAATAAACATGATCAGAAATACATCTATGATTAGAACCAAAAAAATTGTATAATATTATACCAAAGATCAGAACAGCATTTATACCAAACATGCATTTTATGCATTATATAAAATGATAAGAAATAAATATGAATACATCTATGATCAGAACACAAACATTGTATAGGAGCTCGGACCAGTACATGGATTTTTGACCAGAATATAAAAGTAAGCTCGAACCAGTACAGGGAGCTCGGACCAGTACAGGGAGCTCGGACCAGTACAGGAAGTTCGGACCAGTACAGGGAGCTCGGACCAGTACAGGGAGCTCGGACCAGAACAGGAGCTCGGACCAGTACAGGAGCCGGACCAGTACAGGGAGCTCGGACCAGTACAGGGTGCTCGAACCAGTACAAGGTGCTCAGACCAGTATAGGGAACTGGACCAGTATAGGAGGTCGGACCATCATAGGGAGGTCGCACCATGATAGGGAGCTGGGACCATTATAGGAAGCATGAACCAGTATAGGGAGCTCAGACCAATACATAGATCATCACGGCAAATTATATCACAAATATAGTTTAGGCAATATACATTAAGAATTTTGGCCCTTAGACCCTCCAACCCGACACCACTGATTTTCTCAAAATCAGGGGTAATCCACACCATTCAACCCGAGAGACTCTTCACACTTCATTGACTAGCATCCAGCTATTGTTACACCATTTACAACACAGGGTAATGCATATCTTCTTATCTGATAACATCTTCATGGTCTATTCACATTTCACTTGTTAGCAACCAGCTACTGTTACACTGTACACAATAGGTCATTCATCTTGGGCTCAAGACACATAACTGCTGTTCAGTGATGCGAATCAGATTAGTCCTTGGCAGAGCCTAAATAAAAACATACATTATATGCTTGAGAGAACTTTGTGCAAAACTCATGAATGATTGATGGACCATTCCTCGTAAGGAAGGTTATTTCATCATGCAGAACAAAAACATTATATGGGGACTTGCACCAGTATAGGGAGCTCAGACCAAGCTCCGACCAGTAAAAGAAGATCAGAACAGCGTATTATACCAAAAATGCATTTTATGCAATATATAAATACATGTTAAGAAATAAATATAAATACATCTATGATCAGAACACAAATACTGTATAATATTATACCAAAGATCAGTACAGCATATTATGCCAAACATGCATTTTATGCAATATATAAAATGATAAGAAATGAATATGAATACATCTATGATTAGAACACAAACATTGTATAATATTATACTAAAGATCAGAACAGCATATTATACCAAACATGCATTTTATGCAATATACAAAATGATAAGAAATAAATATGAATACATCTATGATCAGAACACAAACATTGTATAGGTAGCTTGCACCAGTATAGGCAGCAGCATAGATAGAGAGCTCGCACCAGTACAGGAAGCTCGAACCAGTAAAGGGAGCTCGCACCAGTACAGGAGACCTAGGCACCAGTACAGGCAGCTCAGACCAGTATAGGCAGCTCAGACATAGATCATCATGCATATCATATCACAAAATATATTTTAACCAATATATAACTTAATGATAAGAACTAAATATGAATACATCTATAATCAGAAAACAGACTTTTTATAGAGAGCCAGTATGGGAAGCTCAGACCAATATAGGAGCTCAGACCAGTTTAGAGAGCTCGCACCAGTATAGGAGCTCAGACCAGTATAGAGAGCTCGGACCAGTTAAAGAAGATCAGAACAGCATATTATACCAAAAATGCATTTTATGCAATATACAAATACATGATAAGAAATAAATATGAATACATCTATGATCAGAACACAAACATTGTATAATATTATACCAAAGATCAGAACAGCATATCATACCAAACAGGCATTTTATGCAATATATAAAATGATAAGAAATAAGTTTGAATACATCTATGATCAGAACACAAACATTGTATAGGGGCTTGCACCAGTACAGGAAGCTTGAACCAGTACAGGGAGCTCGCACCAGTATAGGGAGCTTGGACCAGTAAAGGAAGATCAGAACAGCAATTGTTACCAAAAATACTTTTATGCAATACATAAAATGATAAGAAATAAATATGAATACATCTATGATTAGAACTTAAAAAATTGTATAATATTATACCAAAGATCAGAACAGCATATTATACCAAACATGCATTTTATGCATTATATAAAATGATAAGAAATAAATATGAATACATCTATGATCAGTACACAAACATTGTATAGGAGCTCGGACCAGTACAGGAGCTCGGACCAGTACAGTAAGCTCGAACCAGTACAGGGAGCTCGGACCAGTACAGGGAGCTCGGACCAGTACAGGAAGTTCGGACCAGTACCGGGAGCTCGGACCAGTACAGGGAGCTCGGACCAGAACAGTGAGCTCGGACCAGTACAGGGAGCTCGGACCAGTACAGGGAGCTCGGACCAGTACAGGGTGCTCGAACCAGTACAAGGTGCTCAGACCAGTATAGGGAACTCGGACCAGTATAGGGAGGTCGGACCATCATAGGGAGGTCGCACCATGATAGGGAGCTGGGACCCGTATAGGGAGCACGAACCAGTATAGGGAGCTCAGACCAATACACATAGATCATCACGGCAAATTATATCACAAATATAGTTTAGGCAATATACATTAAGAATTTTTGGCCCTTAGACCCCTCCAACCCGACACCACTGATTTTCTCAAAATCAGGGGTAATCCACACCATTCAACCCGAGAGACTCTTCACACTTCATTGACTAGCATCCAGCTATTGTTACACCATTTACAACACAGGGGTAATGCATATCTTCTTATCTGATAACATCTTCATGGTCTATTCACATTTCACTTGTTAGCAACCAGCTACTGTTACACTGTACACAATAGGTCATTCATCTTGGGCTCAAGACACATAACTGCTGTTCAGTGATGCGAATCAGATTAGTCCTTGGCAGAGCCTAAATAAAAACATACATTATATGCTTGAGAGAACTTTGTGCAAAACTCATGAATGATTGATGGACCATTCCTCGTAAGGAAGGTTATTTCATCATGCAGAACAAAAACATTATATGGGGACTTGCACCAGTATAGGAGCTCAGACCAAGCTCCGACCAGTAAAAGAAGATCAGAACAGCGTATTATACCAAAAATGCATTTTATGCAATATATAAATACATGTTAAGAAATAAATATAAATACATCTATGATCAGAACACAAATACTGTATAATATTATACCAAAGATCAGTACAGCATATTATGCCAAACATGCATTTTATGCAATATATAAAATGATAAGAAATGAATATGAATACATCTATGATTAGAACACAAACATTGTATAATATTATACTAAAGATCAGAACAGCATATTATACCAAACATGCATTTTATGCAATATACAAAATGATAAGAAATAAATATGAATACATCTATGATCAGAACACAAACATTGTATAGGTAGCTTGCACCAGTATAGGCAGCAGCATAGATAGAGAGCTCGCACCAGTACAGGAAGCTCGAACCAGTAAAGGGAGCTCGCACCAGTACAGGGAGCTCGCACCAGTACAGGCAGCTCAGACCAGTATAGGCAGCTCAGACATAGATCATCACGGCATATCATATCACAAATATATTTTAACCAATATATAACTTAATGATAAGAACTAAATATGAATACATCTATAATCAGAAAACAGACTTTTTATAGAGAGCCAGTATGGGAAGCTCAGACCAATATAGGGAGCTCAGACCAGTTTAGAGAGCTCGCACCAGTATAGGGAGCTCAGACCAGTATAGAGAGCTCGGACCAGTTAAAGAAGATCAGAACAGCATATTATACCAAAAATGCATTTTATGCAATATACAAATACATGATAAGAAATAAATATGAATACATCTATGATCAGAACACAAACATTGTATAATATTATACCAAAGATCAGAACAGCATATCATACCAAACAGGCATTTTATGCAATATATAAAATGATAAGAAATAAGTTTGAATACATCTATGATCAGAACACAAACATTGTATAGGGGCTTGCACCAGTACAGGAAGCTTGAACCAGTACAGGAGCTCGCACCAGTATAGGGAGCTTGGACCAGTAAAGGAAGATCAGAACAGCAATTGTTACTAAAAATACTTTTTATGCAATACATAAAATGATAAGAAATAAATATGAATACATCTATGATTAGAACTTAAAAAATTGTATAATATTATACCAAAGATCAGAACAGCATATTATACCAAACATGCATTTTATGCATTATATAAAATGATAAGAAATAAATATGAATACATCTATGATCAGTACACAAACATTGTATAGGGAGCTCGGACCAGTACAGGAGCTCGGACCAGTACAGTAAGCTCGAACCAGTACAGGAGCTCGGACCAGTACAGGAGCTCGGACCAGTACAGGAAGTTCGGACCAGTACAGGGAGCTCGGACCAGTACAGGAGCTCGGACCAGAACAGGAGCTCGGACCAGTACAGGAGCTCGGACCAGTACAGGGAGCTCGGACCAGTACAGGGTGCTCGAACCAGTACAAGGTGCTCAGACCAGTATAGGGAACTCGGACCAGTATAGGGAGGTCGGACCATCATAGGGAGGTCGCACCATGATAGGGAGCTGGGACCCGTATAGGAAGCATGAACCAGTATAGGAGCTCAGACCAATACACATAGATCATCACGGCAAATTATATCACAAATATAGTTTAGGCAATATACATTAAGAATTTTTGGCCCTTAGACCCTCCAACCCGACACCACTGATTTTCTCAAAATCAGGGTAATCCACACCATTCAACCCGAGAGACTCTTCACACTTCATTGACTAGCATCCAGCTATTGTTACACCATTTACAACACAGGGTAATGCATATCTTCTTATCTGATAACATCTTCATGGTCTATTCACATTTCACTTGTTAGCAACCAGCTACTGTTACACTGTACACAATAGGTCATTCATCTTGGGCTCAAGACACATAACTGCTGTTCAGTGATGCGAATCAGATTAGTCCTTGGCAGAGCCTAAATAAAAACATACATTATATGCTTGAGAGAACTTTGTGCAAAACTCATGAATGATTGATGGACCATTCCTCGTAAGGAAGGTTATTTCATCATGCAGAACAAAAACATTATATGGGGACTTGCACCAGTATAGGGAGCTCAGACCAAGCTCCGACCAGTAAAAGAAGATCAGAACAGCGTATTATACCAAAAATGCATTTTATGCAATATATAAATACATGTTAAGAAATAAATATAAATACATCTATGATCAGAACACAAATACTGTATAATATTATACCAAAGATCAGTACAGCATATTATGCCAAACATGCATTTTATGCAATATATAAAATGATAAGAAATGAATATGAATACATCTATGATTAGAACACAAACATTGTATAATATTATACTAAAGATCAGAACAGCATATTATACCAAACATGCATTTTATGCAATATACAAAATGATAAGAAATAAATATGAATACATCTATGATCAGAACACAAACATTGTATAGGTAGCTTGCACCAGTATAGGCAGCAGCATAGATAGAGAGCTCGCACCAGTACAGGAAGCTCGAACCAGTAAAGGAGCTCGCACCAGTACAGGAGCTCGCACCAGTACAGGCAGCTCAGACCAGTATAGGCAGCTCAGACATAGATCATCACGGCATATCATATCACAAATATATTTTAACCAATATATAACTTAATGATAAGAACTAAATATGAATACATCTATAATCAGAAAACAGACTTTTTATAGAGAGCCAGTATGGGAAGCTCAGACCAATATAGGGAGCTCAGACCAGTTTAGAGAGCTCGCACCAGTATAGGGAGCTCAGACCAGTATAGAGAGCTCGGACCAGTTAAAGAAGATCAGAACAGCATATTATACCAAAAATGCATTTTATGCAATATACAAATACATGATAAGAAATAAATATGAATACATCTATGATCAGAACACAAACATTGTATAATATTATACCAAAGATCAGAACAGCATATCATACCAAACAGGCATTTTATGCAATATATAAAATGATAAGAAATAAGTTTGAATACATCTATGATCAGAACACAAACATTGTATAGGGGGCTTGCACCAGTACAGGAAGCTTGAACCAGTACAGGGAGCTCGCACCAGTATAGGGAGCTTGGGCCAGTAAAGGAAGATCAGAACAGCAATTGTTACCAAAAATACTTTTTATGCAATACATAAAATGATAAGAAATAAATATGAATACATCTATGATTAGAACTTAAAAAAATTGTATAATATTATACCAAAGATCAGAACAGCATATTATACCAAACATGCATTTTATGCATTATATAAAATGATAAGAAATAAATATGAATACATCTATGATCAGTACACAAACATTGTATAGGGAGCTCGGACCAGTACAGGGAGCTCGGACCAGTACAGTAAGCTCGAACCAGTACAGGGAGCTCGGACCAGTACAGGGAGCTCGGACCAGTACAGGAAGTTCGGACCAGTACAGGGAGCTCGGACCAGTACAGGGAGCTCGGACCAGAACAGGGAGCTCGGACCAGTACAGGGAGCTCGGACCAGTACAGGGAGCTCGGACCAGTACAGGGTGCTCGAACCAGTACAAGGTGCTCAGACCAGTATAGGGAACTCGGACCAGTATAGGGAGGTCGGACCATCATAGGGAGGTCGCACCATGATAGGGAGCTCGGACCCGTATAGGAAGCATGAACCAGTATAGGGAGCTCAGACCAATACACATAGATCATCACGGCAAATTATATCACAAATATAGTTTAGGCAATATACATTAAGAATTTTTGGCCCTTAGACCCCTCCAACCCGACACCACTGATTTTCTCAAAATCAGGGGTAATCCACACCATTCAACCCGAGAGACTCTTCACACTTCATTGACTAGCATCCAGCTATTGTTACACCATTTACAACACAGGGGTAATGCATATCTTCTTATCTGATAACATCTTCATGGTCTATTCACATTTCACTTGTTAGCAACCAGCTACTGTTACACTGTACACAATAGGTCATTCATCTTGGGCTCAAGACACATAACTGCTGTTCAGTGATGCGAATCAGATTAGTCCTTGGCAGAGCCTAAATAAAAACATACATTATATGCTTGAGAGAACTTTGTGCAAAACTCATGAATGATTGATGGACCATTCCTCGTAAGGAAGGTTATTTCATCATGCAGAACAAAAACATTATATGGGGACTTGCACCAGTATAGGGAGCTCAGACCAAGCTCCGACCAGTAAAAGAAGATCAGAACAGCGTATTATACCAAAAATGCATTTTATGCAATATATAAATACATGTTAAGAAATAAATATAAATACATCTATGATCAGAACACAAATACTGTATAATATTATACCAAAGATCAGTACAGCATATTATGCCAAACATGCATTTTATGCAATATATAAAATGATAAGAAATGAATATGAATACATCTATGATTAGAACACAAACATTGTATAATATTATACTAAAGATCAGAACAGCATATTATACCAAACATGCATTTTATGCAATATACAAAATGATAAGAAATAAATATGAATACATCTATGATCAGAACACAAACATTGTATAGGTAGCTTGCACCAGTATAGGCAGCAGCATAGATAGAGAGCTCGCACCAGTACAGGAAGCTCGAACCAGTAAAGGAGCTCGCACCAGTACAGGAGCTCGCACCAGTACAGGCAGCTCAGACCAGTATAGGCAGCTCAGACATAGATCATCACGGCATATCATATCACAAATATATTTTAACCAATATATAACTTAATGATAAGAACTAAATATGAATACATCTATAATCAGAAAACAGACTTTTTATAGAGAGCCAGTATGGGAAGCTCAGACCAATATAGGAGCTCAGACCAGTTTAGAGAGCTCGCACCAGTATAGGGAGCTCAGACCAGTATAGAGAGCTCGGACCAGTTAAAGAAGATCAGAACAGCATATTATACCAAAAATGCATTTTATGCAATATACAAATACATGATAAGAAATAAATATGAATACATCTATGATCAGAACACAAACATTGTATAATATTATACCAAAGATCAGAACAGCATATCATACCAAACAGGCATTTTATGCAATATATAAAATGATAAGAAATAAGTTTGAATACATCTATGATCAGAACACAAACATTGTATAGGGGGCTTGCACCAGTACAGGAAGCTTGAACCAGTACAGGGAGCTCGCACCAGTATAGGGAGCTTGGGCCAGTAAAGGAAGATCAGAACAGCAATTGTTACCAAAAATACTTTTTATGCAATACATAAAATGATAAGAAATAAATATGAATACATCTATGATTAGAACTTAAAAAAATTGTATAATATTATACCAAAGATCAGAACAGCATATTATACCAAACATGCATTTTATGCATTATATAAAATGATAAGAAATAAATATGAATACATCTATGATCAGTACACAAACATTGTATAGGGAGCTCGGACCAGTACAGGGAGCTCGGACCAGTACAGTAAGCTCGAACCAGTACAGGGAGCTCGGACCAGTACAGGGAGCTCGGACCAGTACAGGGAGCTCGGACCAGTACAGGGAGCTCGGACCAGTACAGGGAGCTCGGACCAGTACAGGGAGCTCGGACCAGTACAAGGAGCTCGGACCAGTACAGGGAGCTCGGACCAGTACAGGGTGCTCGAACCAGTACAGGGTGCTCAGACCAGTATAGGGAACTTGGACCAGTATAGGGAGGTCGGACCATCATAGGGAGGTCGCACCATGATAGGGAGCTCGGACCCGTATAGGAAGCATGAACCAGTATAGGGAGCTCAGACCAATACACATAGATCATCACGGCAAATTATATCACAAATATAGTTTAGGCAATATACATTAAGAATTTTTGACCCTTAGACCCCTCCAACCCGACACCACTGATTTTCTCAAAATCAGGGGTAATCCACACCATTCAACCCGAGAGACTCTTCACACTTCATTGACTAGCATCCAGCTATTGTTACACCATTTACAACACAGGGGTAATGCATATCTTCTTATCTGATAACATCTTCATGGTCTATTCACATTTCACTTGTTAGCAACCAGCTACTGTTACACTGTACACAATAGGTCATTCATCTTGGGCTCAAGACACATAACTGCTGTTCAGTGATGCGAATCAGATTAGTCCTTGGCAGAGCCTAAATAAAAACATACATTATATGCTTGAGAGAACTTTGTGCAAAACTCATGAATGATTGATGGACCATTCCTCGTAAGGAAGGTTATTTCATCATGCAGAACAAAAACATTATATGGGGACTTGCACCAGTATAGGGAGCTCAGACCAAGCTCCGACCAGTAAAAGAAGATCAGAACAGCGTATTATACCAAAAATGCATTTTATGCAATATATAAATACATGTTAAGAAATAAATATAAATACATCTATGATCAGAACACAAATACTGTATAATATTATACCAAAGATCAGTACAGCATATTATGCCAAACATGCATTTTATGCAATATATAAAATGATAAGAAATGAATATGAATACATCTATGATTAGAACACAAACATTGTATAATATTATACTAAAGATCAGAACAGCATATTATACCAAACATGCATTTTATGCAATATACAAAATGATAAGAAATAAATATGAATACATCTATGATCAGAACACAAACATTGTATAGGTAGCTTGCACCAGTATAGGCAGCAGCATAGATAGAGAGCTCGCACCAGTACAGGAAGCTCGAACCAGTAAAGGGAGCTCGCACCAGTACAGGGAGCTCGCACCAGTACAGGCAGCTCAGACCAGTATAGGCAGCTCAGACATAGATCATCACGGCATATCATATCACAAATATATTTTAACCAATATATAACTTAATGATAAGAACTAAATATGAATACATCTATAATCAGAAAACAGACTTTTTATAGAGAGCCAGTATGGGAAGCTCAGACCAATATAGGGAGCTCAGACCAGTTTAGAGAGCTCGCACCAGTATAGGGAGCTCAGACCAGTATAGAGAGCTCGGACCAGTTAAAGAAGATCAGAACAGCATATTATACCAAAAATGCATTTTATGCAATATACAAATACATGATAAGAAATAAATATGAATACATCTATGATCAGAACACAAACATTGTATAATATTATACCAAAGATCAGAACAGCATATCATACCAAACAGGCATTTTATGCAATATATAAAATGATAAGAAATAAGTTTGAATACATCTATGATCAGAACACAAACATTGTATAGGGGGCTTGCACCAGTACAGGAAGCTTGAACCAGTACAGGGAGCTCGCACCAGTATAGGGAGCTTGGGCCAGTAAAGGAAGATCAGAACAGCAATTGTTACTAAAAATACTTTTATGCAATACATAAAATGATAAGAAATAAATATGAATACATCTATGATTAGAACTTAAAAAAATTGTATAATATTATACCAAAGATCAGAACAGCATATTATACCAAACATGCATTTTATGCATTATATAAAATGATAAGAAATAAATATGAATACATCTATGATCAGTACACAAACATTGTATAGGAGCTCGGACCAGTACAGGGAGCTCGGACCAGTACAGTAAGCTCGAACCAGTACAGGAGCTCGGACCAGTACAGGGAGCTCGGACCAGTACAGGAAGTTCGGACCAGTACAGGAGCTCGGACCAGTACAGGGAGCTCGGACCAGAACAGGAGCTCGGACCAGTACAGGAGCTACAAGGAGCCGGACCAGTACAGGGAGCTCGGACCAGTACAGGGTGCTCGAACCAGTACAGGGTGCTCAGACCAGTATAGGGAACTTGGACCAGTATAGGGAGGTCGGACCATCATAGGGAGGTCGCACCATGATAGGGAGCTCGGACCCGTATAGGAAGCATGAACCAGTATAGGGAGCTCAGACCAATACACATAGATCATCACGGCAAATTATATCACAAATATAGTTTAGGCAATATACATTAAGAATTTTTGGCCCTTAGACCCCTCCAACCCGACACCACTGATTTTCTCAAAATCAGGGGTAATCCACACCATTCAACCCGAGAGACTCTTCACACTTCATTGACTAGCATCCAGCTATTGTTACACCATTTACAACACAGGGGTAATGCATATCTTCTTATCTGATAACATCTTCATGGTCTATTCACATTTCACTTGTTAGCAACCAGCTACTGTTACACTGTACACAATAGGTCATTCATCTTGGGCTCAAGACACATAACTGCTGTTCAGTGATGCGAATCAGATTAGTCCTTGGCAGAGCCTAAATAAAAACATACATTATATGCTTGAGAGAACTTTGTGCAAAACTCATGAATGATTGATGGACCATTCCTCGTAAGGAAGGTTATTTCATCATGCAGAACAAAAACATTATATGGGGACTTGCACCAGTATAGGAGCTCAGACCAAGCTCCGACCAGTAAAAGAAGATCAGAACAGCGTATTATACCAAAAATGCATTTTATGCAATATATAAATACATGTTAAGAAATAAATATAAATACATCTATGATCAGAACACAAATACTGTATAATATTATACCAAAGATCAGTACAGCATATTATGCCAAACATGCATTTTATGCAATATATAAAATGATAAGAAATGAATATGAATACATCTATGATTAGAACACAAACATTGTATAATATTATACTAAAGATCAGAACAGCATATTATACCAAACATGCATTTTATGCAATATACAAAATGATAAGAAATAAATATGAATACATCTATGATCAGAACACAAACATTGTATAGGTAGCTTGCACCAGTATAGGCAGCAGCATAGATAGAGAGCTCGCACCAGTACAGGAAGCTCGAACCAGTAAAGGGAGCTCGCACCAGTACAGGAGCTCGCACCAGTACAGGCAGCTCAGACCAGTATAGGCAGCTCAGACATAGATCATCACGGCATATCATATCACAAATATATTTTAACCAATATATAACTTAATGATAAGAACTAAATATGAATACATCTATAATCAGAAAACAGACTTTTATAGAGAGCCAGTATGGGAAGCTCAGACCAATATAGGGAGCTCAGACCAGTTTAGAGAGCTCGCACCAGTATAGGGAGCTCAGACCAGTATAGAGAGCTCGGACCAGTTAAAGAAGATCAGAACAGCATATTATACCAAAAATGCATTTTATGCAATATACAAATACATGATAAGAAATAAATATGAATACATCTATGATCAGAACACAAACATTGTATAATATTATACCAAAGATCAGAACAGCATATCATACCAAACAGGCATTTTATGCAATATATAAAATGATAAGAAATAAGTTTGAATACATCTATGATCAGAACACAAACATTGTATAGGGGCTTGCACCAGTACAGGAAGCTTGAACCAGTACAGGAGCTGCACCAGTATAGGGAGCTTGGGCCAGTAAAGGAAGATCAGAACAGCAATTGTTACTAAAAATACTTTTTATGCAATACATAAAATGATAAGAAATAAATATGAATACATCTATGATTAGAACCTAAAAATTGTATAATATTATACCAAAGATCAGGACAGCATATTATACCAAACATGCATTTTATGCATTATATAAAATGATAAGAAATAAATATAAATACATCTATGATCAGTACACAAACATTGTATAGGGAGCTCGGACCAGTACAGGGAGCTCGGACCAGTACAGTAAGCTCGAACCAGTACAGGGAGCTCGGACCAGTACAGGGAGCTCGGACCAGTACAGGAAGTTCGGACCAGTACAGGGAGCTCGGACCAGTACAGGGAGCTCGGACCAGTACAGGGAGCTCGGACCAGTACAGGGAGCTCGGACCAGTACAGGGAGCTCGGACCAGTACAGGGTGCTCGAACCAGTACAAGGTGCTCAGACCAGTATAGGGAACTCGGACCAGTATAGGGAGGTCGGACCATCATAGGGAGGTCGCACCATGATAGGGAGCTGGGACCCGTATAGGGAGCACGAACCAGTATAGGGAGCTCAGACCAATACACATAGATCATCACGGCAAATTATATCACAAATATAGTTTAGGCAATATACATTAAGAATTTTTGCCCTTAGACCCTCCAACCCGACACCACTGATTTTCTCAAAATCAGGGGTAATCCACACCATTCAACCCGAGAGACTCTTCACACTTCATTGACTAGCATCCAGCTATTGTTACACCATTTACAACACAGGGGTAATGCATATCTTCTTATCTGATAACATCTTCATGGTCTATTCACATTTCACTTGTTAGCAACCAGCTACTGTTACACTGTACACAATAGGTCATTCATCTTGGGCTCAAGACACATAACTGCTGTTCAGTGATGCGAATCAGATTAGTCCTTGGCAGAGCCTAAATAAAAACATACATTATATGCTTGAGAGAACTTTGTGCAAAACTCATGAATGATTGATGGACCATTCCTCGTAAGGAAGGTTATTTCATCATGCAGAACAAAAACATTATATGGGGACTTGCACTAGTATAGGAGCTCAGACCAAGCTCCGACCAGTAAAAGAAGATCAGAACAGCGTATTATACCAAAAATGCATTTTATGCAATATATAAATACATGTTAAGAAATAAATATAAATACATCTATGATCAGAACACAAATACTGTATAATATTATACCAAAGATCAGTACAGCATATTATACAAACATGCATTTTATGCAATATATAAAATGATAAGAAATGAATATGAATACATCTATGATTAGAACACAAACATTGTATAATATTATACTAAAGATCAGAACAGCATATTATACCAAACATGCATTTTATGCAATATACAAAATGATAAGAAATAAATATGAATACATCTATGATCAGAACACAAACATTGTATAATATTATACCAAAGATCAGAACAGCATATCATACCAAACAGGCATTTTATGCAATATATAAAATGATAAGAAATAAGTTTGAATACATCTATGATCAGAACACAAACATTGTATAGGGGGCTTGCACCAGTACAGGAAGCTTGAACCAGTACAGGGAGCTCGCACCAGTATAGGGAGCTTGGGCCAGTAAAGGAAGATCAGAACAGCAATTGTTACCAAAAATACTTTTTATGCAATACATAAAATGATAAGAAATAAATATGAATACATCTATGATTAGAACTTAAAAAAATTGTATAATATTATACCAAAGATCAGAACAGCATATTATACCAAACATGCATTTTATGCATTATATAAAATGATAAGAAATAAATATGAATACATCTATGATCAGTACACAAACATTGTATAGGGAGCTCGGACCAGTACAGGGAGCTCGGACCAGTACAGTAAGCTCGAACCAGTACAGGGAGCTCGGACCAGTACAGGGAGCTCGGACCAGTACAGGAAGTTCGGACCAGTACCAAGAGCTCGGACCAGTACAGGGAGCTCGGACCAGAACAGGGAGCTCGGACCAGTACAGGGAGCTCGGACCAGTACAGGGAGCTCGGACCAGTACAGGGTGCTCGAACCAGTACAAGGTGCTCAGACCAGTATAGGGAACTCGGACCAGTATAGGGAGGTCGGACCATCATAGGGGAGGTCGCACCATGATAGGGAGCTCGGACCCGTATAGGAAGCATGAACCAGTATAGGAGCTCAGACCAATACACATAGATCATCACGGCAAATTATATCACAAATATAGTTTAGGCAATATACATTAAGAATTTTTGGCCCTTAGACCCCTCCAACCCGACACCACTGATTTTCTCAAAATCAGGGTAATCCACACCATTCAACCCGAGAGACTCTTTCACACTTCATTGACTAGCATCCAGCTATTGTTACACCATTTACAACACAGGGGTAATGCATATCTTCTTATCTGATAACATCTTCATGGTCTATTCACATTTCACTTGTTAACAACCAGCTACTGTTACACTGTACACAATAGGTCATTCATCTTGGGCTCAAGACACATAACTGCTGTTCAGTGATGCGAATCAGATTAGTCCTTGGCAGAGCCTAAATAAAAACATACATTATATGCTTGAGAGAGCTTTGTGCAAAACTCATGAATGATTGATGGACCATTCCTCATAAGGAAGGTTATTTCATCAAGCAGAACAAAAACATTATATGGGGACTTGCACCAGTATAGGGAGCTCAGACCAAGCTCCGACCAGTAAAAGAAGATCAGAACAGCGTATTATACCAAAAATGCATTTTATGCAATATATAAATACATGTTAAGAAATAAATATAAATACATCTATGATCAGAACACAAATACTGTATAATATTATACCAAAGATCAGTACAGCATATTATGCCAAACATGCATTTTATGCAATATATAAAATGATAAGAAATGAATATGAATACATCTATGATTAGAACACAAACATTGTATAATATTATACTAAAGATCAGAACAGCATATTATACCAAACATGCATTTTATGCAATATACAAAATGATAAGAAATAAATATGAATACATCTATGATCAGAACACAAACATTGTATAGGTAGCTTGCACCAGTATAGGCAGCAGCATAGATAGAGAGCTCGCACCAGTACAGGAAGCTCGAACCAGTAAAGGAGCTCGCACCAGTACAGGAGCTCGCACCAGTACAGGCAGCTCAGACCAGTATAGGCAGCTCAGACATAGATCATCACGGCATATCATATCACAAATATATTTTAACCAATATATAACTTAATGATAAGAACTAAATATGAATACATCTATAATCAGAAAACAGACTTTTATAGAGAGCCAGTATGGGAAGCTCAGACCAATATAGGAGCTCAGACCAGTTTAGAGAGCTCAGACCAGTATAGGAGCTCAGACCAGTATAGAGAGCTCGGACCAGTTAAAGAAGATCAGAACAGCATATTATACCAAAAATGCATTTTATGCAATATACAAATACATGATAAGAAATAAATATGAATACATCTATGATCAGAACACAAACATTGTATAATATTATACCAAAGATCAGAACAGCATATCATACCAAACAGGCATTTTATGCAATATATAAAATGATAAGAAATAAGTTTGAATACATCTATGATCAGAACACAAACATTGTATAGGGGCTTGAACCAGTACAGGAAGCTTGAACCAGTACAGGAGCTGCACCAGTATAGGAGCTTGGGCCAGTAAAGGAAGATCAGAACAGCAATTGTTACTAAAAATACTTTTTATGCAATACATAAAATGATAAGAAATAAATATGAATACATCTATGATTAGAACTTAAAAAATTGTATAATATTATACCAAAGATCAGAACAGCATATTATACCAAACATGCATTTTATGCATTATATAAAATGATAAGAAATAAATATGAATACATCTATGATCAGTACACAAACATTGTATAGGGAGCTCGGACCAGTACAGGGAGCTCGGACCAGTACAGTAAGCCTCGAACCAGTACAGGAGCTCGGACCAGTACAGGAGCTCGGACCAGTACAGGAAGCTCGGACCAGTACAGGGGAGCTCGGACCAGTACAGGGAGCTCGGACCAGAACAGGGAGCTCGGACCAGTACAGGAGCTCGGACCAGTACAGGGAGCTCGGACCAGTACAGGGTGCCTGAACCAGTACAGGGTGCTCAGACCAGTATAGGGAACTTGACCAGTATAGGGAGGTCGGACCATCATAGGGAGGTCGCACCATGATAGGGAGCTGGGACCCGTATAGGGAGCATGAACCAGTATAGGAGCTCAGACCAATACACATAGATCATCACGGCAAATTATATCACAAATATAGTTTAGGCAATATACATTAAGAATTTTTGGCCCTTAGACCCTCCA
>JAIGNY010004490.1:0-17500 GCA_020152595.1 Chiridota heheva
AATCCATGGGAATATTCCTTTACTGCTTTACGGAATAAAAAATCAACATGTTTTTTGTTGTTTTTTCCTCACCATTTTGTTTTTGTGATATTCCTCTATCACATATTTGAAAATGAAAATTCATGCAAACATTCCTTTAATATAGATCTTGAAGCTGATAATAAGTTAAAAAATATCTTATTTACCAACCCACGAGCCAATGAGTCAATAAGTTTTGCAAAACTTTCACACTTTTACCTTTTTATACAAAAAATGTGTTGAATCGTTGATTATTTCTAAACCTCTAACAATTCTTTTGATAGAACAACAATTTTGGATGATGATTGAAGTCACGACAAGATCCGGGAGAGACATTTAAGATGTCATGAGAAAGTGTTGAATGCTCATATCATCAAGGATTTTCTCTAATCCACCCTCACCTTTTTTTAAGTATTCTGAGGCAGCAATTTGGGTTAAAATGTGAGAACAAAAATCACCCCAGAAACTTAAAAAGAGAGATCTTTCTTTTTATTAATGGGTTGTGTATGTTGCTGAATGTAAAATACTGCACTGTATCCCTCCTTCACTAATCTATTACTGGATACATTGGTAAGTTATTAAAGAAGAAAATAATTTAGAAAAGACATGAATATAGGAGCTTGATGAACCATGACCTTTTAAGGGGATATGGGAATCCTCAGTTTTTTGTACATTTAGACAAATTCAGGATGGTGTTTAGGAGTTATACAAAGAGCCTCTGCTGGGGGGCAAAAGAAAACTCATCAAGAGTTTTGTCTTGCATGCATTCCAAAAATTCATATACAAAATAATCCCAGGAAAAAGAATTATTTACCAAATTATGCAATATAAATCCAAAAATCAGAGAACCCTAGATTTGCCTTTTGATCAATTTCATATTTTGAAGACTTTCTTACATTAGACGTTTGTCATCATCTAATGATGACCTTGAAATGAACATGCCACTCACTAGGACAACTACCATTTCTTTAATTCCTTGTTTATCAAGCCACAATAACTCCCATTTCTTTAACTCCCATTTTGAAGCCAGGATATTTTTCATTTCTTTTTAATTTTAAAGCCAGGACAAGGACCATTTTTTCTCTGATTATAAATGATATTTTCCATGATTTCTTTAGCTGACTGTTTACAGTAAGTAGCCAGGACAACTCCCATTTCTTTAACTCACTGTTTATGAAACCAGGATATTTTCCATTTCTTTAAGTTACTCTTATGTAGCCAGGACAGCTCTCATTTCTTTAATTCCCTGTTTAATGTAGTCAGGATTATATTTTCCATTTCTTTAGCTGACTGTTTATGTAGCCAAGATAACTCTCGTTTCTTCAACTCCCTGTTTATGTAGTCAGGATAACTCCAATTTCTTTAACTCCTTAGTAATATAGCCCCCATAATATAAACATACAACATTGTTACAGCATTAGCCAGTATTAAACACTGTAAAACTACCAGAAACCCATCTCAAAATGAACAAAATTCTGCAAAGGTTATACCATGTCTTTCATTAAGCATTATCCAAACATTTTTCTAATTACAAAACTGCATGATTGCCTTCCTGTTTAAATATAACAGATAAGCTCGTGTGACTTTTGACAAATTGATAGCTTTTTAGCAATCAAAAGCAACTGTAAAATTAATATTACAAACACGGCAGTTATGAGTTTTCTTTCACAAAGAGAATTACCATGCCATGCAAACAATTTGATTCCATGCAGCATTAACTCTTTTATGAATCCTCACAAAAGCATTTTATGATCTTGAAAAGAGTATACAAATCAACCTGGCAAAAGAATAAACAAATCTTGGAAAGCAAACATAAGGTATATGGATGAGACGACAATACAATGACAATAAAGTTTCATGGCCTATTGTATCAACAAACCTTATTATTTTTATCTTTTCTTGTTTCCTTTTTTTTTTAAATCTAAAAAAAAAAATGAATTCAATGTTCAAAATAATCATTGAATAGGACAAAATTGCTGTGAGAATGATAGATTTTCTCTTTTATTGCCGGTACAGTATAATATGAATGTCAACAATGGATAATGGATGGCCTGAGAGATATATCCGAGGAATATGGTTGTATTACGAGTCATAGTCATGTTCACAGGGTTAATGTACATTAGTTACACATCACATTCTCAATTCAATAATATAACTTGCTGACTTGAAGGTTTTAGACTGAAATCTTTGCAACAGATTTGCAAATAAAATTAAGGTCATGAAAGAAGAGCTTTTAAAAAGGGAGGCTCGCTTTAGTTCGTACATCCTTGGTCTCTGTGAATTTGGGGAATGCTGAGCTTTTACGTCACGTCCAGTTCTGGAACCACAATATCCCTGTCTGTTTGTACATGTGCATATAGCAGTATAGTGTGTTGTGTGTTTGTGAAGATTCAATCGTAATGCGTAACGTTAAAACTTGTTTTTTCAACGTATTTGTTTGAAAGAAAAGAATGAACGTGCATAGATTAGTATGATGATACTTCCAAGAGCAGTCACCAGACGAAAATTACAATGAGCGAAGAAGAACAAATTCGAGAAAAATGGTTCTGGCGGGACTCCGAACCTGCAACTGTTAGTTCAAAAATATCAGATATTCATCGCCTTACCGACTGTGCCACATCTAGCATTATTCAAGCTTTGGTTTTTATTTAAAGAGACGATATCGTCATATGTGCACAATATTTAGAATTCCCTTCAAATTTTTTGATTGGTTGAAATTTTTCTACACGATTCGTTGTCTCGTATTGCAAGGTATATAGTTATTTAAAACGCCATGTAGGACACCATACGAGATAGCCCAGATGATTCCGGCGATCACAAATAACGCGTTTTTTTTTTTCAAATCATGTCGTGAGTTCGAGCCCCGGTAGAATTGTTTATTTTGACTTTTGCTTTCATCTTCTTCTTTTTTTTTCTCAGTAATTTTCATTTAGTGACTATCATTGTAGTATTATAATACCAAAATTTCACTTTCGCTTTCTGACAAAAAAGCATTGAAAAAAAACAAATAAGTTTCTCGTCACTAACGTAATGCGCTGTGTATGTGATTCTGTACACACAACGTACATGCTAGTGTCTGGCTGTACTGTGTGGTACAAACAGACAGAGGATCGGATCTTGCCTCCACAACCGGAAGTGACGTCAAAATATAGTATCCCCCATTTTTACCGTATTTTACTGAGACGAGCCTCCCTCTTTAATATATACCGTGAAATAAAGGCCAACAATCGTGCAGCAACTGGCTGAAATTTCAACCAATCAAACAATATATATCAAGATCTAAACATTGTGTCCATATGACGATTTCGCATCTTTAAGATCATGCGACTTGAAATCATTTCCAAATTCAAAGCTTTTTTATAGGGTGGGGGGTACCATTTGACCTCGTACATTCCAGTTCTTCAGTGACTATTTGACCATTCAGCAATAGTGAAAATGTTAACAGTTATGGTTTTCATTACCTTTTGAGTTTCTGCCCCCAAACAGAAACAAGAACCAAAGAGTTTTGAGGTTCCGAAATTGATTAATTTGCAATTTGTTTTATTAACTGTCATATAATTGCATATCAGAAAATATTTGTTCCATATTTATTCATAAGCCACATCCACCATGCAGATCAATAATTAGTAGCATTTGCAGTTCCAGATTGCATTTTCGTGAAAGCCACTCCTATTCTGAAATATACATACATGTATGTATACGCTATCAAATACATTTGCATACGATCAATACTGTTTCAAATCAATATCAATTTAGTACATCATCGTGTACTTTTAGTATATCATGATGAATGTTTAGTATATCATGATATTTAGTATCATCATAAACATTTAGTATATAATTATGTATTTTCAATATCATAATGGATATTTGAATATCATGATTAATATTTAGTACATCAAGATTAATATTTAGTACATAATGATATTTAGTATATATTGTGTATGTTAGAGGGATAAGGTAGCCACTGAATGGCTATTGTAATAAAGTTATAATTAGTGTTTTGTACAGAACAATGCATGAATGTACATGAATTAATGAGTCGTGATATCAAAATACAAACAAATCATAAACAAAGTCCAAAATTCAACAAAAGAAAGACATGAACATCAATTAACTAAAGTGTTTTAATTTTTTGGCGGGATGTAAAAGTTACAAGCAAAAGGAATAATAACTTCACAAGCCATACAATGTTTATAATCTCAGTACCACATCTGACATCAATGTTTCATTCTTGAGTGTTCATGTTTACGAGCTCTATTATTGGTAAAACCACATTAAATCCTGCCCACCATGCATATTAATGAGATTCACGATTTTACATCATGTACATAGGCACACTAGTGTAATAACAACATTGTGTAATAACAGTATAATAACACCAAATATAAAAACAGAAATCCAGTTGTCAAAATATGAGCATTTCCAGATTTTTAAAATAAGCGCCATCCACTCATTACTCTGCATGACATCACCACCTAAATTGATAGGGCACATTTGCAGACCATAGGACCACATGTGACATAAATTTAATGTGTCATTTGGAGATTTTGTGTTTACAAGCTTTATTTGGAAAAACAATTTTGAGCCCCGCCCACTACACATAATAATGAGATGCAACGTTTTAAAACCATGAGCATGTAAACACTATCTAACAATATTAGTAAACCAAATATGAAACAAACTTCGAGTGCCAGCGATGCTGGGGAGCTAAGCTGTGATAGCCTGGTGTCCTTACCAGGTGGAGTTATGTACTCCTATCCGCTTGCGCATTATAAACTGGATATACCGTATTCGAACGTATTAAGCTCCCTTGCTCTGATAAACGCCCACCCAATATTTTTTGACTAACAGTGATAACATACAGACATAGTACATTTTATTAATTTAAAGACTTAAATTATTTTGTTTATATTCTTTGCTTATTTTGCGTCTGACGCTCAAAACTTGTGTTTTTGTGTTGGTTATTTTGGGGCTAGTGTACAACTTGTTCAGCAAGCTTCCAAATTCAACAAATGTGTTAGCAAAAAAACTGCAGGACATTTAGCGACGTAAAAAGAAAGATGGAGTAGAAAAAGAGAAAGGAGCAGGAAAGGGAAAGGAGCAAGAATAGAAAAGGAAGGAGCAGAAAATCAAAAGTTCAAAACATTTTGGTGAAGGATAAGAAAATATTGTCATGCCCAAGGGTGCACAGCTATAAAATATTTGTGACAAAGGATAAGAAAACGTGCCATTGCCAAATGTGTATATCTTTTAATTCAGAGTTGGATGTAAATGTAAAATCTTCTTTTGTTTTTATCAAATTGCCTTGTAATAAGGTAAAAGTTTATTGCATGTGTACTTATATCAGTTAGTGTTATTGGATCGTAAGTATTAATTTTCAGGTTGAAAAGAAATTTTCTTGGTTAGGTGTGCTCTTTATTTTTTGTATGTGTTCAAAACTTCTATTTTCCTAGTATAGTTTATTCATTATATTGTTTTTTTAATAATAAAAAAAAGGGCCATAGACATTTTACAGAGTAAAAACATCTTGCCATTCCCAAAGTATGTTTTCAATCAATATTTGCATGTTATATTTTAGTTCATAATATTAGTTCTGTAGCTTGTGAAGAAAGAAAAAGAAACCAATTGAGTTTATTCCAATTAAATTTGTTTTTGGTTTTTTTCTCAACAATGTAATATTTGATCAGTTGATTCAGAGTCAGTAAAATTCTTCATTTGAAATAACTTTTAAAATGCATATGTGACCTGCCAGAAACAGTTGTTTCTGTTAAAAACAGTTGCTTCCTGTTAAAACCAGAGACAAAACTTGTTAAGACCATTTGACACCTGTTGCAAACAGTTCAGACCTGTTGAAAACCCTGTTAAGACCATTTGACACCTGTTGAAAGCAGTTCAGACCTGTTGCAAACAGTTCAGACCAGTTGAAAACATTTCAGATCAGTTGAAAACAGTTTAGACCTGTTGAAAAACCTGTTTAGACCATTTGACACCTGTTGAAAACAATTCAGACCTGTTGAAAAACCTGTTAAGACCATTTGACACCTGTTTTAAGCAATTCAAACCTGTTAAAAACAGTTCAGACAAGTTGAAAACATTTCAGACCAGTTCATAGCAGTTCAGACCTGTCAAAACCAGAGACAATACCTGTAGAGACCAGTTGACACCTGTTGGAAACAGTTCACACCAGTTAAAACCTGCACACCAGTTGAAACCTGTCACCATAACACACTTGAACTGGTTTTAACTTGTGACTAGTTAAAACCATTTGAACTGGTTTTAACTGTTTTTTCTGCTGGGTTAGAAACAAGTTTGCCAATTTCCTGCCAAGATTGAGAATTGTGACACATTTTATCCATAAAAACTACAAACAAAATAGTGATTGGTTATATATCATATGTGATAAAAACACTTTTTAGTCACTTGGAGTAAACATAAAGAGGGATTGCAGACCTGTGAAAGTCTCAAATTTGCCATGGAAAGTTTGCCGACATCCATTTACTTCATTAAAAAAAGTGTTTGCACTCACCACTCTTTGTAGAATTTATTCAAGAAAATTTGGTTTTCTTATTTGATAATATTTCATGAAGATAGAACTTTACATGCATGCAGGGCCTAGTTTGAATTGAATTGTAATTTGTAGCACAAATGTTCATGCCCAAATCACGCAGTGACCAAAACCTTTTAACGTATTAAGGCATATATTTTTCATATATTTTTCTTCGAGGCCTATACCTCTGTCCTATTTATCTTCTATTCTAATTTCTTGCCTAATATTTGCTAGTATTAGTATTACGTTTATCTTTATATTGGGCATTAAATCATACACCCTTCATTTGACAAGAATTCTGTTTTAATATCCCATTAACTGCTCACACAAACATTGTGAATCCTTCCACCAGCTGACCAATGAAGAAGACACACAACATTGTTCATATGATTTGCCCAAGACAAGGGCCGCTTCATGGTGTTCACAGCCTACAGGTTTCAAAGGCATTGTAGCTGTAACAATAAGTTCATTTTCCTTTATTTGATCAATTTATACATACCATATTGTAAGATGAACAAAGTCTTTATACAAGATATCAGAAGAGAGAGTCAAAAAATAAATACTAGTAAGAAACCTATTTAATCAAACTACGTATTATCATCACAACAAAAGCAAAAGGCAGTCAATAAATGAATACCTGTAAAAAAACATAAATTAATTAAACTCTACGTAACAACACAACAAAAGAAACGAGAGTCAATAAATGCATTCCTGTAATGAACATAATTTAATCAAACGTTACGTAACAACACAACAAAAGAAAAAGACTTAATAAATGAATACCAGTACAAAATTTACTTGAAATGTGAACGCGAAGAGCATTAGGTTTATTAATCAGGAGATTTTACTAAGACTTCCTGTATGTTTTCGTAAATATTCAAGTGTTCTTAGATGCCAATCTTTACCCGTTAAATTGATGAATCTCCAGAGCTTTCGGGGACGTTGCCCAAGGTACATAGTCCTCCACGGAATTTTTGCCCTTGGAATCTCACCCGTGTAAGCCCTTGGACCCATGCTATGCGTACGCATCATTAATTCCTGTGGCGTCAACAAATTATGCGCGCCTAGAAATTCGCAATGCACACCCATTTCTCCAATTTCCAGCTGAAACACTGATTGCGCGGGATTGTGTGTGCATAATAATTAGCCTATTTGCATAGCAATGAAAATATTTGTATATGTGGTATCTCTTGAATTAAAGTAGGTATGATGATTTTGCTTAAACAAAGGATCATACAGATATGTGAACAGTATTGTCCACACTTAATGGTGAGGTACAGTGTGCATTTGCTGCAATACGTTTGACCGGAGATTAAAAATAACTTACTAACTTCACATTTCTAGTTTTGTTATGATATTGACATTCCTGACATGAATAGCATTCAAAATGTTTGTCTTGCCATTAATAAAGAAGCAAATAAAAGTTTCCTCGCTTCTAAAGAATGTTAAATTAGGGGTTAGAGAAATATAAACAATAAGCAGAATGTGGGACAGAAGATGACATGATGATAAAGTAGCTGAAGGAATTAGGATGAGGTCATGTGGGACAGGGTGGATTTGTATGTAGGACAGGGTGCGGTGGGATGTTTGTCAGGATGTGTTGGCATGTTAGATAGGGTGGATTGTGGGTTGACATGTGGAACAGGATGGGTTGGCATGTGGAACAGAGTGGGTTGGTATGTGGAATAGGGTGGGTTGGCATGTGGAACAGGGTGGGTCGACATGTGGGACAGGGCGGGATGGCGTGTGGTGGGATGTCATCTGGATTTCGATTGTGATGGCATGTGGGTCATGCAAGTGGTGTAATGACACACAGTATCTGATTTTCAGTGTGATTGCATAGAGCATAAACGTAGGATGACATTTGGGACAGGTTGGGATGGAACATGGGACAGTCTGGAATATGCATTATCAGCGGTGAGGGGATCTGTATCGTTTCCAATGTCTAGTTTGTCATACAGTAAATTCAGCAATATTGTTTCGTATAGTTTTGCTTTAATGTTATTGTACATTTTCCATGCTGCTTGACTTTGCTTGACACACATTTTTTTCTTAGATTAGAAGTTGTATTACAATCCAGAATGTAGTTCTGTGAATGTGTAGGGGCAGGGAGAGGGTACAGGTTGGAAAGGTGGTTGAATGGCATTTTTCATTGATATTGGCAAGTCAGGGCCTCTCCTTTCTGTGTTATTCAATTAAAAGAACTAAAAGAGGTGTTGTACATGTAGTTATAAAGCCTGCTAGGTTGTACATGTTTTCTCAGTTACTTGAGTTTTTTTTTGTCTTAACATATCTAGAAAAGCTCAAAGATATTTTGAAGCTTGTAGTACAAATGAAAATGTAAGTACATCTTTCAAAGCTCAAGTAATTTGAAATCATCTGCCCTTGGTACCCTACTTCTGTGTATACTTCCTCTATAAGTCCATTCTCTGTATTAGCTTTAAATAGCCAAGCATACTGTCCTTCCGACAGTTCTAGTATTTAAGGTGTGGCGAAGAGTCTTAAAATTCATACTGTACAATACATACCTTATAAGTTTTTATATATCTTACAACATACCTTATAAGTTTAAAGCTCTTTTTCAAGTTTGTGTGTTGCTTGTCACAACTTATCCCATGCTGTAAGTAACTGTATACATTTTCTTGTTTTAGAGTGCCTGATTTTGAAAAAAATTCTTTTAGCTTCTCATATTTGAAAACATCATTTATTATTTGCAGAAATCCAACATTACCACTCAAATACTGCACCTGCCACCCATGACCATGAGGAGAGAAGGGGATGTAAGGGTCCAAGCCAACAGAGGAAGCCTTGAAGTACTCCATCCAGGTAGAAAGGGTATTACAGTTTTTCATTATTTCCTTGGGGCCAGCCACAAAAAAGAGGAAAACATGGGAATAGGTACAAATTATGAAAACTTTGTGGAAAAATTAAAATCTATTTTAGTAAGGAATGTGAACATATTGTTCGAAATCAGAAAAATATAATCGCAGTAAGTTTCAAAATCGAAGATGGCTATTTTGTGTTATAAAATTGGTCTATTCCTAACTCGGCTCTTAGCGTTTTATACAAAGTTGAAAGTCATGTAATCAGCAATTAATTTTTTGTTATTTCCTCCCCATTAAAATATTCAAGTCCAGAACTTGTCACTTACCTTTGGTACAGGTTTTGGTTTGCCCATAAGTCCAGAAAAAAACCATTTTGTGTGATTGGCATTTGATAAAACTCGTCATATCACTTTGAAATTGTCATATCAATCATAAATCAAACTTGTGTTCGATTTCCAGATATCTTGGTTTCGAGCATTTTCATTGCTTATGATATCAGGATATGGGGCATTGTCACTGGAAAAACATTGATATGTCTAGTTTCATATGATAGGATAATTTGAAGCATTCTGATTTGCTGGAAAATCAAGTCTGCTAGAAATTGAAATACAGTACATGTTCGATTTCTTCTGAGTGATATAGCAGATTATTGCTGGAAATGAGTCATAATGAAATAAATGAAACATGACTTTTGTGTTCGAGTGAAAATGAGAGAAAATTTTTTTGAATGTATATGCTTGATGATTTCTGTGATGATTTCATAATCACACAACCAGTTTTGACAATAGGGGGACAAGGGGGATCAACTGTCCCCCAGGGGGATTTACGGCACCTTCCCGTTTGCCTGTTTTTTATTGGTTGGGAGGTAAAAGTGGATATTTTTTAACACAAAACCAACGAAAATTGCCAAAATTGAAAGAAATTTTCTGAAAATTGAATAGAATTGCCAAAAATCAATCAACTTTAACAAACACCAACGACACTTGCCAGAAATAAAAAAATAAAAATTCCCGTAGATGAAGGAAATTGCACAAAAATGAAGAAAGGTTCCTGAAAATTAAAGGAGATTTCCCGAAAGTTAGACTGAGGAATATTTCCTGAAAATTGCAGATTTAAATGTTTGATGGTATCTTAATTTACTATTGCAATTTCCTGAGAAATATTTGGGGTTATTTCCCCTCCTGTGCCCCTGTGACGCTGGTCTTTCTATTCTCTTGGCTATTATATAAGGTACCATTATTTTATAATTTTATATCATAATTTATTTTACAATTTTCTACTCTAGGGATCCAAGAGCATTAACTTTATAATCATTTTGTATTTGTGATTAGGAGGTGGAGATCGATTACTTCTTTTCCATTTTGTTTTTATAACGATTGGACCATTGTTGGAGACTGAGCCAGATGCAGCCACAGCATTGGGAGAGCTTGAGACGAACACCAGAGCAAGCTTTTGTTCTTCGTTCAGAGAGAAAGAGAACTTCAAGCGCGTTAGTATTTTAAGTGGGGGTGTAAAATATAAGATTTACTGACGACCTCAAATTAACATATCCCATTCAGCTGTTGAGAAAAGTGGCAATGTTTGAATGGTACTCGCCGTCCTTTAAAGAGAACTTTAAGCCGTCGGTCCCAATGGTAGGACAGTCACACCCTGTCTGATGCTCTGAACACTATTCAAGATTGAGAAGCGTGAAAACGCGGTGTTCATCCACTTCCCATCTTATCTCATCCTGACCCAGTCAAGTCCCAAGTTCCTGTGCGCCGATTCTTCTGGTTGCAGGGGTTCTTATTAGGTAGCTAATTGGGTTCAGCGCTTTGAGGCCACGGCAAAAGGCGCTATGTAAATGGATGACTAATAATGATAACTTGAAAACTACTGATCCCTGAGAGGATTTCACTTTCTTAATTGCAAGCTGTGATCCTGTTTAGGAGGGAAAATTGACAAAAACTTTGTAAAACTGATGAAAAATTTGTTAAACTTTTTGAAAAATTTGGAAGAAATTGACAGTGTACAACAAATTCTCAAAAATGAAGGAAATATCTTGAAATAAATTGAAAGAAAATTTCCCAAAATCGACCGAAAATAAAGGGAATTTTCCAAAGAAATTGGAATTCTTTTTGTTTTTTGGTTGCATGTTTTCTTCCAATTTGGGAGGTATTATTCAGAAATGATTAACAAACAGTTGGAAAAAATTGGTAAATTTTAAATACAATAAAATTTCCCAAAAAGGATGAAAATATTCCGGGGTAAACTGCCACATGCTAATAAAAGCAATTTGCCCAAGTATGAAGAAAACCCACAAAAGGAAACTGGCACTTTAGAGGATGTTTAGACTAAAATTGATCATATTGAAGGGAAATTTCGTAAATTATTGGAAAACTTTGGCAACATTTCCCATTTGCCACACTAAAAAAAGAATTTTTCCCCGAAATGAAGAAAATCCCTGGGGAACGGGAGAAACTGCCACATTATAAGCTTTTCCCTTCCCGGTTATATCTTTCTTCCTAGTTGAGAATCAAAATCGGGAAATGTTTAGACTAAAAGTGACATTGCGTTACAGGGATGGCATTTGCTATCGTTCAAGTGGCCTTTGAAGGTAGTGAAACCCATTCATTGTAATTGTGTGTTCATTCATTGAATATCAAGATTTGAAAATTCAAAAGCCAAAAGGAATGGTCATTTCTTAACCAACTCGACTTACAAGGTTTTTCATTGATTTTAAAGCAAGTAAGTTATTTTCTATTGCACCTGTCCATCATTTTTACCAAAAATCATCCCAAAATGAAGTCTCTTTGCTGCTTTATTATTTTAGTAAATTTATCAAAAAACATGGCAATTTTTATTAAAAATTGTGAGTGATTTTTCCCAATTAACAGCAATGTTTAACAGAAAATTAATTAACTAGTGCCATTTTCCGCTTGTAACTGGAAATTTTTCAGGGTTTTTTAATTTTATAATCAAAAACAGCTTCAAATTTGTTTGGTTCCTAAGCCTTAAGTTTTATTGACCTGATACCAGTTTTACTGGCTAATTTCAAATTATACCGACAGGTATCAAAAATTTGTGTGCTGTTAACTGTTGGGATATTTTACTTGTGCTGTATTCTACAATGCTAATTTTTTACTGTGTATTAATTTTACTAGTGCTAATTATCTTGTAATACAATTTGTTGAGGTTGTCGATGTAATTTTGTTCCAAGGCATTAAAGAATTTTTCCAGGTTTTTCAAAATTTAAAAACTGCGTGGTATTATAAGGCGTGAAAACTGTAGTGGGACGATAAATTCTGCAAGCTCAAGCTATAGTAGCTGGAGCAATATCACCAGCACACGCTTATCACATCTATGTTGCTGATCATAATGCAGAAATGAATATGTGTATTTGATGGTCTGGAACTGGGAATTTTCGTGAAAAACAGGTTATCTCAACAAGAATTAAATTAGGGTGTCAAGACTTACAGTATATAGTTGAAACTTTTTAATGGAATGTGCTAAACAATGAATTCATGCCCTGAAAAAAACAAAAAAAAAAACAATCAATTTCTTGGCTCTTAGAAAATCAGATCAAACGATTTCTGGTATCAATGAGAATCAAACTTAGCTTCTCGCATGAAAGAAAAATGAAGGAATGTGAATCATGACTGAATATAAATCGAACAATGAATGCTTAGCTTAAAAAAAACTGAAAACGATGATCAAGCTTCCACCTGTTTTCGTTAAATTTGCACCTTTTGAACAGAACAACTCTTGGTAAGTATTACTTGTTGGTCTTCTTGTATTGAAAACTCCACTGAACTGTATAAGAAGTGTTATTAGTTAAAGCATTTTTCATGTTAATGTAAGTCAAGTTATATGTTTATAATTTTCCACTTTTCCAGTCCTTATTTCTTTTATATTATTTATTGTATTAAAGCATTCCATGTTTTGATTAAAGTGCATAATAAAGTTATTTGCAGAGTATAAAATGTACAAACAAATGTTTTCTTATCTTTCTCTAAGTCGTTTCTTGTGATGGGTTCATTGGTACTATGATTTACGAACTTTCAGTTTGAAACAAGTGTATAAAATGGTTAAATTTCATAGGTTCTATTAATGAGCACACTATAAAAGGTCAATGTGACCATGTGACCAGATCAAATGTTCATTTTGAACAGTTGATCTAATCAGAAATTCAAATTTGACCAGTATTCTGTTCAAAAACATTTGAACTTTCTATCCGGTTCCATTTCTCAGAATGACCGGATCCGGGTCATTTTTATTTGAACCAGAACTCCGGATCAAAATGACCAAGACCGGTTCGCCGAACCGGGGTCAAATTTGAACCGATTCGGTTCATATTTGACCAGGGTATTTTGTGCATTTCGCAGGGTTTTGGAGCAAACCATTCATGACTCGGGGTGTATCCCCGCAGAGGCTAAAGTAAGGACCCTTTGTTACAGACATTCAGGGTAAATTTTGGCCCTATTCATCATAATATTTACCGAATTTCATTGATTCTAAGCAAGAATGTGATGAAAATTTCCAACGAAATTTCTGAGGATGCTTTTGCTTTTCACATTATTTGGACAATGGTGCCGGAACGTTTTTGAAGTTGGGCATGGAGAGGGGGTGCAAGCATACATCTGCTGCCTGGAGCCCACTTAAGGGCCCTGGTGGGGTTCCTCGGTGGGGACCAAATCCCTCGGAAGCTCTTCGGTTTTAGCGGAACTGGGGCTAAACGATATGCCTAAATTTAACTGAATTTTGCAGGTTGCAACTGTTACAAATTCAATCATAGGTTGAAGATGTCAACTTAACAGAGCCAAACTCCCCCGATAGGATTTCAAATTCCCGGTTGGAAGGTAAAATTGAGAAATTATTAAAATCTTATCGAAAAATTTGAAGGAAAATTTGTTAAAATATTTGGGGTTTTGGGGGAAAAATATGCTGTCAAAAGTTGAAGAAAATTGGCAAAATTTTCCCAAATATTAAAAAAATGTCCGAAAATTAGGCGAATTTACCAAAATGTGAAAAAAAACATTACATTTTTTGAAGGGTATTTTCCAAAATTTTGGGATTTCCTGATTAGTAGTATTTTGAACATTGATCTATTGATAGAAACTTCATTTACCAGTGTAATATTTCGCTTGTAACGGAATATATATATATATATATATATATATATATATATATATATATATATATATATATATATATATATATATATATATATATATATATATATATATATATATATATATATATATATATATATATATATATATATATATATATATATATATATATATATATATATATATATATATATATATATATATATATATATATATATATATATATATATATATATATATATATATATATATATATATATATATATATATATATATATATATATATATATATATATATATATATATATATATGTATATATATGTATATAAACATATATATATATATACATATATATATATATATATATATATATATATATATATGTATAATATTACACATATATATATATATATATATATATATATATATATATATATGTATATATATATATATATATATATATATATATATATATATATATATATATATATATATATATATATATATATATATATATATATATATATATATATATATATATATATATATATATATATATATATATAAATATATATATATATATATATATATATATATATATATAAATATATATATATATATATATATATATATATATATATATATATATATATATATATATATATATATATATATATATATATATATATATATATATATATATATATATATATATATATATATATATATATATATATATATATATATATATATATATATATATATATATATATATATATATATATATATATATATATATATATATATATATATATATATATATATATATATATATATATATATATATATGTCTATCTGATATATTTTTAAGTTCAGAGTTTGAGGTGTGCCTGATGATGATGATGATGATGATGATGATAATAAAATAATAATAATGATATTGATAATAGTAATAATAATAGTCATAATATTGATAATAATAATAATAATAATAATAATACTAATAACAATTATAATAATAATGATAATAATAATAATAATAATAATAATAATAATAATAATAATAATAATAATAATAATAATAATAATAATAATAATAATAATAATAATAATAATAATAATAATAATAATAATAATAATAATAATAATAATAATAATAATAATAATAATAATAATAATAATAATAATAATAATAATAATAATAATAATAATAATAATAATAATAAAATAATAATAATAATAATAATAATAATAATAATAATAATAATAATAATAGTAATAATGATAATAATAATGATAAAAATAATGATATTAAAAATAATGATAATAAGAATAACAATATTAATAATAATAATAATAATAATAATAATAAAAATATTAATAATATTAATAATAATAATAATAATAATAATAATAATAATAATAATAATAATAATAATAATAATAATAATAATAATAATAATAATAATAATAATAATAATAATAATAATAATAATAATAATAATAATAATAATAATAATAATAATAATAATAATAATAATAATAATAATAATAATAATAATAATAATAATAATAATAATAATAATAATAATAATAATAATAATAATAATAATAATAATAATAATAATAATAATAATAATAATAATAATAATAATAATAATAATAATAATAATAATAATAATAATAATAATAATAATAATAATAATAATAATAATAATAATAATAATAATAATAATAATAATAATAATAATAATAATAATAATAATAATAATAATAATAATAATAATAATAATAATAATAATAATAATAATAATAATAATAATAATAATAATAATAATAATAATAATAATAATAATAATAATAATAATAATAATAATAATAATAATAATAATAATAATAATAATAATAATAATAATAATAATAATAATAATAATAATAATAATAATAATAATAATAATAATAATAATAATAATAATAATAATAATAATAATAATAATAATAATAATAATAATAATAATAATAATAATAATAATAATAATAATAATAATAATAATAATAATAATAATAAAAATAATAATAATAATAATAATAATAATAATAATAATAATAATAATAATAATAATGATAATAATAATAATACCAATTTTAATTACTAACATTTTACAGGGAGGCTGTTTTTTTCTTCAAATGTGATGCTAATTTGAGGACGTCGATAAATCTTATATTCTACCCCCTCTCCCCCGCCCCACCCCTCCCCTCTCCCCCACCCCCTTAAGTCAAAATGGTATACTGTTGCGTCTAAACAAAGGGCCTGTCCAAAGGGTCAAGACATCAAATATTTCGTTTTCCAGAATGATGATCCTTAATTTTTCCCTTAATCATTTGTGGATCATATTCTTAAATTTCCGAAGTTTGTCCCAAATGTCCGATTTTACTAGATCTTGCTCTACAAATTCCCAGTTTTCGACGGTAACTCTATCTTAGTTTGAAATTTTTCGATGTCGTATCCTAAATGCCCGATTCTACGGAACCTAAAGCTACAATTTTTCCAATATTTTAAAATTTGATCTTGATAAGCCTGGTTTTTCGAGTTGTTCTGATTTTGAAAGCATCTTGATCTATCATTTTTCAATTTTCGTTGATGTAAATCATAAAAAGACCATCATCAATTCTCGAACCAATCAAATTGTCTAAATTTGCGTTGGGGAGGGGAATTGTCCCGGGCCTATATGCTATTAATAGTTGTACCTTACTTTCCAAATAATTGATTAGGGCGCCCCTCAAAAGGAATGCCCCTGTTTCAAACTTGTTCTGGTTTGCTTTACCAAAATCGTCAGTTATGGACTGTTTGATAAGTGAGGAATGAACGTCGTCTATGTTTCTTGCCGTATATCATTTCTGATTGCATACAATGTTTCAGACAATAAACTATTGTCCCAAGTATGATGAACTTTTAAACTTTCTATTTATATGGAACACAAATATGAAACTTAAT
>JAIGNY010004490.1:22500-40000 GCA_020152595.1 Chiridota heheva
AAGATAATTTTCGGAGAATTTCAATATTATTAGGACAATTTAGATAATTGAAAGAAATTTCCCACAAATGTAGGAATTTTCCCGAAAATTGAAGAAAATTTCCCGAAAAAGAAGGAAATTTTCTTAAAATTTTAGACAACTGTATGAAAATTTCATGAAAATGAAGCAAGCTTCTTGAAAATTGAAGAAAATTTCAAGAAATTGAAGCAAAATTTTCAAAAATGAAACCAATTTTCTCAAAAGGTAAGGAAATTTCCTGAAAATTGAAAACAATTCCAGAAAATTAAAAAAAAATGAAGAAAATTTTCCGAGAATTAAAGCAAATTTCACAAAAATCAAGGAAGATTGCAAAAATATGAAGGGAACTTTCAAAAATAAATTTTTTTTTCCCAAAATGAAGAAAACTTCCCCGAAATGAAGGAAAATTTAAGAAACTTCCCCGAAAATGAAGAAGATTGGACGATAAGCAAATTTTCCAAAACAAATTTTCTCGAAAATTGAAATGAATAAAAAATTCCATAAAACAAAGGAAATTCTCCGAGAATTTTATTAAATTAATTGGCAATTTAGATAATTAAAGGAAATTTCCCCCAAATGAAGGAATTTTCCCGAAAAAGAGATTTCCCGAGTCTGTTACTCAATCAGGATTTTGCATCTTTAAATATATGGTGATGGGCCAGGATTTGCATCTTTGAGTAAATGGTGATGGGCCAGGATTTTGCATCTTTCAGTATATGGTGATGGGCCAGGATTTTGCATCTTTTAGTATATGGTGATGCGCAAGGATTTTGCATCTTTCAGTATATTGTGATGGGCCAGGATTTTGCATCTTTCAGTATATGGGGATGGGCCAGGATTTTGCATCTTTCAGTATATGGGGATGGGCCAGGATTTTGCATCTTTCAGTATATGGTAATGGGCCAGGAATTTCGTCTTTTAGTATATGGTGATGGGCCAGGATTTTGCATCTTTCAGTATGTGGTGATGGGCCAGTATTTTGCATCTTTCAGTATATGGTGATGGGTCAGGAATTTGCATCTTTCAGTACATGGTGATAAGCCAGGATTTTTCGATGGAGGGATAGCGTTCCCGACATTGCCTGAGTATGACTAAGCATTTTTATACGTAACACATTTATTTTGTCCCCATAGGCTTTGGTCACATCTTTTTCCGCCATCAGTTCGAGATCACATCCTACCTTTCACCCTCAGAAATATATGCTTTGAATGTTATCCGAACTCTAAAACGAGCATCTGTAACGTAACATGTCAAATCAGCTTTCAGATATTCCCAAATACCAAAATGACAGTCACGATTAAGTGTATGCATATGCCGTGGCAATATAAATGTGTCCGCACAGAGCAGAGAGAGAAAAAAACTCCAGGCAGCAAAGATTAGTTCCAGCGTTTATCATAAAGAATGTCATGGCCTAGACAATATTCACACCGCTCTAATTCTTTCACAATTATCTTCATAGAGGTATCTTCTACTGTTTTTGCGAGAATTTCCGGCGTATCTTCGCCCCAGTTTTGTAGTCGTGCGCCCCAATAGTGATTCATTCTGAGAGCATCCGCTTCGGCATTACACGACCTTCCGTTTCGAAGGTAATTGTGGTGAATCTGTGAAAAATAACGGATAAAAACTCAATTAAAACTGCGAAATAGCAACATTTGGCATGCATTTACAGTACATCTTTCCCTTTTCCGGCATCTTCAATCTTAGATTTAAGTCCATTCACGAGCGCCTTTCCCACGAACAGGGCAAACCGCTCCGCCCTTATCTGCTTATCCACACGGAGAACAAAGTTTCCCTCGTTTCACGGGAAAGATGGCAAAAAGTCTGTTTTGGAAGTTTTCCTTTCTTTCAAAGCTTCATTCGCACCCCTGGCTTTTGACATACATTTATACTTCTAATAGCTTTAATGCCATGAATAATGGGTCTTTTTAGTGTCATTTCATTTTTGTCATTTTTCTTCATTTTAGACAATCTAACACGAACATTTTATAAAAGAGATTAATGTTTTGGCATCGTGTTTATGCAGTTATGTGCGTATTATCTTTAATGATCATGATCATGACTCTAGTGACGTCTGCCATGGCCTGTTCTTGCCCTCTTCAGAGCGAGAGCGTGCATGCTTCACTGTCCGTATACAAACTAAACAGGGCTATCATGTTTTCAACAAAATCCAGAGATCTTTTCAAACCGAGTTTAGCCAACGTGATTTCTTTATTATTTCGATCAATCAACTGATGGGGAATTTCCCTTTGTTACCCAACCAATCAGCTGCAGTTGCTGCATGGATGAAAAATTGTAAACAACAATGCGCGCGTTACCTTTATGGAAAACGCAAGTACGCGTGCAAGCATGCAGTGCGTCACTGGATTGTGAAGACAGGCAAGTTTCCGCAAGTGTGTGATTGGTCGAAAGGTTTCCCCAGCTGCCCAATGTGTCCATTACGGGCACATAAATGTTGGCCATGTAACATTATTTAAATAATTTTCCCGGAAATTTCTGATTCACATTTTGAAAAGGCACATTAAATTAACGAGAAAGAAGAATTTTCGTAGACCCTCAGACGTAGTATCATTGTGCGGATTTAATTTGTCAGTTTGTAACGTTTCACATCCACTATTATAGAACATTTGCTTTTCAGAAAATCACGCAGTCAAAACAATTTCGTTACGGCTGGGTGCCGTGCGAAATCTTTTAAAAATGACTCCAGCCTGCCAGAATTTATTCTGAGTTTCGAGCGATTTATAGCATACAGCTTTTCGAGAAAAAAAAAATCACCCATACTGACAGATGATGTTTTTTCTTCAAAAGTTGTCACTGATTCATGCAAGATTTCAACCATTGTATTATTTTATTATCACCAAATTTTGTGTTTGTATTTGTTTGTACACTAGTATATCAGAATAGTGTAACGCCCGAGCGGTTTTAAAGCGTTGCCGAAGGACGGGAATTGATGAAGTTCTAGGTTAAAGAAAGATATGAGTGGAAATGATACACACTAACAAATGAAGTTGAGTTCCTCCAATTGTGTTATGAATCTCCTTTGGTTTCATTATTATCAGTTTATAACGCAATCAATTAACATTGTCTTTCAACTGCTTGCATTTTAACAGGTAAGCTAGCGACGGCCAAAACTCACTCCCGACGGCAGCACTACCACCAATCATGTATCCTGCACACCAGGGCCGTTTATAACCAGCGCAATTATCACTGCATATATCGCCCCATAATGCATTCCGTCACTCTTACTGCTCATCCGTCACTATCTCCCATCCGTCACTATTATCGCCCGTCACTCTTACTGTTCATCCATCACTACCTCTCACTATCTCCCATCCGTCATTATCATCACCCGTCACTCTTACTGTTCATCCGTCACTGTCACCATTCCATCACCACTCCATATATGCTAAGTATACGTTAGTTATGCATAGTTAAAAGTTAATGAAGTATCCCCACTCCAGCACTCCGTCATTCTCACTCCCCTCCCCAGCCCCGGGATAAGACTGACTGCTACTGATATCACTGCACATAGACTCAGCCTTAACAAACTTCACTGGCCTCATGTCCGACGACGCCAAGCTCGGGCATTTGTACTTGACTACTTTGAGTTTCCCTGTCTAGTGGTTCCGCCATTCACCTCCCCCTGGGGTTCTTGACAGTTTCTTCTAACATGTCCCATTCCGTCACAATTCCAACATGGACCAATCTCCCTTGTCGAAGTCCTGTAGTCTCTTCGCTTTTGTCTACTTTGGTTATTGGCCACCTCCTCCATGGAAGTCTGGAGATTCTGACTCTATGTTCCATGAAGCTGGGCTTGGAGGTCACCAAATCCTCTCCTTAAAGTGTCCCGTAACTCCTTCGACATCTGCAGAATCTGCGACTGCATATTATTATTACCTGTCGCAAAACTTGAAATGCTATGTGACTGCTCTTGTCTTGACTGCACTGCGCGAATACCTCTCCGCAAATTGGTCCGCTTCTCTGCCTTTAAGAAAGCCTCAGTCAAGTTCCACTGCAACTACGATAGCATCATCTAGAGTTTGTGGCCGGGATTGAAAAACACACCAACAAGTGTCACTATCGGCAAGAGCATCAATAAAATGATCTTTGCTCAGGGCTTCTAACATCTCATATGATGCATCAGGATATACCTATTTTGTCAGTCTTCTTATATTTTGCGCCATCTGTTAAAGAGTTTCATCGGATCTTCTTGTTTTAATTTTTTAAATTGTTCTGAAAAACTCCGACTGATTTCCAGAGCCAAATCTGCGATTAAGAGCTGCTACCAGTGCTCCATAATTTCTGCGTCTGCTCACATCTAAGTCACCAAGCACAGTTTGAGCACTGCCCCTTAGACTTGCTGCCAAATATAATGCACACGAGCTCTCACCCCATGCATTTAGATCAGCAATCATCTCGAACTGTACAAGATAAACATCCCAGGGGCTGGAGCCATCATATTCAGTTGGACGGATTCGGGGTTTCCCAATTTCAGGATTAAACTGCATATGGGTACTTACTGCGATAACTGCATTCATTTCTACCGGAACTGCATTCATTTCGACCATAACTGTATTAATTTCTGTCTGCTTTCATCATAATTATATCTCTGCAACTCGGTATTCATTGTATCTGCAAATGCCACTGCTTGACGACCATTATTTACAGGAACATCACGAACCAAAATAGATCTATATGCGTGATTTCCGATTTGATCTGCAACCTGCATTTCTCCAACAACAGGAGTTGATTGCGTAACACCAACACCACTATAAACAACATCGCAGCGATATTCTGGAGCACCAAGCCTTTTCTGACTTCCCCTTAAAGTGCATTCGCCTCGTCTGTCTGCGTGATTCAAAGCTGGAGTTGACGTCATGCATACACCTTTACGGCCATTTATGTTGATTTCAGTAACTGCAGTCGGCACTTTTATTTCAGCATTCTTATCTTCGCCATTTTTCAACATCCTCGATATTGTATCAGAAGCAAATACCCCTTTGAACTTGATTTTAGGATCAGGAGAATGCATCATTAATCTGCTTATCAGGAATTTCTGGATCGTTATTTAGCTTAAATTTTCGCCAATTCAGATGTTATTTCACCGTCTTGCCACCAATGTAACGCCTGAGCGGTTTTAAAGCGTTGCCGAAGGACGGAAATTGATGAAGTTCTAGGTTAAAGAAAGATATGAGTGGAAATGATACACACTAACAAATGAAGTTGAGTTCCTCCAATCGTGTGGTGAATCTCTTTTGGTTTCATTATTATCAGTTTATAAAGCAATCAATTAACTCGGTCTTTCAACTGCTTGTATATTAACAGGTAAGCTAGCGACGGCAAAAACTGACTCCCGACGGAGGCACTACCACAGTTCATGTATCCTGCACACCAGGGCCGTTCATAACCATCGCAGTTATCACTGCATATATCGCCCCATACTGCATTCCGTCACTCTTACTGCTCATTCGTCACTATCTCCCATCTGTTACTATCATCACCCGTCACTCTTACTGTTCATCCGTCACTACCTCTCACTATTTCCCATCCGTCACTATCATCGCCCGTCACTCTTACTGTTCATCCGTCACTATCTCCCATCTGTTACTATCATCACCCGTCACTCTTACTGCTCATCCGTCACTATCTCCCATCTGTTACTATCATCGCCCGTCACTCTTACTGCTCATCCGTCACTATCTCCCATCTGTTACTATCATCACCCGTCACTCTTACTGTTCAACCGTCACTATCTCCCATCTGTTACTATCATCGCCCGTCACTCTTACTGTTCATCCGTCACTATCTCCCATCTGTTACTATCATCACCCGTCACTCTTACTGTTCATCCATCACTATCTCCCATCTGTTACTATCATCGCCCGTCACTCTTACTGCTCATCCGTCACTATCTCCCATCTGTTACTATCATCACCCGTCACTCTTACTGTTCATCCGTCACTATCTCCCATCTGTTACTATCATCACCCGTCACTCTTACTGTTCATCCATCACTATCTCCCATCTGTTACTATCATCGCCCGTCACTCTTACTGCTCATCCGTCACTATCTCCCATCTGTTACTATCATCACCCGTCACTCTTACTGTTCAACCGTCACTATCTCCCATCTGTTACTATCATCACCCGTCAATCTTACTGTTCATCCGTCACTACCTCTCACTATTTCCCATCCGTCACTATCATCGCCCGTCACTCTTACTGTTCATCCGTCACTATCTCCCATCTGTTACTATCATCGCCCGTCACTCTTACTGTTCAACCGTCACTATCTCCCATCTGTTACTATCATCACCCGTCACTCTTACTGTTCAACCGTCACTATCTCCCATCTGTTACTATCATCACCCGTCACTCTTACTGTTCATCCATCACTATCTCCCATCTGTTACTATCATCGCCCGTCACTCTTACTGTTCAACCGTCACTATCTCCCATCTGTTACTATCATCACCCGTCACTCTTACTGTTCAACCGTCACTATCTCCCATCTGTTACTATCATCACCCGTCAATCTTACTGTTCATCCGTCACTACCTCTCACTATTTCCCATCCGTCACTATCATCGCCCGTCACTCTTACTGTTCATCCGTCACTATCTCCCATCTGTTACTATCATCACCCGTCACTCTTACTGCTCATCCGTCACTATCTCCCATCTGTTACTATCATCACCCGTCACTCTTACTGTTCAACCGTCACTATCTCCCATCTGTTACTATCATCACCCGTCACTCTTACTGTTCATCCGTCACTACCTCTCACTATTTCCCATCCGTCACTATCATCGCCCGTCACTCTTACTGTTCATCCGTCACTATCTCCCATCTGTTACTATCATCACCCGTCACTCTTACTGTTCATCCGTCACTATCTCCCATCTGTTACTATCATCACCCGTCACTCTTACTGCTCATCCGTCACTATCTCCCATCTGTTACTATCATCACCCGTCACTCTTACTGCTCATCCGTCACTATCTCCCATCTGTTACTATTATCGCCCGTCACTCTTACTGCTCATCCGTCACTATCTCCCATCTGTTACTATCATCACCCGTCACTCTTACTGCTCATCCGTCACTATCTCCCATCTGTTACTATCATCGCCCGTCACTCTTACTGTTCATCCGTCACTATCTCCCATCTGTTACTATCATCACCCGTCACTCTTACTGCTCATCCGTCACTATCTCCCATCTGTTACTATCATCACCCGTCACTCTTACTGCTCATCCGTCACTATCTCCCATCTGTTACTATCATCACCCGTCACTCTTACTGTTCATCCGTCACTACCTCCTATCACTATCTCCCATCTGTTACTATCATCGCCCGTCACTCTTACTGCTCATTCGTCACTATCTCCCATCTGTTACTATCATCACCCGTCACTCTTACTGTTCATCCGTCACTACCTTTCACTATCTCCCATCCGTCACTATCATCGCCCGTCACTCTTACTGTTCATCCGTCACCATCACCATTCCATCACCAATCCAAATATGCTAGGTATACGTCAAAAAATTGTAAAACTGAATCTAGAAAGGGTATTTATAATACACCACCTGAAGAAAGCTCGAAGAGAAATAATTCAAAAAGTGAAAAATGTTAAATAAACTAATTGTTAAGAATGTGAGTATAAAGATACCACCTTCCATGGTAGACATACTACAATAGTCATTTCTACACAGATAATAACCCAGTCAGCATAAGCTAGCGGACCGCCGGCAATTCTTATTTGATACTTGTCGGGCTTAGCGGCATCGGTATGCCTCTGGCGGATCGCTGGCAGTCCGCCATCAATTATCTGCCATTATATGCATTTTCTTATGATACTTTTTCATCTAAGACACAACAAAATTCACTGCACCTGAAATAGCCTCATGCATTTTATGTTTCATGGAGATATGAAGTGACTTACAAAGTACCAGTATCAGCTCTTCCCATCCTCAGCTCTTCCCATCCTACGAGTTGAAAATGTTTATTATAGGCAGTAATTTATTTTTGTATAACTTAATTTACAATGTTGAAGTTGTTTCCTCTCCATCAGTTTTATTCACATAATTTTACACCCTCTGCCAAGTTCCTGAAATCAGCGAGCTGTAATTTTTCTGAAATACTACATCACTGACCCCAAAATAATATGTACAGTATCACAAGTTATGTCGCAAAAAATAATGCGTAATAAGGAAGGCAGTTCTGAATTTTTGGGGTTTGAAAATCTTCTATATTTTGTATCTTTTTAATATCAATTTGGAAAAACGGACTTGGCGTGTAATAATTATGGCTATAAACTGTCAATTTATGGAATTTTGTTGCTACATGTTGTTGGGATGCAGATAGTTCAGTCAGCTGAGCGTACAATAGAATGCAGAAGCTGGAGGTCCCAGGTTCGAGTCCAATGGTGATTTAACCAGCGATTTTTCCACAAATATGCAGAACAATATACCCTGACATCAAGCGCTGAGCTTTGTCTTCTGCACCAAACCTTCTTCCCCACCCAATCTTTGTGAAAAATGGCCAATGGTTGGTGGCACTCACCATTCTTCGGAGGGGACATAAAGCCGTCGGTCCTGATGGTATGAGTTTCACCCCATGCCTGGTTCTCTGAACACTTCGAAAAGAGCAGGGTGCAAAGGCCATCCTTAAAAAATTGTTGGTTTCGAGTAACCCGACCAACTCATTGAAAACAACCCCGACTCAATATTATTCTTTTTTTTGCAACCCAGTTGCGTCCGATTTGCAATCACGACCATAATGGCCATGCCGACTGAAATGGTTTTATTTCAATCAGCACATTAAACAACAAAATTTCAGAAATCATAAAACGACAGTACCATTAACTTACCTTAAGAACGTTTCACAGCACTCAATATTCAATAAAGTATATCAATTCGGGTAAACATATTTGAAATTCATACTTCGAAAAAATAACTTTTTAAAAGAAAAATTGTTACGGTAATTCTTTAAATGTTCGTCAAATATTTAACTGTGCATGGAAAAATGGGTAATACACATTCTCAATAACAAAAAATATGTTTTTTCTAAAAAAATTAAAACAAAACCTTAAATATATCATTAAGATTGGTATGATTTTTGTGAAATGCATTAAAGCTGACTGGCTGATGACAGCTTGTATTTACCGTTTGGACAGTGCATGCAGTGTACCTGTTATGCTTATGAATTATGTATCATACGCTCAATAACGGAATGATTATTTTGATCACTTTCAGAAGAATGATAAATTGTGCGGAATAAACTAATTAAAATAAAACAATAAAGACATGGAAGGACGTTTCATAAGACCATTCCCGGAGATAGATATCACCGAATCTAACGTTGAGGTGGAAATGTGTGAAGCCTTCCACCGGAATCAGAGACAACTGTATGATACAGTACATGTAGCCTACACTACTGACTTAGCACAGTGTGTGTATTGCTGTTCAACTCTCACTTGAAAATTATTTCTTTAGTATTTTGTCTTGAAACTGAGACAGGATAATCGGCCCCAGTTGTTTGGTTGCACAAGGGAAAGATTTCTGTACAAGATAGCATACAACGATTTATGATATCTAACATATCGTGTTAAAAAAATTTTTATCGTCGTGGTGTCTTTCTTTTTCTTTTTTTATTGTATTGGCTTTTTTATTAATGAGGAAATAAATAAAATAAAATTATTTCTCTACCTACCTACCCAGTTTTTCAACAAACCAGCATATTTTTGGGGATAGCCTAGCCCAATGTTCATCCACTTTCCATCCTGGAAAATTCATTGGGTCCACACTGAACACAAGTCATTACGACTTACGTGTGCTTTCCCAGGCATATGCCTAGAAGTGAAATGCATACACGTCCATATACCTTTGATAACACTTTTTTGTTATATTCGGAGAAGTCATTATTCTAATTACAGTTTGCTAATTTATTGTAATTCCTATTTTCAGACTCGTATGAAAAGGCAAATATGATGGCAGAAAATGTTGAGGACACCTCTGACATACAGTTTAAAGTTGATGATGGCGTTGCTATCAACAAAAGAAAGAGAAAGTGTGTACCATTTCGTTATTCTAATTGCAGTTTGCTAAATTATTGTAATTCCTATTTTCAGACTCGAATGAAAAGGCAAATATGATGGCAGTAAAGGCTGAGGTTACCTCTGACATACAGGCTGAAGTGGATGATGGCGTTGCTACAACAAAGAAAAACAGGAAGAGAAAGTGTACCATTTCGTTATTCTAATTGCAGTTTGCTCAATTATTGTAATTCCTATTTTCAGACTCGTATGAAAAGGCAAATATGATGGCAGTAAAAGCTGAGGTTACCTCTGACATACAGGTTGAAGTGGATGATGGTGTTGCTAGCAACAAAAGAAAGAAAGGAAGAGAAAGTATGTGTACTATTTCGTTATTCTAGTTGCAGTTTGCTCAATTATTGTTATTCCTATTTTCAGACTCGTATGAAAAGGCAAATATAATGGCAGTAAAGGCTGAGGTTGCCTCTGACGTACAGTCTGAAGTGGATGATGGCGTTGCTAGCAAAAAAGGAAGAGAAAGTATGTGTACCCATTCTAACTTGTGAAATAAAAAGAATATGGTTGTAAATCATGGCGCATCACATTTTAATGCATCAAAAAACATCTTCCTGTATACTATGGCAAATAAATTTGGCTTCAGAAACATGAAAGTAAAACTTTTAACCAGTCTAACTTATCTTCATAGCTTTAATAACATTAATAAACTGCAAATTACAGCTACAATCTTGCTGGACAAGTGTTTTATCGCACCCTGGTTATGTGTAAATGTAGTCATCTTGTTTTCTTTCATATACTGTAAATTGATTATTCCACACGCCTCCTGCATTTGCGGAAAGATTTAAGTTATTGATAACTTACAAATAGTGTTACATTCTTCTCTAAACCTATCATGCATACTCAAAAGGGAGTACAGGTTTGTTTTGCAGTGTAAATGTATTCTGTTACCTTTAAATGAGTATTGGTATTCTGTATTTTTAGGATGTTTTAATTTGCCATTTTTGTTCAGAAATACTCAACGATTTGCCTTTGAATCGGATGATGAAATGGAAAGTGAAGGGTTTCAAGAAAATTATGCTGAAGCACCGTGGGCTCTAAATTTCCCTGCCTCTCAGCCACAACGATAGTCAGAACAGCAACATCGTCAAGGTTATTTATTTCATTCCACACCAACAGCATGCCGGACTCCAGCAGCAGCATCAGGGGGGCAAGCACCTGTGCCTGTGAGATCTTTACATCTCACCACTGAGTGAAATTCAGTAGGTCAGTTTTTCATGCTCTGTACATATTGTTTAGAAGGGTACTTATTGGTTGGTTTCGTAGTTGGTATGTTGTTGGCATTAGACAAGGAAATTATATCTGATAGTACAGATGAACATATGGTTATTTGTAGTGTTATATATTTGGCAATTAGGTATGCATTTATGTTCTGTGAGGTACACATACAGGCATCCCAGACCGGCATAAAATTCCAATCAAACTTGACAAATAGCATAAAAAAGGAAACAAAATCATAAACGTTTGTGGAAATATTGACATCATTGTGCAGAGTATCCAAATCCCTCTCAAAAACATAATGCCCTGAAGATCCATATATATTAATGTTTAGTACAATTAATTGGTCTTCATCAACTTCATTCCACTATAGCAAAATTTTATACTGAAAACTAAAAAAAGCGTGGTGAAGCAAAAGTCAATGGGATTTCACACTTGTTCAAAATCAATAGGGTGCCTTAAAAATTTAGGGCACTTAGTGTCAGTGTCAAAATTCACACACTGTTATTTAAAAAAAACTTATTGCACACTGCACAATATGCAAAAGAACTTCAGAATTAATGGATGTTGTACAATCCCATGATAGGGAACAAAGCATGTTGAGTTTCATAATCCTAACAAGTTCACCAATTTTTACGAGCAAGATCATGAGCTGATAAGAAGGGATGCTAAATTTTGCTTTTTTCTCCAATTTCTGCTGTTACAACCAACACAAATTGTGGAATAATCATCTATCAAATTGTCCAAATAATTAAGTGAGAGTCATATAAAAACCCATGTCATGCCCTCTTTAAATTCAATGTAAACAGTGGGTGTGCATTCCCATGTGACACTTCATACTATATATGCTTGCAATTCTTATCTAAACTTACATTACTTGCCTTTTTTTAAAAGCAAATAGGAATTGATTGGATGGTTACATTTAATATATTGGAGAAATAATCCATTGCATCTAAATATGCCAAATGTCCAAAATGTCTGACAGTCATTTCACATTGAAAGAAAGATTTTAACAATTTTGATTATATTGTTTTTGAAAACTTAATATCATTGCTTTTGACTTTGAATAAAGCACAGATTTTGGTACAGTTTGAAGGTACTTGTAAAGTTCTTTTATACAATGAATTTTTTTGTGGGTGTTGTTTTGAAGAGTTAGGAAATTTTCCTCCCAAAAATAGCATTTTCCTGAAGAAAAAAAAAAAGATGCTACAAAATACCTCTTTAAAACGATTCTTGTTATGACTTTTTGTTGGAAATCCTACACAAACTTTCCATTCACAGAACTGGTATCATGTAAACAGTTCAATTTTGAAAAAGTTTTTCAATACCTCATCCCGATCTACTCAAGAATATTGAATATGGAGAATACTGTATATTCACTAAATATCTTTGATTTTTAACAAATCTTATCAAACATTAAAAAGGCATGTATCAACTTGTATTCACTCAATTCAATTGGGAGAGTTTATTTTGATTCAGTAAACGTAAATGAACCTAAGTGTTATGCAAAACCATTTCAAGTTAAGAAAAATCATATCAAATGCTTAAGTTCATTTTAAACATGAAAAACAAAAACAGCATTTACAAGAATCTTGAAAATCAAGTAACCTAGAATCATTTAGTCTTCTATTGCTATGTATGTGCCTATTAACCTAAAACTATGCGCTCTGTATGTCGTGGAATTATGTCCCAATTTGCCAAATATTAGTTTAGGCCTTATGGTGAAGCCTTGTTCATATTCACTTGTTTTTTCTTATGTTAGATGTTAGCAAATGTCAAAAACATATTTTGCTTTAATCAATCAAATTCACGCTGTCCATATTTTGCACTGATTATATTTCAACAAAATTTGCATGTTTTTATTGATTACTAACAAGTACATTTAAACTGTGTGTGCCTGCTTGAAGTGAGGTGACACCAATCAAGTGAATATGAATATTGTTTCAACTTATTTGATTGGTTCATGGTATTTTGTCTATAACTTATCTCTCTTTATTTAGAACAGATGCTACAGTGCAGACAAAGACCAGTGAAAATTGCTCCTGTGATGATTTGAAAGTTGAGAATATCTATTATCTGAAAGGGGGCAACAAACACACAGGGAAGGTGGGAGGAATGCCAGGAAACCAGCTGCACCCGCTACGCAGGAAAATGCAGAACCGATGGAGTTGATTTAAATACCAAAGTATCAGTATTTTACTCAAAAATGCTCATAAAACAAGGCAGTATTTGTAAAAACCAAAAATATATTTAAAGATATACATATTTGATAATGGTTAATGCACTAAAAACTACATCAAAATAAAGTTTTGTATAAAATAAGAATCTCACAAAACTGATTTTGTTAAAGTAATGAGTTACAACAAACTCAACAAGGCAGGTTTAGGTGCCAGGCTGCACTGAAATATTATGTTAGGCATAGTTGTATATATTTCATTTGAGTAAAAACCAAAAAAAGTTATCTGTATTTATGGCCACAAAATAATCAAGATTCTTATAAAAACCAGTATAAAATGCAACATTCCCCATCAGTGTTGTCATAAACCAGACAATATAACACCCATGTAAGCAGAAGATATAACAGCATCCCACTCAAACGATTCCTAATTGTTGTCCTTGTGCAATGCTGGTACAAACTTCCCGTCAACCAAAACATGATTTCTGTTGATGTTGTAGTCCTCTGAATATACTGATAGTATATTGTCTTTTGGCGGTTCTCCAACCAGAAGTGTGCAAGAGCTGCACAGGTTTTCTAAAGTAAAGTGCACAGTACAGATTGAAAGAATATCTTAATCGTAAAATGTCTTGTTTATTCTACATTCATTTAACAATCTAACATGGGAATTGCCGATGTAACAAGGAAAGACATTAAATTTCATATTAGACTATCAATTTTCTTTTAGTGTGTGATATTGGAATTGTTGAGTATTTCCGTCGATGTTTCTTGGGTTTGCTGTGCATTTTTAATTGCATGGCTTGTCATGTATTGACTTTGTCCGTGATATCCAGAACATTTATCACTCCTTTAATTAGTAGTTTTTTTCGACTTTTTCTTCTTGAATATTTTATTTGCTGGTATTTTGGTATAGTTGTGATAATATAACGTATGGGCAAATTGCCGATACCACCCAACCCTATCAGAAAGTAATTAAGATTGATTATTGCCAGTATTAGGAATGTTAAACTTATCCCAGTATTGTAGGTTAGTTCATTTTTGTTGTTGTTATGTAAACCAGCCACTGCGCATTTCCTTGTTTTTATGGTGGGTATTTAAGAAGTATTAAGTACTTTGTTACAAACTTGTACTGGTACATACGAAAAGATGTGTTATTTGTTAGTTAATTGCCACATGAGCTTTTAAAATCATTTCATTTTTTCTTGCCAACTTTTAGGTACACTCAACTGATGTAGAATTTGGGATTCAATGTATGTTTACATTTTTATACAAATTGTTCTCAGGAATTTTGGGTGTGTGCTTTTAAACTTAACCAATTTTTTATTAGGGTTGATGATATAAGGTTTGAATTTTATGTATTTTATTAATGTAAGCTTTTGTAAGCTGTTAGAAATTCATTTTCATTTTGTACAGTATTTGGTAAACCTCAAAGGTCTATCATGGACATGTAGCAATTTTCCTACCAAAATATAGATAATTGAAATCTTAAACAACTTTTACATTTGTTTTCTTCCAAAATTTCCTACACTTTTCGAGAAGATCCAAATTAATTGAAATATTGACTTTTTTCAGACGACTGTTTGTTCAATTCTAAGTCCAACCCATTTTAAAAAGATGCAAGTTAATTGAAATATTGACTTTTTTCAGACGACTGTTTGTTCAATTCTAAGTCCAACCCATTTGTATGCTGTGACGTGTCACCAGTCAAACAAATGCGGGCCAGCGTTACAATGTACATGTCAACATACTGCTTGTCGTCCACTGCATACGGTATTTAGTATGACAGCCAGTGTAAGGTTGTAGTTTCGTGGTAAAATTTAGTAAAATTAAGTCTATCAAATATACATGTATTAAGATGAAATTTCACTGTGCAATTCCTTTAAGATTGTGTAAATGGTTTTATATGTGTTTGTAGTCAAATTGATTCTAAAGTGTGCTTCCAATTTTCAATGTTTTGTTTTTAAAAATGAAAATGCTAAAAATGAAATTTGATTAATGTCAGCACGATTTTTTATGTCAGTGTAAGTAACCCTTGTCAAAATTATCCAGATTAATATGAAATATCCAACAAAACTTTTGATCGATACCAAAGTATTTGCTAAATGTTTGACAATTAGACATGAGAGTTAATTTTTGGTGGACTAATTTTGTATTACTTGAAATTTTTGTTGAGAAACATGACTTCAAATGAATATGATTGTAAATAAATAGTTTTAAACAAATTGAAATTAGAGTTTTTGTGTCTTTATTTTGTAACATTTTGACTTCCAGTTTTTTGGCGGTCCATTATACTGCATGAATTCTGTGCAGTTTGCTCTTAAGTTCTTTCCATGGGTTAGAGGACCATTTGTTTTCATTTAAATATCCTTGCTGGTCCGCCGGAGGAGCATCTGCGGATTCCAGGTAGCTAACTGCTTAATACCGCTGGTGGACCGCTGAAGGACTTGGCAGATTTACGGTGGCTAACTACTAAATACCACTGATTGACCGCCAAAGGACCATTGGTGTATTCTCGGTGGCTAATCGCTAAATGCCGTCAGTGGACCTCCGAAGGACCATTGGCAGATTTTTGGTGGCTAAGAGCCAAGTGCCGTCAGTGGACCTCCGAAGGATCATTGGTGGATTATCAGTGGCTAATCGTTAAGTGCCGTCGGTGGACCCCCGAAGGACCATTGGTAGATTCACGGTGGGTAACCACTAAGTGCCGTCAGTGGACCTCCGAAGGACCATTGGTGGATTCTCGGTGGCTAATTGCCAAGTGCCATCAGTGTACCCCGAAGGACCATTGGTGGATTCTCGGTGGCGATCTGCTAAGTGCCGTCGGTGGACCGACGGAGATCCACCTGACATTTATGCCAGCGGACCATTGGTATTTTCCACCAATAGACCGCCGATGTTGCCGCAAGTGGACCGCCGGCAGACCACTAACTTTTTGCTATCTGGGAAAGAGCTCTACACTTGAATATCTCCTTAACGGATAAGATTTTTTAATGCTTTCTTCATCATTGTGTTTCTCTTGGAAGTCCTCTCTTACATAAGATGGACTTGCTTGACCCTGAACTAATCCTTTAAATATCAAGCGGTAAGCCAAAGGAAACCGGTCATTAAAATTGTTAAGCCTCTTTATCTTTTATTCATATACCCTGATCCCATCTTGCACTTTAATTTGCCTATTATGCACAAAAGAGTACAAAAACAGTCGTCCTGTACTGTCAGCTAGTCGGTAAAGACCGGGAGAATCGCAAGTTTCAGCATTTCATACATTTTATCAAAAGGAAACTAGTTAACCCCATATGGCAGTATAACAAATTTTGGTTTACAGAAGCATCCACTAAATTCTGGAGATGCAAGTAAGTGTTATAGTGTAATGTTTATGAAAATTCCTTTATCAAAAATCTTAATGGATTAGATGAGTCATGAGTTCATGTCCATCTTACAATCTTACATCAAAGAGAGCGATAAAATAACGACATTGGGAAGAAAGCGCTAATAAGACCAAATGGATATGATAAATATTCCCATGAAATTTCTTTCATATATATATGATAGAGCCTAGAGGACTATTAACCTGTCAGCGGAACAAATTGGTGTAAACATCAGCTTATTCCGTTTTGGAGTACATTTTAAAATTGCATCAATGTGCCATCGCAGTGCGCAATGTGATGTCATAAAATGATAAAGGCAAATCCAAGACAATTCCTATGTATTGCTATAAAACAAAAAACAACATTTCTTTGACTGTTTTTATAATCTGTGAGTTACACCCTATGTCAATATTTTAAAAACAATTTCTTCACAGCTGGATATTGGCCTATACCGTATAAAGTCTTCTAAAAATGTTCCAGTTTCATCAAACTTAAGACCCCTGTCTACCAAAGTTAATTCTGAGTTTCCGGCAATTCATAAGGCTGTTCGTGATAGAACTTGAATTCACAGACTACAGCTCTACAAGTTAGTGTTTAATATCAAAAGCTGTTACT
>JAIGNY010004490.1:45000-75000 GCA_020152595.1 Chiridota heheva
TCTCAATCTTTTCTCAGCTTTTCCAAGTGCGCGTTTTAAATTTAGTATATCCACAGTAATCCAATCTGGTCTATGTTTATCAGCTATGTTCAAATCCAGCTGCGCTGGGCAAGCCATGTAAGCAGATAACTAGAATGGAGAACCATTGCCTGCCAAAGATTGTCCTGTGTGGTAAGTAAGTACTGGCAGGCGTGACAGAGGGGCCACAAAGACTCAACGAAAACGACCCTCACAACGTGTAATATTGACCATCGCCAATGGAAAGCTCATTACAGAATCCGCCCCATGAACACTACTCCATCCTGGTTTTCTGTGCCTGTGGCATTCTGATAGCCGCATGAACGATTACGTGACATTGACAAGCAGTCACTGAAAAGTTTCGAGTTTCCTATTTCATTTCCATGTTACTTCACCTCGTATCATAACAAATTTTGTGGTCAAATGATTGCGTATTACATGGTCAACTTGTTGAGAGAATATCCTGAAACGGAATGAATATGACAGTGACAGTTTCATCCCGTCCGTGTTTCAAGGGGCGCTTTCTTCAAATGTCAGGCTGAAGACAGCAATGCCTGTAGGCTGACAGACAAGTCAGCAACCTCCGTTTTCGAGACGGAAAAGAGATCCAGCGTCGAGAAAAAGCGAGAATGTAGACAAAACCCACCAGCTCCCAAAAACAAGCCAACCTTTACCTGCAGTCGTTGTGGCAGGGTTTACCTGTCAAGGATAGGTCTCATCAGCTACCAGCGTGCCTGTAGTCATCGTGGAATTCCTTCCAGAATCTTCGTTCGCGAAGCAAACCAAGAAGAAGCATGAAAGAGAATACCCAAGGGTGAAGCCTTAGTGGGGGTTCAAACCTCAAAACGTCCATATATTAGTAAAGGAAAGGTATCGTCACATAAATGAATTCAAATTACTATAGTAAAGAAAAGATATCGTCACAAAAACGAATTCAGAAGTGAACGCCGCTGTGCTGGTAACGTCACTTTCGGTTTTCAATTTTCCTTATCAATTGCGAGAAATCTGGGATGTCATCAATAACCTATAGGCCCCTATGTTCGGTCCGGCGGATGTGTGATTGATAACATTGTATATTTCTCGCGATCAATAGGCTACCAGTACAGTGGCGTTCAGTTCTGAATGAAGCTATATGGGACGATACCTTTGAAGCTTTTTGTAATTAAATTTCATGCGGCTAATTAGCCACAAGAAATTGCTGATTCATGAATATTTCAACCTCAATTTTAATTTGCTGATCTTATTACGTCTTGGAGTACCTTTTAAAGGGATGTTCCCAGGAATTTTAATTTTTGTATATATTATAGAGGATTATTAAAGAACAAAGTAGTGTACCATGTTGATTTAAAAGATTGTGCCAATTATTGTGTTGAACAGTGATACAGCAGAAAAAGATTGTCTTTTAGCATGATTCCGCAATTCGGAAACATAGCTGCAGGATATATGAGAGTAGTCAGACCACAGACGCGCTATGCTGGAAAGAAACGGAGAGATTGAAATCTTAACCGCAACGTATTCCTTACTCTACGTCAGTTCAGGAGCAGCCCGGAAAACTGGGTGCTTTGAAATATTCCAAAAATTTGGGTACTTTTATGTATTACGTCATCGCATGAGCCTACACATTGACTAACCCACACTAAACATATGGGGTTTCTCATTTTCCGCTCCGGATTGTCCAAACTTGCACTGGATATTCGAAAGTTTGGAAACGGATATTAAATAGATATTTACAATTTTTTGCTGCTGCTTTTTAAAATTAATCGTCGCCTTTTCAAGAAAATGAACAAAACAGACTGCCCATAATCTGTTTTGTTGGTTTTCTCAAAAAGGCGACCGTGAATATCAAAAAGCAGCGGCAAAAATTTTTGAATATCTATTTACAATCCGTCTCCAAAATTTCAAGTTTTCCAATGAAATTTTGGACAATCCGGAGCGGAAAATGAAAAATTCCATATGTTTAGTGTGGGCTAATCAAATGTGTAGGCTCATGCGATGACGTAATACATAAAAGTACCCAATTTTATGGGTATTTCAAAGTACCCAGTTTTTCAGGCTGCTTCCAAACTGTACGTTGTGGAAATGTACTTGTATATATTTCTTGTTGTGAAGTCATAAGGTACGCCGGGAGGGTACGTTCTTTTACGAATTGTCTTTTATGTATTCAACAAAATCAATCATTTACACAAGTTGAAGATTGCCGTAGCCGTAGCCTGGTAGCCGTACAAAATGGAGATTAGTTAATTTGTGTTTTAAGAATGTTAAGAATGTCGTGTAATGATTTACAAAAGCCTGACCTCATGGTAATAAACTAAGAAAAATTGTGGTGATATCTTTTCTGTTTAGGAGATAAATTGCACGTCAAAGATTGCGCGAGTGTGTTGAAAAGTGACTTCACAGTGTACAGTGTTGTAAAGGCAAATTCAAGACAATATTAGGTATTTCTTAGAAAATGCTGAATTACTGGCAACATTTTTTTGTTCACTTTTAAACTCCTGATCGGCTCGGGGAGATCTCCGATTGTCAGATCGAGACATGCGCATTGACCGTTTGGGAGCGTGGACTAAACTGTACACTTTATAAGAATGTGCGGTGCCCATGGTTTGCTCATGGACCGTACACTACAAGTAAAAGAAAATATTTCTTTGTTTTATATAAATACATAGGAATTGTCTTGGATCTGCCATTATGACATCATATTTTACACTGTGAGGTCACTTTTCAACACACTCGTTCAATCACATGCAATAAGTCCTAAACAGGAAAGATATCAACACGATTTTTACATCAAATTGTTTCTTTAATAGTCCTTATCATATATATGAAAATGAAAAGTCACGGGAATATTCCTTTAGTCATTTCATCTGTGCGACCTCGCAGTTTATGTTGTAATGTCATAAAGCCAAATCCAAGACAATTATTATGTATTTATATAAAATAAAATACAACATTTCTTTTACTTATAGTGTTAGGTTCATGAGCATGCAGATTGGCAAAGCATGTTCTTATAAATAAACAAAAAATGAGTCCAATAATTTAGAAAGATGCAAAATAGAAACAATTTTGCTTAATGGAAGCCGCCATTTTATGATATTTCCCACGATTTTTTGCTATCCTATCATTAAAGCCTTATACAATGTTAGGCCTACTATATTGCAAATTTAAAATACGTCTGGGAAAAATATCTTTGCAAGCTAGGGAAAACTTAAAACTCATCAAAATACCTTCATTATTTATATAACTAAATATTTACCACTCCCTTTTGATATGTTTACCATGCTGTTTCGAAATACTAGAGAAAATAGACAATACAACTAGGTTTTTTGGCGCAAAAGAGTAATTTTGAAAATTCTAATATTTCTTAGTGTTTTTGTTTTTTACTTGAATATTTGAAGTATTTCATGATAATCCGGCTGCATAACTACAATATTCTTGTGTGTAATACATGTTTCTATTAATAGGCATGCTCCCGGACTGATTTATGAAAATTTACGGATTTTTTTTTTTTTATTGTTGGGGAAAAATCAACAAATAGATCATACTTAAGAAATTCATATGTTTTGCCACCTGCACGGGTAATTTTACAACTCACGTTACAAAATTGTATATCCCACATGCTGTATTATCTTTAACTATAGACTGATAAAAGCGTTTACTTTCAATTACTTGCCGGCGGAGCCATTATACACTTCAAATAATCATTGAATGGAATATAAAAGCAAAGATTTTCCGCTGATCATTGATCAGCCTTACAAAAGAAAGAAGCGAAAGTGAAATTTTCAAAACATATATAAACGGATAGTGCAACGTTCAATGTTTTTTTTTGGTTTTTCATGAGAGGAATTTTTAAACAGGTTGACGTGCATGCATATGGAAAAGCAAATCATAAGGCTATCACTTTGGGGTTCATTTCCGCCTTGTCATTTGCAATGTTATCAAAAGCATACATTGATGGAGAGAGTTGCACACATACATAGACTGCATACGGAAAACAATTTGCTGATAAATAAAATTCACTATACTGTCTGTGCCAGCATATATACTTACGGGGGTGAGGGATTCAGACCCTTTTATTTTGCTGGGGAAAACATATAATGATAATAAAACAAATACCTATATTTAGTGATACTTTGTACCTAAAACTACCTCAACTCGCATGGATTGGATTACGGGGATTATCTGCTTGGTACCCCAACAAAATAAATCATAGTTAAAATAATAAAGTATGTTTTATATTATTGTGATATATACAATGGGTGTATATCACACACTATAAGAAAATATTACGATGAGATCGTCTGCTGATTGGGTCAGGGTTGCCAGTTTAACCGATTACCGAAACATGTTTAGCCGGTAAGAAATTGTCAGCACCGGCCAAATGAAACTGAGCCGATTTTAGCCGTGTTGAAATTATCTTGCTAAACTAAAGATACAAATTACTCACATACATCTATTTTTAATATTTGTGATATCAGAGCATTGGAAATCATAATAATATACAGTCAAATAATGTATGTTTTTGGTTTTCACAAAAATATATCTTTAACTCGTATTTTGCATTTTTGGTACTTCTTTCAATGATTCACTTCATTAAAAACTAATTTGGCCGTTTTTTGGTTAATTTTCAATGGCTATTTGGCTGGTAAACTTACGCCGTCAGACCTGGATTGAGTAACTCTTGCCCAAACCAGCATTTTTTCTTTACAATAAAGTAATGTGTAGAATTATGGTGTTTTGCGCAGGATGTATGGGATATATATATATATATCTACAATTAGGAACTCAGTCCGACATTTTGTAATTTCCCAAAGTACTTTTTGTGGTAGTAACAATTACCGACGGCCAATTATTATGCTTCTTCGGCTTAGCCTATATCTTGATTCGCTTATAACAATGAATATTGTTTGGCCAGTGCTTATTAAGTTATTTTATATATCTATAGTGAGGTTTGCAGACAACAAGCGCACTTTGCAAAAGCTTTAGACAAAATCTCCAGCATCAAGTGATCAATGACTAACAACGGTCACATTGCCTGATTTGTATCACTTAGCTTAACTTACCGATGCCTCGATTATATTCTTAGGTTTGTAGATTGGCTTGACCAGCATGTTACTCTCACTCGGTGTTCTCCGCCATAATCTGTCAATTAAGAGAGCATGGTCTTCATCTGAAAGTGGTTGTCCAAGAAACAGAAAATTACGCATAGTAATTTCAGCAACCTTTTTGTTCTTTTGTGCAAACGCTTTTACAAAGCGCACTAGAAAGTTCTCTTCTGTGTCAATCACACTGAATGGATACTCGTCAATATCAATAGCGGTTTGCCATGTTGATTCCTTCCCCCAGTTTACAATGCAATCTTGATATGCAGCCACTTGTGTTTTTGCAATGGTATATGGAAAAGCTCGATGATTCCAGTCTATGTATGTCAAATAACCTTCATCAATAAAAGACTTTAATGCAACCTTTTGAGATTCATTTTTTAAAACATATGCATCGTAAACGTATACATGTTCTATTCCAGCAAATCGTAAGTACTGTAGCCATTGTCTCAATTCTCTGGTCGTTAGCTGAGCAGGGTCATCAAAATAGATTCGAACTAACAAAACAGCAGTCAAAAAATAAGGTGGGGTAGCTTTTACTCCTCGTCGACACCATGCCAAGCATTCAACATGCTCACTATCATTGAAAGACCGATGTAGTTCATCCGGGAAGTGTAACTTAGGCTCTAGGCCTATACTTAATTCGAGATGAGAATGAATTTTGTTCTTTTTGAGTATGGGTTTCGATGAATCTCTCTTCATTCTGCTGAGAAATATATCTATACTTGTGAACTGGTAATTTTCATTCAAGCAAATGCAAATGATGCCATAGATGTAACAAATAGCAAAAATAGAAATCCATAACTTTCGCCGTAAGAGTGTTCGCTGTAAGCACAATCTAAGCTTTCTGGTGCATACCTTCATCTTCTCTTGATACACCACTAAAAGTTACTAATATCACGAGAAAGTGTACGAAGGCACACATATTTTATGACATCACCTATCAAGGTACAGTATATCTCCATTAGCAATTAAATTGTTGTAAACCAAAATATGAGATGTACACATCACATACAATTTTCCGTAAACACTCATTACGCTGAATAAAAGGATAATACTCGTGTTCAACGTGTGTGTAAGCAGACAGGCACACTTCGTTTACAGTTTGAATCATCTTTTTATGACAGCGATAAAATGGCGTTTATATTTAGCTTTAATAGATTACACATTGAGAAATCAGACTACAAACTTCCTTCTCGTTTGAAGTCCATGTGTACACAGATCAATGACAAAGCATCTGTGATGAAACCAAAACGAGTAGATTTTAAAACTACTTTTACGGAAATCCGTGTAGTGGCAACGCGTTGTCGAATGAGTTGCCGAAGTTTTCTTTGTAGCTTGAGATCATAAATATTAAAGAAGCACTAGACCAAAAAGTGAGGGCGTTTGTTTTTGAAAATTTCACAAATATATTATCCACAACAGATTGATAAACTTCTTGCCTCTATAGCCCACAACCGACGTGAGAGCAAAAATCACTTGAATATTCATATTAACCAGAACATTTCTATGCCTTTGCGTGCTAGATGGGCATTTGATTTCTTGAGAGACCCCCTAAAAATACGCCCTCATCTTCGGTCTAGTGCTCCTCTAATATACCTTGGGAAAATGCGAATGCCGCAAATAAGTGTATATGCCATAATCACCTTTGTTATATAATTAAAAACAACAGAAAGTAAGATTTGCTATAAAAAAAAAATATATTTTAAATCAAAATTAGGGTTAGAATGAGAGTTAAGTTTATCAATGTTCATTTTTTCGTATTAAAATGTTTTTGAAGAACAAAACTATTGAACATAGACTTATTTGCAGCATTCGCATCCTTCCCATTTTCCATATTCGATTGATTTATTTCTCAGACCGGCAACACCTTGTCAATTTTGGTAACAAAAATTACAAATTAGCTGTAAAAAACATTTAGAATATTTTAGAAAATGTATTAGATTTATCTTTTTGAGCACCAGTGTCTACTTTCCAGTTGTATAAAAAATAGAAGAGTCTGAACTTTAAATGCACATTCAGGCATTTAATATTTTTTTATTTTAAATACATATTTTCCGCTAAAGTAAGCCTAAATAATTTCAAATTTGGTAGATATAAAAGGGGTCTGGATAATTTCTGAAAAATCCGCCCCCACTTATCAGGAACGAAAACCCCTTTTTGGGCTTATTTGTACCCTCTGTGAAATATATAAACCTTTTCGGCGTTTTTTCTTTTGATTTATTCAATTATAATTGATAATACTCGATACGATCCCGGGTCCGATTTTAGTTTCACCAATTATGATCATTTAAATTGACCACACTTGGCCGTAAAATGTAGCATTACATTGTATACACCGACGTAAAGCGCCTGCGTATGTGCAACATACAGCATGCAGTTGGTACGTGTACATGCAGGTCACTGCACTTCGAGCATATATGTACTGCCACGTACGTCTGTCTTATACTAAAATAATTGTATATTCTTCTTTGTTAAAAAAAACAAAAATCCCACAATTGTGAAAATAAATGGGACAAAAATGAGACTTTTGAATGAGGATGGGGGTTGAGGTTCGTGGTATATAAACTTTCATCCCCCCTCCCCCCCCCCCCCCTCCTTCTCCCACCCAAGAAACAAATTGTTCCTTCGCCGTTGATGAGGACTGAATTTGGACAAATTTCATGATCCACAAAATTGAATGATTTTCCAGATTAATGATTTAAAGTCATATTGTGCTAGGCTTGGAAAATAATTGTTAATGGGTTTATCTTCCGGACGCGTTATATCTTATATACGAAATACCCACGTTTGTATTGGAAAACCAGAAACCAAAAGTTTGTATGGTTCCAATACCTTACTTTTACTTAGAAGCTGTTGTAGTGCAGGTCATGATGACGTTATTTTATGGACTTCTATTAAATGTCACTCCTTACATTATAATTAAAATCTGAGGATATTGAGATCAGCTTAATTTCATTTTGTTAATCAGTCAGTCAGTTAGAGCCCTCAGTGAGTGACCCCATTTGAATTTCAAGTCAGCATGCTCCATGGCCCCTTCCTCTTTAAACAGAGAAATGTTTAATAGTATAGTTATATAAAGCAGGTTTTTCAGCCCCAGTTGTGCGAATGACTGACTCGTTGATGTCAATTTTCCCCTCCCCTAGTTGTGGGAATGAATCTTTGATTGGTAGGTGCTAATACACTATAAATATCTGTGTTTTAAATTGACAAGGTTTTAGATTAAGTTTAAAATGTAAATAGATATATTGGGTAATTTATATCCAGTCTTCAACAGTAAAGGTTGTATAGAAATAACCCACTTGTGAAGAACTGATGGACAAGGACCCAACGGGAATTCAACCAAGGACATATAACTTGACAATGTCATGATATTATCACTAGACAACATATTTGTTTCTTTTAAGGTTAAAGATAATTATACAAAGTCACTAATGATGACCAACTCGTGAAACCTCCTTTGCAACTGTTGCAATTGTTCATCATTGAGAAGGAAAAGCACTTCAAATGCAATTCAAAGGTGGCAGTCTTGCCACTATGACCGTCTGTTATTTCATCGAGTATTTGTCTTAGGAGAACAGTAATGCTATTATAGACAATAAACAAAGAAAATTGAGTTTATGAAAGGGTATAGTAATTCATAACAGTATAAAGGAAATTAATTCAATAGAAATGTAAGCCTACAGGCTATGGGTGGAGTTATTTAGATTAATTAATCATGACATTTTAACAACGTAAGCATGTGCACACTATTTAACGACATAAGCATACCACATAAGAAGCAAAACTGGCATGCACCTGTAAAATTTTGAAAAGTTTAAGATTTGTGTACTAAGCCCCACCCACTTATTAATATTTATGATATCGACACCAAAAACAATAGTGACCATGATTAAGTCCTAATTAATCAATGTGCCAAATTTGACATGCCACTGATGATACGAGATATCGTGTTTACAAGCCGTTTCCGTAAAACCACATTATGCCCCGCCCACAATTCATATAAGTGATTTTGAACATTTTTATAAGATGGGCATCTACACCTACCCTAACACCTCATTTTTGCCAAAGGAGATGCAACACAGACATATGGTTATCTAAATATGAGCATTTGAAGATTCTTACACTTTTGCCTCGCCCACTAATTAATATGCACGATATCGATATCAAAAATAATAGGGAACATTTATAGGTCATGATGCATCTATGTGCAAAATATAACATGGCACTAATGTATGACTCACGAGATACCGTGTTTACAAGCTGTTTTCCGTAAAACCACATTGTGCCCCGCCCACAATTTTTATCCGTGAATTTAACACTTTTTTATAAGATGGGCATCTAAACCTAGAGCAAATAATAAAGTTGTTTTCGCCTGTGTGTGCTTCTGTGGTCTAGACACCAGGGAAATCCAATTTTTAAAAACGCGATTTATCATGGAGCTACGATCTAAAAGCTCTATGATATTATGTACAAGCCACATCCCTATGGTTTCACAAGTAAAAACCTGCATTTCGGCTTCAGAGAGAGAGAGAGAGAGTTGAACACACAATTACAATGACGGGGTCGTCGCCTGCGTATTCGGTTATGAGTACAAATGCTATGCTTAATACGACCCGGACGAGAACACATGTACGATCGGACAGACATAACATCGACAACCAAGTCAATGTCCACGGCCTTTGATAAACAGTTGTGGTGCACTGGCGTGTACCCAAAAACCCGGGGCCTCGTGGTCTGTAGACATATGATAACCGCTACACCACAGTAGGTAGATATTTCGGCTTCAGAGTGAATGACCGAGCTTTATTAGAGTTTTCCTACCCGACCAAGCGTGGTATATTGTAATTGAAATAAATAGTGCAAAATTCCTAACGTTAACTCTATTTTGGTATTTGCTACAAACGTTTTGCTTGTTGAAAGTCTATGGAAGTGCAGATGCAATTTAAGACTGGGTTTCCTTGGTGTTTTCTAAATCCGTTTTTGTTGTTGAAAATAATAGTTTTTGAGTGGAGAGACGTCCAAGTTAATCTTTAGTCTTTCCCATACGTACTATCAAATTAAGGTCCAATAGGGGAAAATATCATCGTTTTCAGTTACTGAAATGTGGGAAAGAAATTAAAAAGTTACCTAAAAGTTAGAGCTGTCCGGCACGTCATATACCTTAAATCGTTCATTTTATTATCTACCCTTTATTCATAACTCCATTTTTATTTCCCCCGCTTGCAGCATTTAAATCATAGTATGAGCTAAGGATAGGGTGACACACGGACTGGCCTTCGTAAAGTTGTGTATTTACTTCTCTGTATGTCTGAGCTTAATCACTGTTAATAGGAGTTAAAATGATCGCATATTATTGCATAATGCACGTTTTCCCATTAGAACGGTGTGACCTTGGATGGTGCTGTGCCTGCCAGTGGCATACAGAGCACGTCCCGTGGACAAAAGGGCGGATCTTGAAGAAAAAATTAGCATATATTAGTATATATTTTCAAAAGCTTGATTTTGGCATAACTAGGAAACTTAAAAAGGAAATTCAAAGATTGTTCTAAAAGAGTTTAAAACTCTATTATGTCATTGAATTTTTGACGTTAAAGCCCATCACGTATACGCATTTGTAAAGGCATCACACACTGGTTAAGCTGTCTTTGATGAAGGATTTGGGTTTCTAAGCAGCTATAAGATACATAGATTCTGATATAGAGATATTAAATCGTAAATTGTTGGCATTCTAGTTTTTCATGCAGTTTCATATTGAGTGTTTCAAAAGCTTTCCCTTCGCATGCTATATATGTTGTGTTACTATGGTTGAAATTATACGTTTTCATGCTGAGTGTCTCAAAAAAATTCCTTGTGCATGCTAAAGGTTAACGTTATATGATTGACATTCAACTTTTCATGCCGATCATATCAAGTTCATTTTGGACTGAGCAGGTTCAGATATCTCATATTTTATTTTGTTTAGCGAAAGGTTAATCAGGTTTTATAGTTATTTACGAAGTAAGGAACATTTATTTTGATTCTAGTTTGCAATTTTTCGGTTCGACCACGCTTGAGTTAAAAAAAGTACGTGGATATATGATTCAGGTTTTAATTTCCTACCTGGAAGTGATGCTTGACTTCTGTACCTGCATATAGTTAAGCTAATCCTCATATGGCACGTAGTCACGTGGTCTTAAATATATTTGGAAGGTCAACATTTGATTCCATTAAAGTATTTTAAAAGTTTATTATACCATTGCGGCAACAGGTATTCAGCAATGAAAAAATATAATTTATAACTGTTATTAAAGAACACATTTTAAACAGCTACTTAAGGATATTGAGCTGTGTTCATTTGATGACATCACGAAGTTTACCTGAATTCTAAAATCTTGAAACTTTGATTGACCATAACTCAAAATCTACACAAGCTGTTTGAAGTATTAATTTTGAGATAATTATAAAATGTAATTCAGAGTTTGGATTGACAGTCCGGTCCACGCCCCCGAACGAGAGATATCCCAATCGGAGGCGTGGTTTAATTTTTAGGTAGGAAAATTGCGTGCAAAATATTCTAATTTTATTGGTGCAACAGAAAGATGAAATTATTTTCTCCATTTTCACCGGCGCAAATTTTCAGCAGGGAATTTTAAAGTTAATCGTTATTTATTCATTTTAATACTTTCTGAAGAGCAGATTTTAGCATTTTAGTCACCAGCAAATGCTCAAATTTTGCAGAAATATTCATTTAATATCATTTGCAAATTATACAATTTTAGAATTTGAAAACCAAAACATTTAACGGCTGAACTTATTAGCAACAGTTTAAATTATGGTCACTGCGCATGCCTCAATCTCCCAATCAGGAGATCTCCCGATCGGGAGCGTGTATCGGACTGATTGATACTGATAAATATTTACATAAATCCTGAAAATTCTGCTTTTGATATTGCATTTCAGAGGAATGATATTACACATTGAAAAGTTTAAAATTCATAGGACATAACCATGTTTATTTCAGTAATACAGCACAATTTTATGTGTTTATTGTAAAATTAGGCAATTGTAAATTTAGGCCAAATTTTGCAGGGAGCCCAGCAAAGAATTTGAAAAATCTTACTTCCTTCTGAATACATTTTGCATGGATAAAGACTGTCACTTGAAGATGAAAAGAAGTTTTTATGAATATCTTTAAAATTTGTTTTCGAAGAGCATCGGAAATGTGAACTTGGAATTTAAACGGAAGAATAGACAAACAATGTTTGCGTGTACCAGCTCTCATGTCACTTACTTGTCAAAGTCCTTCCGTGCGCATAGTCAGGCAGTGGCGTAGATTCATGAGGATTGTGGGGTAACGATACTTTTTTCAGATATCACGATCGGGGGGATACTTTACAGACGTATCCCACAATGCATCTATCAAATTCAAAATTTGTCTAGGAATAACATAATAATCAAACACATTTCGAAGGAACTCAATCGCTGCGAAGAGGTTTAAATTTTTCTTCACGATTTGAAATAATGGCATATGAATTATCTTTATACCGTGCGTTTTTCAAATTCACCGTGTGCTTTCCAGGAAATTTAAAAATTAGTGGTGACTTCTTATTATGCGCTTCCGTTAGGCAGTCGCGATTTAACAAGATTTTCTGAAGAAGAAAAAACAAAACATTTCAAGGGGGTTTGACGTCACCATATTAGTCAAAAATAATTCCAGAACAAAACTTTAAAATGTGTTTTTCTTCAGAAAATCTTGTTAATACGCGACTGCCACTTATATTACTAAATTTTAAATAAAGGATGCAATGAAGATTAAAGGTTAAAGAATAACAAGGCAGCCGGTAAGAATAATATTACAACAGAACTGCTAAAAGCGGATACCCATATTACTGAAGAATGGCTAAAGAATTTATTCAGGGCAATATGGGACAAAGAGATAATACCAAAATCTTGGAAGCAGGCTGATTGTGAAAGTCCCAAAGAAGGGTCATTTTATCTACCTACTGTGGTGTAGCGGTTATCATACCTGACTACAGACCACGAGGCCCCGGGTTCAATCCTGGGGTGGGTAGACACGCCAGTGCACCACAACTGGTTATCAAAGGCCGTGGACATTGACTTAGTTGTCGATGTTATGTCTGTCCGTACGTCGTACCTGTGTTCTCGTGGTCTATCCGGGCGTTTTGATAGCATTTGTACTATCATAACCGAATACGCAGGCGACGACCCTGTCATTGTAATTGTGTGTTCAACTCTCTCTCTCTCTCTCTCTCTCTCTCTCTCAAGGGTCATTTGACAATTGGAGAGGTATTACCTTGACATCAGTGCCTAGCAAAGTGTTAGGAGAGTTTTGGTCGATAGAGACGGTGTTAACAGCAAGCTGAGAGTTGAGCAAGACCAGTGAAACTGACAATAAAAAAATGGATACCTTCATGTTCAAATGCATGAGAAGAATTTTAAGATCAGATGGCCATATGTTGCTTCAAATTATAAATTATTGAGATTTACTAAGCAAAGAAGAATAAGCATCGAAGTCAAAATGAGAAGATGTAGGGGGATTGGGCATGTATTGAGAAAGTAGGACGTGCAAGAACGACATGTAAGGGAACGGTAGTGAAGGAAAGAGAAAAGTGATATCTTGGATTGAAGCCAGACACGTTGCCAGAGACAAAATACGTTGGAGAGAGTATACTGCAGCCTTATGGGACACATGGTCCGAAGAGGACAGTGAGTGAGCGAGTGACTGTTTCATATCCAAGGGTGTTTTACCAAGAAAGAGGTTACTTATTCATAACAATTTGATATGCTATAGTAGGCCCATTACATGATTTCTAAAGACTTGGTATGTTAAACAAAAAATGACAATGATCTTATCAAAGGTTTAAAGAATAAAGTTATTATTCAGTTGTAATGCACTGAAATATTCGACAGACTATTGTCCTTGATCAAAACCCCTCTTGAAATATCCGTCGGGAAACTATTTATAATCAGATTATCAAAATCATGGGTTGGACAACTTAAAGCTTTGTGAAAATGACAAAAAAAATCATTGAACAGTTCATTAAACCATTATAATGCGATTTGTATCTACTCACCATGATTTAACCACTTTTAAAGGTATGTAGGTTAACTTACCAAAGCATTGCAAATTCTCGATGTTCTCCGCCAATGATGTATCAATTAAAACTTGTGGGTCTCATCAGAAAGTGGTTCACCAAGAAATGTTCATAACAATTTAATTCGCCCAGTCCTCAGATAACACACACTGTTTTCCCAACATTGGTCAAAGGTTGACATGCGTTAATTGGTACAATGTTGTGTTGCTAACCTTGAACCACTGTTGGTTCAAGTGGTACCTCCACTATAACCAACAATTGGCTATGCACGTTAGCCCTACGGTGATTTAACGACTTTTAGAGATCTGTGCCTTGGCTTTATTACAACATTATCTCTACATTCACCGCCATGATGTTTAAATTTACAACTGGTTTGTCTCATCCGAAAGTATCAAGAAACCATCATAAAAGATTTAAATTGCCCCAGTACCCAGATAGCACATACCGTGTACCCAAAGTTGGTCGAAGTCTGGTTAACGTTGGAACCATGTTGAGTTGCTATACTAACTTACTTTGAACCACTGTGGGTTCAACGTACTGTAACCAACACTTGGCTATGCACGTTGGCCCTCAGCAGTTTGCTGTTTATTGGCCCAGCAAGCACACAACCTGTAGACAACCTTTTTCCTGCGTAGGAGCAACGTTAATTGCTATAAGGGTAGGTACATACACGTTTAAAGGCTTTCAACATCAGCAAAATCCTTCTTTAAAGTGTGCAAAATGTGTTTCTACAGATACCTGACAGGAAACGTAACAGCCTAATTATCAGATAATCGGGATCTTGGACTGAATTTAAAAAGCATTGTAAAAAGGATTTGTTCATTGGATGATTCAGCAGCGTAGAAAGATATTTGACATCGGGGATCAGATTTTATTTTGTCCAATTTTAAAAATCTTATGTCCCACAACCTATTTGGTAATGGAGGGAGGGGTACAATTTTGCCACATTTCCACAAAATTGACGGAAATTTCCAGGAAATGAAATAAATTTCCCCACATTAAGGAAATTTTCCGAAACTTGAAGAAGATTTTGGAAGAAATGTGAAAGAAAAATCAATTCGTGAGACCTTTATAATTGGGTGGGATAAAATGGTACTCCCCCTCTCTCCCCTCCCTCTTAATAAAATTAGTGTGGGCGTGTTCCTCTGATTCCTAAGCCCCTGCTTTTATATGATGAGTTTTATATCTACTCACCGATGCTTTAGCTACTTGTAGAGGTCTGTAGATCGGCTTGACCAAAGCGTTGCCATCTTCCATTGTTCTCCGCCATAATCTGTCAATTAACAAAGGATGTGCATCATCCGAGAGTGGCGCACCAAGAAACAGATAGTTACTCATTGTAATTTCCGTGGCTTGCCTGTTCTGTTGCATAACTAGCTTTACATAACGCGTCATGAAGTTTTCTTTCCTGTCTGTCACACTAAATGGATACTCGTCAATGTCGATAGCTGTCTGCCATTTTGAATCTTTTCCCCAATTGTTTATGCAGTCTTGATATGCCGCCGTTTGTGTACTTGATAACTCAAAAGGAATAGCTCGACTGCTCCAATCTACATACGTCAGATAGCCCTCGTCAATGAAGGGTGCTAAAGCAGCTTTTTGAGATTCATTTTTGTAAGCGTAGGCATCATAAGCATATACATGTTCTATGCCAGCATAACGAAGATATTGTAACCACTGACGAAGCTCTCTCGTCGTCAATTTGGCCGGATTGTGACGATAAATACGAACTACAACGACAGCCGTTAAGAAATATGACGGAGTAGCGTTTTCACCACGCTTACACCATGCGGAACATTCTGAATGTATTCTATCATAATCGATTTTCTTGTTTTTAGTTTCTCGGGCCTTCTTAGTGTCCCGAGCCCTGACTGCAGGAATGCAGGTATTGATAGTTCTCCCATTGACAGTGTAACAGTTTGTATTGGAGTGGGTTGTGCTTGTACATCAATGGTTCTAGTTTTAATTCCACGTGAAATAAGTAAAATATTTTCTTTGTACACTAGAATCAGATATATGATCCAAATTAATCCCATCACGAACATCCATAGCTGTAACCGAGGCGTTCCTGCCCACCTATTCAGTCGGTATTTCCTAAAGCAAAACCTCATTTTAATTTTATTCTGCAAGAAACATCCTTAACAACGACAGGGAAACTAACCAAAACCGAAGTACGCTCGTGGAATTTTTGTCTCATTATTCTTCATTGAGAAAAATAGATTTCTTTTGCAATTACATACGCTCCACAGACCAGAAAATTATTTTTTACCGGCATTGCAAGTTCTGTTGTTTGCCTAATCAGTATATTAAGTTATAATTTGTTATTGTTAATTCCATCCCTGTAGAAGTAATTGCTTCAAAGTTTGCACACTCTTTACAATCATCTGAAGCATTGAGACCATTTTGTTCACTGAACTGGATAAAAATATCTCTCTTTTGTAATTTATTTGCTCTATTAGGGGCGGTATTAGTATATATCACACACGTAATTACGTCATTTCTTTTCATACGTTTAAAACGATATTTGTTTTATGCTTAGAAATGTACATTCCATATAATAGAGGATAATTAAAGAAATATAATGATGAAAAATACATTGATAGCAGATCAGAATATATCGAATTCCAAAGACGCCATGAGTGTGTTTAACAATCCGGGCCTACTTTTAGAAGATTTTTGTGTTCAAATTACAATTACTATCCTAAATCTTACACCATAATTTATTAACACCCTCTTGGCGCATTTTAATTCTGATTGTCGCGGTTCCGTTAAACATTAACAAACCAAACCAAACCTTTAACCCATAATAAACGTAATTTCCCTTTAATCTTCATAAAGATACCTAGAGACCTTGCTTCTTCCTTGGTCTTCTATATTTTAGCCACTTGACCGGGATTTTCCAAACCGAATTTCTCCAAATCTAAACGGTGAAATTTTTGAAGCAACACATTTTTTGTTCATCTACTCTTAAGTAACCGAATACTCATATCCCATGTGGCTTTCAGGTTTTCAAAATTCAGGTCGAGGTCAGGAATTTCCGAGCCGAATTAATTGAAGCAACACATTTTTGTTCATTTACACCTATTTAAAGTAATCGAATACTCATATTCCATATGGTACCGAAGCCTAGAACAAATTTCCTTACCGTTTTAAATTTGACCCACACACTAAGCATATGGAAGAGCATAGCATTACAGAATCCGCCCCCTGAACACTACTCCACCCTGGTTTTCTGTGTCTGTGGCATTCTAGTAACCGCATGAACGATTACGTGATATTGACAAGCAGTCACTAAAAAGTTTTCAAGTTTCCTATTTCATTTCCATGTTGCTTCACTTTGTATTACAACAAAATGTGTGGTTAAATGATTGCGTAATACATGGTCAACTCGTTTGTCATGATTTTTTAAAGGAGCATTGGACTGAAATGTCAGTGCGTATTATGTTTAAAGAATATTCTAGTAAAAATGAAACCTTTGTTATTTTAACATTTCTATGAGTTATCAAAAAGACGCTCTCACTTTTCGACCTAGAGCTCATTTACGCAAACTGGCTAACGCTTACCTCTGACACACACATCGTTTTATCATGCTTTGGGCTTGTGGAAGCTCTTTAGATCGATCAATCGTAATATTTTAAAATTATCATTAATTTTCAAGCTTTGTGGCTAGGGTTGAGAGCTTAACAATATGAGATTTGTTGTGCATGAAGGTCCAGAATTTTTTTATATAAAGAATCATTAGATGAAGTTTCAGCAAGGTTTATTACTCCCCGACAGAATCCCGTTGGAGTATTTGCTTTTACTACTTTTACTATCTGTATCCTCAAAATTTGAAAGATAACTTTCTTTTTTGGTTAAATGTTGACTGAAATTTTGAATTAATATTAAGTACCGAGTTAATATTAAAAACGGAACACTGCTAAACGTAACTGCCATCCTTGATGGATTCCCACAGAAGATTAGAGAGGATTGTTCATTTATACATGAACAATTGTATTACAAATTTTGAATTAATATTAAGTACCGAAGCTAGTAAATGGACAAGGCTAATTTTAAGGCTACAATTTCGTAGTTTACAATTAATATGTACAACCTTGCCCGCCAATCACTTAATAGTTATTTCGTCCCTCTTTCCGCATACTGACGAATGTCTTATTCAAGTGAAACGAAAATTGGCGCGAAATATTGAAATATTATTTCGCATATGAAGCTTCATGAAATAAGACTTTGCTTAAAATAACATTATTGTAAGTGCAATTAGCATTTTCTCTTTCCAATGATATATAAAGCTATATAATACGTTTATCAACTTTTATTGCGTCAAGCTTCAAAATTTTACGAACATTCGTCAGAATGCGGAATTAAAAATTTCAATTTTGACATTCGCCACTACACAAATGACTTTCGTCACTAAACGCGAAAGAGGGACGATTTATTAGACACATAAATTTAACACTTATTAACCGTGTAATCCTTATCACGTCTGAAGAATATAATCGGCGAACAATTGAACTATTTTGGGGATAGCTCAGTGGCGTGTCTAAGGGCTTAGCCCCCTAAAAAATATAATAGCCCCCAAAATGTTGTCAGAACCATAAATATAATTCACTGAAATATCAAATGAATTATGTATACAAAACAAAAGCTGGCATTATTGTAATCGTATCGACTGACTTATCGGTTACTTTTGGAGCAAAACTTTTATTTTTGACCAAAAATTCTCCATTTTGAACCAAAAATCTTTTATTTTGGTCACCAAATTCTTCAAATTTGACCCAAAAGTCTTCACTTCAGGCTTTTATCAAAAAATTTCAATTTTGGACCAAAACTTTAAAGTTTAGACCAGAATTAACCAAAAACTTTAAGATAGGGAGGTGAAGTTCTTATAGTATCATTTTCCATGCGAGCATGGTTAAGGACATCTTCTCCCCCGGAATTTTCCCCTCCATCCAATTTTGAGAAATCTTCAATTTTCAAAGCAATGCAATTATTTTTAAATGCGCCTTTACCTTTCTGCCTTTTCGCCAGTTATTGAGCTAATTGGGAAATTTTCTTGAGTTCTTGACCTATTTTTTTTCAGGAAGTTTTTTCATTTTAACAAATTTTCTTCAAATCCTGATACAGTAATGTTCACTTGGTTTTATAATTCTGTAAAGAAATTTTCATGAATTTTATTTGTGTTTTGCTGTTTTGTTATTAAGGACATCTTCTTCTTCATATTTCAATGTGGAGTTAGAGGGGGAATTTTTTCCTTCAGTGATTTTTGTGTCAAAATCTTCTTTAATTTTGGTGTCAAAATCTTCAATTTACGGAAACTTGTTGATTACATTTAGAAGTGGTTATTTAGTAATCAAATCGAACAAAATTTCTAACAATTTTACAATTGCTGATCCCGGTGATTGTTTTTCTATGTGATGGTCCAACACCGCTATGAACTCAATGCTGTGGAGGTGCGGACCACCCCTCAACGGTTTAATTCATCGGTGGCCTTATATGCGCCCACAGTATTAGCCATGGTGCGTCTCGATTGAACATTCTTCACCAACATGCGTTTCTTTTAACTGTTTGTACTGTTCACCCTTTCTGTTCTTGCCAAATTCTTTGGAAGTTTCCACCGGTACCTAGCTCTGATGTCCGCCAACGGAGACGTATGATGCCGCCCGGACTGTGTACCCTTGCACTTTAAAGCCCAGAAAGAATGCTGATCTTGAGGTTGACGGACTGACGCAGTGAATTTGTATATATATATATATATCAACTTAACGTGACATTTTGTAAATTTTGTGCCTTCTCGTTACTGGGTATTGCCTATCTGTTTTAACTTTTTAACCTGGAACATTTGTAAGTTACATTTTCTCTTCATGATCTGCTTGTGTATGCGTGTGTGTCATGTGGTCAGCGAACCATTATCCTGAAGCACTGTATGTACCAATTGTTACTATGTTGGGTATCATAGTTTCTTTTGTATTCATGCAGTGTGATTGTGCCTCTACGCTATCTTTTTTTCTTTTGGGAGAGGCTCGGGGTAGGAAGAGGCCCAGGGTGGGATTCTCCCGTACCATAGGGCCTGTGTCATTGTGTTGTGATATTGTTCCAGCATATAATTCATGCATGAACAAATGAATTTGTTGCTTGAAAGAATTTGTTTTGTTATAATTGTTTAATTGCTAAATTTGGGTTAGAAATGGTTTGAAATACACAAGTTGCAGACAATTGACATGAAAAATCAGATGCTTTATAAAATGTAGATTTTTGTTGTTATTGGTGAAATGGACTGAAAATCCAGGAATTCCCTAAATATCTTCTTTTTTTTTTTAAGTTGTATGTTATTCAAGTTTTTTATTTTGTTTTGTCATAACAGAAATTAATGTTTTGATATTTGTGTTCTCTAATTGAATTTGGTTAGATGAGTATACTGAATTGATTACACACTGTTTTTACACGTATGTGCTGTTGGTGAATGGTGATGTGAAGTGTTGCGGCTGCTGTGGTTGTAGTCTGAATTTCTTTGATTAAAATTGGTTGTGATGTTTGGATGAGTCTCCTCACGATTAGGGTCCGAATGGGGAACAAGGTTCCAGGGACAACCAGGTTTGGTTGGTTCGGCATAGTCGTTGACAAGCTTGTCTTGTGAGTAAATCCAATGCATGCATTACCATTTTTTTTTAAAGAAGTATGATGGAATTAACAGTAGCTGTCTTAGAATAAACATGCAGGCATAGTTTTGTGTAGCTTTTGAGTTATGGGTGTGTGTGTGTTTTTTTTTGGGTGCTTTTTTCATTGATTTCATTGCATTTCGGAATGGCTGGTGACTGATGAGTCTCTGCTATAAGTATAGAGGTTACAAATGGCTTCATTTTGTGAATTATTCTTATTTTGCAAAAGTGTTCTACTTTAATGCTTATACTTAGTTGTTGCAAGCTTTAACAAGCTTGACTTCCTTCTTAGATAAGGGTGCACTAGATAGGCATTCGGCAAGTGACGATAGTTTCATTATTATGCAGAAAAAGTCAGGTTAATCAGATTAATGCTATAGTTCAGACTAAAAACAATTGGAGTGATTGGTTCAGATCATTTATTCAATGATGAAATTGGTTTATTTTCTTCTTTTCATTGTCCTGTATGTTATTAAACTAATTTTGAATTTGATAAGTACACTTGGTTGATTAATTTAACTTGAACTTCACTAGTCTACTTTTAGTCATAGCTATATTATATATAGTCAGGTGATTTTCAATTAAAACTTTTGAGTTTTGAATATGATATGAAAGTGTAATTATGTAGATCCAAACTAGGTATTTTATGGTTGAAAATGAAATGCCATTTATGAAACTCCTTGTTAGGTATATATTTGTACCTTCTCTTATATTGTTATTTTGCTAGAAGATAATTTTTCTTTTCCTGTACCCGCTGCATTTTCATGCTACAAGAATTCATTCCTTGTTTATCCTTTTTAGGATCTCCATGGTAGTTAGCAGTGGAAAAATTTAACTGATCATCATTTGTTGAATTGTCATTATTTTCCTTTTGATCATTTTGGTAACTGCATTGAGGAGCAGTGTTTTTCTTGATTTGATGCGTTTATCATCTTTGTTATATGTGTTTAAACTTTGCTTTGTTTCCTGATTCTATACTAAGTATATTATTCTTGCTTATTTGACATCTGTCCTTGATGATTATATCCTATCTTTAGTTAGTAGTATAGCGTTTTTCCGATAAGTAACTAATGTATTCATGTATCCGTATTATTATAAGTTTTTTTGCTATTCACCATTGTCCCGAGGATGTGACAATATTCGGCGGGGAGAGTTGTAAGAGATATTTTTCCCCTCACGACCCATCTTTATCTTTTCTCTTTATGTCTCTTTAACCATACAGTTATTTACCAGCTTATATCCTAGCAGCATTAATATTCAGTGATTACTCCTCCTAGTGATATACTTATTCATTCATGCAAATTATCTCCTTATTCACCTATTTTATTCCTTATATGGACCATAATGATACCTCTTACAATGTACTTACTCACTATTCGAAGAAACATACTTGTGGTTGACCCATCCTTCACTGACCAGCCAATTCCTCACTTTCTCCCTTTGTTAATGTTTTTCACTTGGTTTTATGATACAGTAATGTTCACTTGGTTTTATAATTCTGTAAAGTAAAGTTGCATCTGCTTGTGATTTGGGGATTTTGGGTTAAAACATGATTTAAAGTGTTGAATTTAATTTGTGTTTGCTGTTTTTGTTATTAAGTGAAATATTCCATGTAGCTCCCCACCCTAGCCTCCATCCTGACAATGTGGAGTTAGAGGGGCTACATACGCATTTTCTTTAAATCTTATATTAATAATTTCACAATTTGTCATCAAAATAAGCATGCAACCTGGAACTTAGATACCCTAACTTCCTACGCCTCTGACCTCTCTAATTTGAAATGGCCCTAAATGTTTTGAGCCCCCTTAAAAACTAAAAGCTAGACACGCCCCTGGGATAGCTTAACCAACAATTCAGTATAGCAGACCAACGTCTATAATACATATAGATATTCTAATCATTTTCGGTGCCAATTTAACAAAGCCGTTGGAAGTGCGTTCTGAAAGCAGTAAGTAGGAAATCTTTACGATAAACTGATGTGTGGATGAAACTTTTGATGTCACTTTTTAACAAACTTTTGAAATCTTTAAAATGAAATAACTCCTAGACGAAATAAGATATCACCATAGGTTTGTTCACTAATTTGTTTCTTGAACTGTTGAATAGTCTTCCATCACATTATCAAAATTCATGGGAATATTGCATCAACTGGCTATCAACGATACTACTTTAATTTCTAACTTACCAACCAAGTGTTACTATGGTTACCAAAGAGAAGGGGTGGGGAAGGTGGGGGGGGGGGCAACAATGAATTGGTACCAGACCCTTCGAATGTTCAATGAGATGTATTGGGTTGTCAGACCAATATATCTACACTTTTAAAGAAATTTTGATGGAGGAGGCGAGTATCAAATGGTTTTCAACACGCAAATGCAGGTGAGTTGTGTTAACTCCACGTTTCTGCCTCCGTTTCTGTTACATTTTAGGAAAAGTTCATATCTCTGTGAATAATCCCATAAATTATCTTTCCAACTCTTGATCTATTTTGCCCACTTTCATTCTGAACAATTTAGGATTATTTACGCCATGCAAAATTTCTGGCAAGGCATTGTCATTAAGCAGTTAAGGTTATTCATGAGAGCATTCATTGTTTTAAGTTCCTTTCATGCAAGTTTTACGTTTTATTTTTTCCTTTATGTCAAAAACCAATTGTTTAAATTTTCTGTGATACCATAAACCAAATGGTTTGATTTTCCAGGGAAACATTCCATAAGAATATTTCAACTAAGTCCCTACAAATACCTTCCGGCAACATCCTCACCCCTCCATTTCTGTCCTTCCCTTGTTCTAATGTACCCTGTTCTAGTGTTACAATCACTTTTTTCTTAAAAAAGCAATATTCCCGTGAATTCTTATTTTTATGTATATGATATGAGACTTTTAAAGAACTATTTTGGAGTAAAAATCATCTTGATATCTTTTTCCGTTTAGGACTTATTGCATTTCAAAAATTATGCTAGTGCGTTGGAAAGACTAAGTCACTTCATAGTCAGCCTAAGCATGACTGACAAGATTTGGACATAAAAAATAGTTTGTCCCCCATAGAATTAGGTGGCATTATTTGTTCCCATCAAATTCGGGGGTCATATCCTGCCTTTCATCCTCAGTGACATGTTTTTAATGGTATTTTCTCAGTAATCCCAAAACGAGCATTTTGAACGAGACAGGTAAAGTCAGCTTTCACCTAAATGTATCCAAAACACAAGGTAACTAAGTTATAGCTTGGGGCCTCGAATCAGCTAAAAGGGGTCTCACTTTGAACCTTTAAAAACAAGTGCAGTAGGTTTCATTCTATATTTGTAAAATGCTTGAGTGTAGTTACACTCTACTTATAAATATCGATACATCCATATATCTGTATATACCAATTTCCAATAACAAGAAATAAAATGGCTTTTTTTGTGATACTTATAAGCTTCTTCTTGCTTAAGGTCTCATCTTGTCTTAAATTCGGCCCTGACCACCAAAGTGACAGTCTTGGTTACGTGCGTGGAAATGTAATAATAGTTTACTGCAAGAGCTTTAAGCAAAGATTAGTTTCAGCAATTATCATAAAGAATGTTATGGCCTAGACAATATTCCCAGGGCTCTAATTCCTTCATAATTCTCTTCATAGAGGCCCCTTCTACTGTTTTTGCGAGAATTTCCGTCCGGTGTATCTCCGCCCCAGTTTTGTAGTCGTGCGCCCCAATAGTGATTCATTCTGAGATTATCTACCTCGGCTTTCTGCAATTTTCTGCCCTTTTTAAGGCGATTATGGTGAACTTGTTAAAATAAGGAATCAATTCAAAGCTGTCAGCAGTCAGGGAGATCTCCAAAAAGTAGGAAATGACATATCCCAATAAGTTGGAGACTTATGATAGTGATTTATTCGCCCCAATAGTGATTCATTCTGAAATCATCCACCTCGGCATTCTGGCCTTTTTTAAGGCGATTATGGTGAACCTGAGGAATTAAAGATCAATTCAAATCTGTCAGCAGTCAGGGAGATCTCCAATAAGTAGGAGATGACATATCTTCAATAAGTTGGAAACAGAAAAGCTATGGAAGGCCGCCATCACGTGATATTATCCACAATACCCCTATGCTCTCCCATTGACGTAGTGTGTGCGTCAAATTGAAAACAGTTGGAAAATTTGTTCGAGGTTTCGTTACCACGTGGGATATGAATATTTCGTTACTTTAATAGTAAATAAACATAAAATGTGATGCTTCAAGAAATTTCACCGTTTAGATTTCGAGAAATTCGGCGCGGTAAATCAAGACCTTGACCTGAATTCATCGATTACTTGCGGTCAAGTGGCTAAAATGAAGGAGACAACTTACTCGGCTTCTAGGTATATTTACATGAAAATTAAAAGGAAATTGCGTTGATTATAGGTTCTAGTAGTTGGAACACAAAAGTCATCTCCAAAAAGTTGGAGATGTCCAACTTTTTGGAGATCTCCCAAACTGGTCAGTGCTATATTCTGCCTAAATCAACATTTAGGGGATAACTTCTTGCTGATCTCGAATGTATTCGAAACCACCTATTAGCCAATCAGAAAGCTAGAAACTTAATTTATGAATTAGGGGATAAATGCGAGGTTGGCCGGTCTCGAAAGCCATTTTAGACCGAGGATTACGTCATCGCAGGGTTTGAGCGGACCGAAGTGATACCCAAGTTATGATTGAACTATTTAAGATTTCAACCGGAAAGTATGACTTGGAAGTGTCAAACTTCATACAACTCAAAGGGGATTCATCGACCGTGACCATGGGACATGAGCAAAAGATTTTTAAAATCCGCCCACGGCTTAATATCAGGAAATTCTCTTTTGTGCAACGTTCAGTTGACATATGGTTTTGACAATAGTTTACCAAATTCAGTGGTATAACATCTAAATCAATACCCACATTTAAGGCAAGACTTGACAGACATTGAAAAAACCAGTCCTTATACTATGATTACAAAGAATGCATCCAAATTAACCCAACTAGACAAGATAAATTTAAGATAATTACAAGCTTCTGTCAGAAGAGGATTCAGGAGAATCCTAAAGTCAGAATAGGATCTGTGACTATCTGTGAGTATGAGAGTCGTGATTGTTGTGGCTAGAAAATTGTTAGAAGATTCAATTTTGAACATCGAAATTGACGCTATATTTCGTATTTCCAAGTAAATTCATTTCGAAGTTAAGAAATATTAGGAGAAGCATTCCAACAATAAAACTTCCTCCCCGTATAACGGCAAAACGAGGGGAGTTTTTACTTGAATAACATCAATGTATGTTATGTCTTTGGAGTTTTGGGCATAACGAAACTTGTAAAGTTTATTTCTTGTATATTCATAAGTAAGCAATGTATAATTTCTTTGAGTCATATTTAAAGAATCATGAGTTTATGTGTATGCTTATCTCGTAATTGCAATTGCCTACCATTATCTTTGGAAAATACTTTTCGCACTGCGCGTGTTTGCTTTACGTAAGTATGCTCGATGGTACATAACTCCTGACCTCTAGACACAAAGAGTCCTTACGCGTATATTGCACTGGTGAATGGAAATGGCGTTAACCGCAGGATTGTTTATCAAAAATGGTGTCAAGGGGAGCAGGTTATGCTAATGGTCGGCAAGATTTTGAAAGTAACTCAGAATTACGCTGCTGAAAATGGTGCTATTTTTACGATTTCTGCACCAAATGAAATAATTAAACCAGACCAGTTTTCAGGATATAATTGATCGAAGTAAGGACTCCTTTAATTTCAAATATTAAGTTTTTATAAAATTACAGCATTTGTTGTTGAGTTGTCTAAACTACCTGTATGGCCGAATAATTGCGTATTACCTTTTTGACTCGTTGAGAGAGTGTCCTTCAAACGGGATAAAAATGACACTGGCAATTTCATCCGGTCCATATTTCAAGGGGCGCTTTCTTTAAATGATTTTAAAATTACTGAAAGAGAGTGCAGATTTCTTGATATGGTATTATTCTGCATTCACAATAAAATACAAACTAAAAAATGAAAATTACTGAGCTTTGAGGCCGAAGTTGTGGTAGATATTCAAAATTGTGGAAATTTTATTTATTTTCAGTACTTTTTTCAAAAACAAAAATGATTTTTAAGATATGCTGATTTTCCCATTGACCTAATGATAACTGACCACGGAGGCTACCGTATTGTGCCCTATAGTGAAAATTTAAAGCAGCATGTAGGCCTAATTGTTTATAACTAACGTTAGAATTATCGAAAGAGGGTAGTTGTAGGAACAGCTAATTTATTTATCACCTGCATTACCCCAAATTTGATTGCCGTTTCTATGACAACCAGATTTAGCCAAAATTAGGTCAATTTTGAAGATTTAAGCATGTTTAACAATTTAATGCATAATAAATGTTTGGACATGGTATTTTACCATTGATATCAAATGTTTATCTTGTTCTGTATAATATTCTCTTCAGCTTAAACAAATAAATGATTAAAGATATGATATCATTAGATAATTAAAGACATAGTTAAAGTGTACACAAAGCAAAATGTACATTTAATTGGGGAAAGTGGGACAAATTGGTTTTAATGTCAAATTTACTTAATTTGATTTGAATGAAGCTTTGAAATCAAATAAGCTGTGTTCTTAGCATATGGTTTAGCCATGTACAGAATAAACATTTAAGGACAATAATTAAAGATAGGTAAAGTCTAACTGACACTTGTAAGAATCTAGATAAAATGTGTATAATTTAAATAACAAGGCAAGCAAACATAAAATAATAAATTAATTAATAATCATATCAGATTAATTGGAATTCCTCACATTTTCCATTTTGGGTTATTTAAGTACTATGTTCAAAACTAGGCATTTAACTTGATTAAAACCAATTTGAATGAACTTGTTAACAGTGTAATAAATATATCATTAGAATGTTGAAATAAAACAAACATATAACTACTGATTAATTGTTAATGAATTAATTAATTATGAATATTAATTAAAATGTTAATAGTATGAACAAAATGCACAAATGTTTATGAAAAAATTCAGAAAAAAATAAAATATTAGGTTATGAAATAAAATAGATATTTTTATTTAATCAAAAGCTAGATTTCTCTCAGCAATATATATATTAACATTATTAAACAAATTATTAATAGATCAAGAAAAATTCATGTTGGTACACACAATAACAGTGTACTCGCAATGTTCGGTTGATCGAGTAATGATAACTCAGGTACTCACCTAAATAAAAATGATAACAGGCCATATTGGCCTAGCTATAGTTGCAACTGATTGTGATGAAAGCTACAGAAACACACATACAATAGCAGCGTACCCGCATGTTCAGTTTATCGATAAATGTTTAAGTCACTTAAAAACACAGGCCCTAGGCCTAGCTAATATTATAGCTGCTGTAATTAAAATGTGAAAATATGACAAAATCAAGTTTATTTAATAAAAAGTTAATTTTCGTTCAGCAATGATAGTATCTAACAAATTATACGCCTAGATCAAGAAAATTAATGATGGTACACACACAATAACAGCGTACTCACAATTTTGGGTTGATCGAGAAATGATAACTTACATAAAAATTAGGCCCTTGAAGCTAAACAGCTGCAAGAGATTATGCTCAAAAATAAGTTCAAGATTTAAAAACAACAAAAATAGCTTCATCTAACTAAAACTTTAAAGTCAATTTCTTTTAGCAATATTAAAGAATTTAAAATCAAAATGATACGTATACAATAACATTATAACGTCAGTTTATTAATCACAGGAGGCCACACAAGTTACACTACAAGATTAAGTCGATAATGGTTGCAACTGCAACTGGTATGCTACCCTCTTGAAATACTCTGGTCAAATGTGAACCAAATCGGTTTAAATTTGTTCCCGGTTTGGGGTCCCAGGGGCACCGAACCGGTTATGGTGATTTTGATCCAGAGTTCCGATTCAAACAAAAATAACCTGGATCCGGTTAATTCTGAGAAACGAACCAAATAGCCGGTGTGATAGTAAATTTTGTCCCCCGTAAATTTGGGCCCACGGTCCTTATTTCCTAAGGAATGTCTAATGAATTTGGTCCCCTCCGGACTGATTTTACTAGGTAATTTACTGGTGTGTCTGTACGGTTCCTTCAATTATTTTTTTGTACTGAAGTTATAAGCTAAAACCGAATTTAGTAATATTTAATGTATGGAATAGAGCACCGTAAAGCCCTATAGGGTAGATAATATGACCAGCCTCATCCAATCAAGAAGCAAGAAGTGTGACTCTTACGGATATTTGGATGAATTTTTGCTGCTTCATGAAACACCAGCCGAATTAGCATAACCGAGGATCGAGGTAAACACTTGAGATGGAGAAGAAGAAGAATTTACAGGCTAAGAAGTATGTCGTCCAACCAGTGACAATATACCTGGTCAGTTTAGGAATTTTGAACGCATGAAAAACAGTTTAACAAGCTGTAACAGCTAAAAGATGCAGCAATAACATGCTGCCTAACACGGGGGTAAGCTTCACTCAAAATAAAGTAAGAGCAATATGAATGAAAACAATGACCATTACAGTTTAATAGTTGGCAAACAAGATCTTGTGTGTACAACTGTCTTACGACATTATCAGAAAATAGACATACCAAACATGACATTAGTGTCAATATCAAAATTATCAACAGTGTCAAGATGAAGCAGAACCCTACTGTTACTGGAGATACATCTTTTTTGTTATTTCCTAACTAGTGACTGATGCAGTAAAATTAGTCATGGATGACCTGTGTTATAAAAAAATTCGCCTCTCTGATTCTTTCTCTTTTTGGTACTGTACATGTATGTGTATTAACAAAATTAGATAAATTTTGATTTAATGCAAAATGAAGAATTTCTGGAAAATGCCTCTATTATATATTTTTCTTCAGAGAATATTTTGTAAAAATGAATCTGTTTGTCAGAAGTAAACTGTTTGAATAAGTAGCGGATGTAATCTGTTGGTTAAACCATAACTGCTTACATCCTTTACATGGCATTCAAGAGAACTTTTATAATGTGCATTCTCTAATATACATTCTGATGCCAGATTATTATTAATAAACTAATTAGCATGAATAAGCCAAATTTTCATTTTTGATATCTTAACAAAGGAAATGAAATTAAAAG
>JAIGNY010004490.1:82500-125000 GCA_020152595.1 Chiridota heheva
TTATTTATTTATTTATTTATTTATTTATTTATTTATTTATTTATTTATTTATTTATTTATTTATTTATTTATTTATTTATTTATTTATTTATTTATTTATTTATTTATTTATTTATTTATTTATTTCTTAACAAGAGCTCTCAATCGAAACATGAAGGCATTTTTTCATGAGAATCTTTGAATATAGTGCAGGCCTAATTTTTGTTAACCAAAATCAAACGTTCCCCATCTTTAAGAAAGAAGGATAGTTCATTGTTCAAGCAAGTTCATCTTATATGAATTCAAAGAGGACTTCAAAAGAACCAAAATGATGTAGACAGCATTCAAAAATCTAAGGAGATATTTATATTATACAATTCTGCATCATTTGTGTAGAAACGACTGAAATCAGAATAGCTGTAACGTCACATCCTCAGATTCTTCAGTCTTTATGTATTATATTTTTTTTTCTGGTGATTTTGTGGCTTAAAACCATTTGATATGCCAGGAAAGTAGTAAAACAGAATAGAGTGACGGTAATTATAATTTTTCATCTAAAGAATGTTTTAGGAAATAGGCCTATGATTCAAACAATTAAATCAATTTTCTTTAAAATACTTCAACAATTGTTAAGAATGTGAAACTGAAGGCTCCAAGCTTCCACTTGTAGACTTACTACATTCAGTTATTTATATACAGATGAGACATACTAATTTTAAACTTGAATATATCCTTAACGTAATAAGATATGAAAATAGTTTCTGCACCATTTGGTTTCGTATAACGTCCTATTTCTTATATAGGATGAACTTGCTTGACCATTAAACTAATCCTTTATATGCAATAGAGGCTAGGGGTTCTCCCACAAAGCATTGTGAAGAAACTATTTCTGAATTCTTAACAAGCAACTTACGCTGTACATGAAATTACACATTTATATGGCAGATCTTCTTATCTCTCGACAGTACAATTTTCTGAGAAGTACGGTATACTTGAGTATGCCAAACTAACAAGTGCAAAAGGTCTTCAATGTTGGACAGAAAATGTCTGTAGTGTGGAATGGTTTAAAGAATAAAGCGTCTTTAAACTATTCGTGGGTGAAGGAGTCTCAGTTATTGTTCATCAAATCGGTAGATAAACAAGACGCTGGATATTATACGTGTGTTGTACCTAATAAAACAAATGAAATCAAAGGGACAATATGAGTAAGATTATACGGTATGTATATTTGAATTTGAATTCATTACATCGTGTTGTTTAAAGCAAATATGAAGTCAAATATTCTACCTTGATATATGATTAAAAATAAACAAACTACTGAAAACCTATTCATAAAATCGTGTTACAATATTAACTTATTCAAGTTTCAAGTTGTAACATGAACATGCTACCACACATAATGTATTTCTTTAGAATTCTCCTTGAAATTTTCTTTCCAAAATGCTTTGACATGTGGAAGTTGGAAGGGCTTGAATCATTAATATTCTACTATAATAAATAAAAATCATAGACTATGTAAAGGAAAAATTATTTTCAAGAAGTTAGAATATTTGAAAAAAGATTACAAGGAATACTCTAATATTCTTATATGTATTGGGTGTATGACATACTTTTTATGCTGAGATTTCGAAATGCTATAAATTGGTCAATGTTTAACCGATCATGATGAAAGTGTTTGCTATTTTCATAGTTTTTAGCAATTAAGTTAATGTTGCCATTATGCGTCCATATATAGGATGAATTCAAATATTGCAACCTCAGTTTCAAACCTTTAACAAAAATGCAGAGCTGATGACTAGAATAAATTACTTTGGTCCCTAGATACATTAAACAACGCACCCATCAATACACATTACAGTACCTGCGAAACAAAATATGCAAATATAGGAGATAACGTCACATTTGTGTGCAAATATTTTGTTGGTGCTGAGATATATCAAACCGTTACATCATGGTATAAACTGAACGAATCTGCAATGGCAGAAAGCAATTAGAATTCATTGATTTCCATTCGTCGACTGGAGTTGAATGGCACTCAGTTTCAAATTGACACATATAGAGAACAGCATTTGTAAGTAGTAGTTTGAAAGGTCTGTCAATGGCGTGGCATGGGGGCAGCCTGCATGAAGCGCGGGGAGGTGGGGAAGGGGGTATAGAAAACAGTCTCCTCTGACTATCTGAGAAGATTTCATTTTCTCGGTTGCATGCCTTAATTCTTTTTGGTTCTGGTTGGGAGGTGAGAGCTGGAAAAAAAAATACAATACAATTTAAAATAAATGGAAAATGTAAAGAAAATTAGGAATATTTTCCCAAATTTTGTTGAAATTTCCCAAACGTTTGGTGTAATTTGCCGAAAATTTGGTCAAATTTCCCCCCAAAATGGTAAAATTTCCCGAAAATTGTAGGAGATGAGTTGCAATACTTGATGGAAGTGTAATCTGCCCGCTTTAAGCTGAGAAGTTCGGGGTTTCTTGCCCCTCAATGAGAGGTGACCTTCTCCTTCTTCCCTATTTCGTGATCTGATTCGAATATTAAGATTAATGGTGTTTGGTTTTGGATCGCCCGGATATGAAGTCTTGGAATGAGCGTATTAATTTGTGCATGACTGTTTTGAAATCTTTTGAAAATCGCAATGTCTCCATCTTAACGAAAGCGCATGCAGTTAACACTTGTATTGTTACTAAGTTGTTGTATATTGCCCCTGTTTACCCAAACTGTTCGTAGTTCTTGCGTCCTCTTCAACTAGCTGTTTTCATTTTTTGTGTGGGGTGGGCCTACGAAACTGTTGAAGAGGCACATCCTGTATCTACCTATTGCGTTGGATGGTATTGACCTGGTTCATATCGAGTCTAAAGTTATGGCCACGGCCATGTATGTTTTGTTTAAAGTTGTTCGTTCCATGAACGACCGTTTACCAGCCTTTTGATTATTCTTTTATTTTGCAGCTTTAAAGTTCTGCAAATTTGTGCCGTGGGGTATAGCTGATTACTTTCAGAAACGTCAATTTTTTGACAAATGTTTTTTTCTGGGGTCATTAGACCTTTCGTTTGATATACGATATTTTATATTAAATTTTAATCAGCCACCTCTAATTAACTGTACCCGCAAGGCAATAATTATGCACACACTAAATCAATGAGACTTAAAACCGTCAAAGAGGGAGGGGGTGGCAAGCTATGGGTACGGGTGCATTTTTCTCTGCTTAGTATTTGTTCATCAGGGGGTTGACCAGGCTTTTAAATAATGTCATAAAATTTGGAAGCAAATTAAATTAAGTACACTCAATTAGCCGTTTTTGCAGTGGTGCTAATCCTAAGATATTTTTGTGATCTTACGTAAGTGCCGTATTAAGACGAATTTGGGTAGTGTAATTCCTGACTGATTATGCCCCCATTAAAAATGTCACATTTCTTACAAGTGTCTCTTTTCTGGAGGCCAGGAGACTATTAGACCTTTCGTTTAATATGCAATATTTTATAATAAATTGTAATCAGTTACCTATAATTATAGCTGTACACGCAAGGCAATGATTATACACACACTAAATCAATGAGACTTAAAACCGTCAAAGATGGGGAGGAAGGGTAGAATGCAAGCTATGGGATTTACTACAAAATACGAAACGGGAGCAGGTTTTTTCTCTGCTTAGTATTTGTTCATCACCTGATGGGGTTGCACAGAAAACAAGGATGGAGAGGCTTTTAAATAATGTCATAAAATTTGGAAGCAAATTAAATTAAGTACACTCAATTAGCCGTTTTTGCAGTGGTGCTAATCCTAAGATATTTTTGTGATCTTCGTGCCGTGGGGGGTAATTCGGACTGGTTACCCCCAAAAATGTCACATTTCTTACAAGTGTCTCTTTTCTGGAAGCTAGGGGATTATTAGACCTTTCGTTTGATATACGATATTTTATATTAGATTTTAATTAGCCACTTCTAAATAAGTGTACCCGTAAGACAATAGTTATGCACACACTAAGTTAATGAGACTTAAAAGCATCAAAGAGAGGAGGGGGTGGCAAGCTATGGGTACGGGAGTATTTTTCTCCGCTCGGTATTTGTTTATCTTCGGGGTGACCAGGCTTCTCAATAATGCCAAAAACTCGGAAGCAAATTAAATTAAGTAGATTCAATCAACCGTTTTTGCAGTGGTACCGTACTAACCCTGAGATATTTTTGTGATCCTCGTGCCGTGGGGGAAATTTCGGGTGATTATTCCTAGAAATGTCACATTTTTCACAAATGTTTCTTTTCTGGGATCGAGGGAACTATCAGACCTTTCGTTTGATATACGGTATTCTATATTAAACTTTAATCAGCCACCTCTAATTAGCTGTACCTGCAAGGCAATAATTATGCACACACTAAATTAATGAGACTTAAAACCGTCAAAGAGGAAAGGGGTGGCAAGCTATGGGTACGGGAGCATTTTGCTCCGCTTGGTATTTGCTCATCAGGGGGGTGACTAGGCTTTTCAATAATTTCAAAAAAATTGGAATTTAATTAAATTAAGTAGATTCAATCAGCCGTTTTTGCAGCGGTACTAAGCTTGAGATATTTTTGTGATTCTCGTGCAGTGGGGAGAAATTTCAGTTGATTATTCCCAGAAATGTCAGGTGTTTCACAAATGTTTTTTTTTTTTGTGGGGATCCAGGGGACTTTTAGACTTTTCGTTAGATATACAATATATTCTATATTATATTTTAATCAGCCACCTCTAATTAGCTGTGCCCGCAAGGCAATAATTATGCACACACTAAGTCAATGAGACTTAAAACCGTCAAAGAGGAAAGGGACGGAAAGCTATGGGTACGGGAGCATTTTGCTCCGCTTGGTATTTGTTCATCATGGGGTGACTAGGCTTCTCAATAATGTCAAAAAATTTGAAATCAAATTAAATTAAGTAGAGTCAATCAGCCGTTTTTGCAGTGGTACTAACACTGAGTTATTTTTGTGATCCCCGTGCCGTGGGGGAAAATTTAGGCTGATTACCGCCAGAAATGTCAAATGTTTCACAAATGTTTCTTTTCTGAGGGCCAGGGGACTATTAGACCTTTTGTTTGATATACAATATTCTATATTAAATTTTGATTAGCCACGTCTAATTAGCTGTACTCGCAAGGCAATGATTATGCACACACTAAGTCAATAAGACCTAAAACGGTCAAATAGGGAGGGAGAGGCAAGCTATGGGTACGAAAGTATTTTGCTCCGTTCGGTATTTGTTCATCAAGAGGGTGATTAGGCTTCTCAATAATGTCACAAAATTTGGAATCAAATTAAATTAAGTAGACTCAACCAGCCGTTTTTGCAGTGGTACTAACTCTGGGATATTTTTGTGATCCTCGTGCCGTGGGGGCAATTTGGGCTGACTACCCCTAGAAATATTAAATTTTCCTGAATGTTTTTTTTCTGGGGGCCAGGTGGCTATTAAACCTTTCGTTTGGTATACAATATTCTATATTAAATTTTAATTAGCTACCTCTAATTAGCTGTACCCGCAAGGCAATAATTATGCACACACTAAGTCAATGAGACTTAAAACCGTCAAAGAGGGAGGGGGTGGCAAGCTATAGGTACGAGAGCATTTTGCTCCGCTCGGTATTTGTTCATCAGGGGGGTGACCAGGCTTTTAAATAATGTCAAAAATTCGGAATTAAATTAAATTAAGTAGACTCAACCAGCCGTTTTTGCAGTGGTACAAAGTCTGAGATATTTTTGTAATTCCCGTGCCGTGGGCTGGTGGGGGAAAATTTGGGCTGATTACCCTTAAAAATATCAAATTTTTCACGAATGTTTCTTTTCTGGGAGCAGGGAACTATTAGATCTTTCGTATTATATACGATATTCTATATTAAATTTTAATTAGCCACGTGCACCTCTAACAATCAGGGAGAATTCCGGACTTTTGGTGTAAAACGGAATACACCAGAACTTGGAGCTTTGTATTTATTATTCTCAACGAAGGCCGCCATTTTAACTTTTGATAACGCCGTCAATAATGAACATTTTTACTGGGATTGCGGGGGTATTTTTGAACGCAAAAATACATACCAAAGGAATATTTACTAGTTTTCACCGCGCACTTTTTAATCTACCGTGGACTTCGTGTACAAAAGAGCAAAAGTCTGTCGTTGACCTGTCATTGACCTTTTGAACAGCGTCCCAAAATGTGTATCTGTGTCGGCCTTATATATCGCTATACTACAGTGATTTATCGTCTGTCAGACAATCTTTGACAAAATTGCTGTTGCACTTTGCCCCTTATACCCCATTTCAGTGTTGTTTGAAAGGAAAGTGCCTTTGGATGATCCTCTTGCACTCCAACATTGAAGCGGGGTAGATTGGTAGAAATGGCTTAAAAACGTAGCAACTTATTTTGTCCAAGATTGACACCTGGGCTGTGAACATTGACCTGGTCGTTGATGTTATGTCGTACATGTGTTCTCGCCCGGGTCATATTAAGCGTTTCGTGATGGCATTATTACTGTCATAGTGGATTACGCAGGTGATAACCCCGTCATTGTAACTGTGTATTCATTGTGTGTGTGAAGGAGAATGTAGGGGGCGGGTTCTGTGTGTGTGTGTGTGTGTGCGTGCGTGTGTGTGTGCGTGTGCGCGTATGCAACAATTAATTTTATGTCGCTTATAGCTCAAAAACTGTAATACACACATGAACCAAAATTAATGGACGGGTATCTCTGGCCCAAAACTTTCATCTCCAAGGTTTTCAGGTACAAAGGTTAAAGGTCAAATGGGACAAGTTTTTGGTGATGGCTATTTCTTTTAAAAGAATAATTACTTTGTACCTTTGCAAATTGCATAGGTTTGACAGTTTAGAAAAACTTTAAAATTGGAGGTCAAAAGGTCAAGGGTCAAAGGTCAAACAAGTGTTTTATGCAAAATGTTGCGGATTATTAAACTCAAAAAGTACAAGACCTATACCAACCCATGTTGTTCTATGACACCTTGGTACATGGATTTGTGACCCGTATAGACTCTGGGGTCAAAAGGTCACAGAGCTATTGACTTCTTTTCACTATTATTCCCTATAGTTATAGAATAATAAGTGTGACGTGAGCATGAATGGTGTCATACAGTAGGATGTAATAAATGTGGAAAATTTCAGAAGTTAATTCAGTGATTATGGTCAAGGGTCAAAGGTCAAATATGTGATTTTATGGGGTAATTATGTACTAATTTGTACATTTATGCAGCATTTTAAACTCAAAAAGTACAAGACCTATACCAACCCTATCTTGTACCATGACACCTTGGTACGTGAATTTGTTCTGTAGATTCTGTGGTCAAAAGGTCAAAGGTCACAGAGCTATTGACCTTTCTCACCATTTCCCCCTATAGTTGTGGAATGGTACATGTGGCGTGAGCATGCATGGTGTCATAAAGTAGGGTATGATGAATGTAAAAAAAATTAGAAGTTATTTCAGTGATTAGAGTCAGAGGTCAAATATGTGATTTTAGGGGATAATTATATACTATATTTTGTACATTTATGCAGCATTTTAAACTAAAAAAGTACAAAACCTATACCAACCCTATGTTGTACCATAACACCTTGGTACATGAAATTGTCCAGTAGATTCTGTGGTCAAGATGTCAAAGGTCACAGAGCTATCGACTTAAGTTATTTAAGTAATTATGGTCAAGGGTCAGAGGTCAAATATGTGATTTTAGGGGTTGATTATGTAATAATTAGTACAATTTTTGTACTACTTTAAATTCCGAAAGTGCAAGACCTATACCAACCATATGTTGTACCACGGATTTGTGTCCCGAAGACTATGGGGTAAAAAGTCACAGAGCTATTGACTTCTTTTCACCATTATTCCTACAGTTATGGAATGGTAAGTGTGACGTGAGCATAAATGGTGTCATACAGTAGGGTGCAATAAATGTGAAAAATTTTAGAAGTCATTTCAGTGATTATGGTCAAGGGTCAGAGGTCAAATATTTGATTTTAAGGGGTAATTACGTACTAATTTGTACATTTTTGCGCCATTTTTAACTCAAAAAGTACAAGATCTATACCAATTGTTGTACCATGATACCTTAGTACATGAATTTGTGTTCCCGTAGATTATGGAGTCGAAAGGTCAAAGGGTTGTTGTACTTGCATGGGCATGCAGTACAATCCATGCATAAAGAAAAATAGCCAAGCCTGTCTCAATATCTGCTTGTACTCGAGCTCGCAGATGGGCAGTGCAATCGATCAAAAGTCACAAAGCTATAGTGACCCTGATAGCTATTACTCCCACTATGCTGTATAAGGTGATTAGATCAGCAACTCCGTGGATTGCTTGCTTGTGTTCCTTTGTACAAGGGGTCATTGTAAGACCTCCCCACCAAATCTTTTTTTTTCTTCTTCAAATGTAAAGCTTTTGTTGTTAAATTATCATGATTAGTGTGGAAATTAATCAATCAATTCAAATCAATCAGAAAAATCTTCCCTTTGACTTTTGAAGGTGGATCCCACTGGTTATCAGATCTGCATCATCAACGTCCTTCAGATTATAAACATATGGCAGATTATGAGTCATAATTACGTCATCACAAGTACGTCATCACACAATTACGCTATCACCATTCTAGGGTAGCCAAAAAAAAACATTGCATTATACAAATAACGTGTCCAAATAACAACTCATCATTCTTATCAGGGATAGAACAGTTCTTAACAACTCCCTGGTTCTACTAGATGCATATGCAATACAGCACTGCATGCGCTATCAAACAATCACTTAAGAGAAGTGTCACTTATCTGCTTAGTGCTATTGTGAGTGGACCGCACTGTACTTGTGCCTAGCCGCAGAACCTGATTACGATAAATTGCTTACAACGAAACTTGATTGAGGATTATTTGTTCTCCAGACATCACAACTGCCGTGGTAAGTTCCGACAACTTAAGATTTAAAATGTTGTTTGAGTGCTGCACAAACAAGAAAGCAAATGTAGCGTTTTTAAAAAAGGTCATAAACACGACCCAGCTAATTACAGACCAGTCTCTCTTACCTGCGTGTGTAGTAAAATCCTTGAGCATATATAATCCACTCACATGTGATTAAATTCCTTGATGAGCATAATGTCTTAATTGATCTCCAACATGGCTTTCGAGCAAAAAGATCAACTGAAACACAACTTCTAATAACAATAAATGATATTTCTAAACAAATTGATTAAAAGTTGTACCATCTCTATGGCTATACTCGACTTCTCAAAAGCGTTCGATAAAGTCCCACACCAACATCTGCTATCCAAACTTTCCGCATATGGCATTGATGGAAATCTACTGGCCTGGTTTGCATCCTTCCTCAGCAACCGCATTCAGCGTGTTGTTTGTGATGGCGAAATCTCAAATCCTAAACAAGTTCTATCTGGCTGTCTGGTGTACCACAAGGTACCGTTTTAGGTCCTTTACTCTTCCTTGTATATGTCAATAACATCCCTGATAATATAAACAGCACGGTTAGACTGTTTGCTGATGATTGTCTTGTGTATAGATTGTGTATAGAGTGTTTTGGCCTATTAGGACGTAACCTCTCAACTGTCCCACTGACGTTAAAACCACTGCATATAAAGCTCTGGTTAGGCCAGTACTTGAGTATGCATCAGCAGTTTGGGACCCTCATCACCAGTGCGATGTAGATAAGCTTGAATCAATTTAAAGGAGAGCAGCCAGGTTCTGTATGGCAGACTACTCTTATAAATCCAGTGTCACTAGCATGCTTTATAACTTAGATTGGCCCCTGCTAATAACAAGAAGAAGGAACACCCGTCTAAAAATGCTATGTAAAATCAATAACAGTCTTGTTGCCATTGGACATGATAACCTGATCCTAAACGCAAGAATTAATACAAGAAATAACCATGATCTGATTTTTGATTTTGAATTTTTTTTCTCATACTTTTGTTACGCTCGGTTGGCATTCATGTCCCCTACAAGGATTTTTGCCGAATTAATCTATTTAGATTCTGATCCACGGAGTTGAAGATCTCAAATCTCATCACCTTAAGCGTACATCATAGTGGGGAAAATAGCTAACGGCTCTGTGACTTTTAATGGATTGCACTGCCAATGTGAGCTCGAGTATGAGTACTACTACAAGCAGATGTTGAGACAGGCTTAGCTATCTTTCTTTAAGCATGTTCATTGTACTTCCCTGGAGTACGGTACAAACAGACCCTTGACCTTTTGACCTCAGAATCTATACGGGACACAAATTCATGTACCATTGTGTCATGGTACAACATAGGCTTGGTATAGGTCTTGTACTTTTTGAGTAAAAAATGGCGCAAAAATGTACAAATTAGTACATAATTACCCCCTAAAATCACATATTTGACCTTTAACCCTTGACCCTAATCACTGAAATAACTTCTGACAGTTTTTAACAGTTATCATACCCTACTGTATAAAACCATTCCTGCTCACGTCACCCTTCATTCCATAAGTATTTATAGGTGGAAATGATGAAAAAAAGTCAATAACTCCTTGACTTTTGACCTCAAAATCTACAGGACTCAAATTCATGTACCAAGGTATGTATCATGGGACAACATGGGGTTGGTATAGGTCTTGTACTTATTTAGTTTAAAATGCTGCAAAAATGTACAAATTAGTGTATAATTACCCCCTAAAATCACATATTTGACCGCTAACCCTTGACCCTAATCACTAAACTACTGAATTTTATTTACATTTATTGTACTCTACTGTATGACACTATTCATGCTCACATCACCCGTATCATTCCATAATGATAGGAAGAAATGAAAAAAAGTCAATAGTTGTGTGGTCTTTGACTTTTTGACCTCAGAGTCTATGGGATATATTCATGTACCAGTGTATCATGGTACAACATAGAGTTGGTATAGGTCTTGCACTTTTTGAGTTTAAAATGGCTTAAAAAATGTACAAATTAGTACATAATTGTACCTCATAAATCATATATTTGACCTCTGACCCTTGACTCTAATCACTGAAATAACTTTTGAAATTTTTCACATTTATTCTACCCTACTGTATGACACCATTCATGCTCACGTCACCCGTACCATTCTATAACTATAAGGGAAAAAGGTGAATAGCTCTGTGACCTTTTGACCTCAGAATTTTGGACGACACAAATTTAGTACCAAGGTGTCATGGTATAACATAGGCTTGTAGGTCTTGTACTTTTTAGTTAAAATGTCACAAAAATGTACAAAATATAGTACATAATTACCCCCTAAAATTACATATTTGACCTCTGTCCTCTGACCCTAATCACTGAAATAAATTTCACATTTATTGTACCCCACTGTATGACATGCACATCACACGTACAATTTCATCACTATAGGGAAAAAGGTCGAAAGCTCTGTGATTTTTGACCCCCAGAATATATTCAAGTCACAAATTCATGTAACAAGGTACCATGGAACAACATAGGGTTGGTATATGTCTTTTACTTTTGAGTTTAAGAATCTGCAAAACAAATTGCATTAAAATAAACACTTATTTGACCTTTGACCTTTTGACCTCTGTCAACAATAGGCAGACTTTAATTTTAAAAATACAAAGTACACAAAAGTATTGCTTATGTTCATAACATTTTCCAGAAATCTAAACATCCTGAGAATTACCAATTCACAAATAGGTTTACAAGATGTATCACGATTATCAAAGCATTTCAGTGCTGTACCAGCGAAATACCCACCCATGCTCTTTTAGAAATATTCTCCACCAACTGTTTTTGTTCGATGAACCAAACATCATGCTAGGACCATGCCTGATAACCAATCACAATCTTAGTTACCTGACCCTATTTCATATTGATTTATGCAACAAGAGTTAAAGTCTTCTCATTGGTCAGAAGTCAGAAACTGCCAAATCAGCAAGATTGGGTGGAGGGCAAAATTCTGCACATAAGCACAATTTTGATTGATGCTTATTACAAGACTATTAGTTATTCTAGCAAGACACGAATCAAAGAATTCTTGATGTCATAACTACTTGAGCAGACTGTCATAATGTCCTAATTCAAATGGAAGGAATATAATAAGATGACATAACCCAGCTGGTCAATAATGATAATACTCTCTGTCTCTGTTTGAAAGAAATACATGAGCAACACCGATTCCAGGTTATGGAAAAGGGCTTTACTAACCAGCTTTAAATAAACAAAACAAAAGAAAATATGATGTCATTATGACAGGGAAAATACTTCATAAATCCATTATCCCATGTCCATCAGTTCTTAGCCCAGATTAAGTTGCACATCAGTTGTGGAAGTTTCCCAGGTAATCATAAAATGATGATAAGTAGGACAAACAAGAACACTTCACGTCCCTTCATAATGATCTTAAAGAAATATAGGGAGAGACGCCATGACAACCTCCAATTATTTTAAAGTTTTGTTAGAATGTTAAACCATATCCACCTACTGTATGCAATTTGTAAAAATACCAAGTAATTCCTTCAAAAGTTACAGCATCACCAGAAACTTGTCCCATTTTACCTGCAACCTTTGTACCCGAAAACCTTAGAGACAAAAAGTTCTGGGCCAGGGGTACCCTTCCTCCAATTTTGGTTTATGTGTGTATTACATTTTTTGAGTTACAAGCGACACAAAATTAATTGTTGCATACACATATATTCACACACACACACACACAAACACACGGACAGACACAAAAATCACCAAATTTTGTCCCGTTCCAAAAACTTATGACCCCTAACCCCAAATATGAGGTCTTCATATGAGACCCCTGGTGGGCCCCACCAGCCTCTTAATATCAAGTGGGGAGGGAGTGGCCATGTAGTGCAAGAGGTACAGATAGTTATTTGCCTATACAGCAAGTGACTACAATATCTCATCAAAATATCTTATAGACACGGAAGTGATATTGACCAATCAGCGACGTTCCCGGGTTTTCGCGCTACTTCAGTCGCAGTTCGTAAACACCGTCAGTCCGTTGGCGTGGTATATGCAATGGCATATAAACAGAATGGAGAACACAGAATTTGATTCTTTCACCAATTTGCAGAATTTACCTATATATATATATATATATATATATATATATATATATATATATATATATATATATATATATATATATATATATATATATATATATATATATATATATATATATATATATATATATATATATATATATATATATATATATATATATATATATATATATAAATATATGTATATATATATATATATATATATATAAATATATATATATATATATAATATATATATTTATATATATATATATATATATATATATATATATATATATATATATATATATATATATATATATATATATATATATATATATAAATATATATATATATATATAAATATATATATATATATATATATATATATATATATATATATATATATATATATGTATATATATGTATATATATATATATATATGTATATATGTATATATATATATATATATATATATATATGTATATATATATATATATATATTTATATATATATATATATATATATATATATATATATATATATATATATATATATATATATATATATATATATATATATATATATATATATATATATATATATATATATATATATATATATATATATATATATATATATATATATATATAATATATATTTATATATATACAAATCTGAGGATAGTCATTGGATTTAATATGACTGAAGAACTATTGACACAGCGAACATGGGTAGAAACAGGCCAGGTCTGAGTGGGATGTACATTCCCGGGCCCAAGAGTGGGACAGGGGTCCATGGTCGGTCAGGCAGAAGGAATCAGAACCTGTGCCCAGTGTTGGAGTGGAACCTCGTCATTCAGGCGATACCCCAGAAGGGCCGGTCGGTCTGAGGGGCGTCTCCCGAAATTATATTTCACAGCAATCAACTGTCATAAAATATTGCCCCATATTTACGGCTGCTTTGATTAAAATCACTCTGGCTAGTCCCGTATAGCTAGTCCGCCCCTGACCAAGACCCATCTGACTTGAGTGAACCCACGGTGGGACTAGGCCAATTTTAAGTGTGCAGCTGGGGTCCATGGTGGTGAGTAGGGCCTAAGGTGTAACTTGACCTGCTCATGTACCCAGAGTAAGAACGGACCCCTGGGTAGGGGCAGGATTGGGCCTAGGTCCATGGTGAGCTAGGCCAAGGGTGTTACGAGTAGGCTGGTGGGTTTGAGGTACATACAGGACTAGGAAGCTCATCGATGTGAACATTTTCTAAATTAGTGTTGTCATGACTTTTTGTTGGTAAAAGTTATTGGGAAATTGACCAAGTATGCTTCGTATAATTTTTTCTTTCCATTTTCAATGTTGATTTTAAATTTACCAACAGAATCTTGCCATGAAAGAACCCCTTTGATTTTGACAAAATTCTAACAGCCACGGTTGAATGGCGGCCGTGCCTTTAATTTCTGACGAAATTATTACAGGTATGGCAGCCTGTGCCTTTATTTTTGACGAAATTCTTTACAGGCACGGCTGCCGTGCCTATGATTTTGACAAAATTCTTACAGACACGACGGACATGCCTATAATTTCCACAATTAAAAAAAAAAATCTTACAGGCCCACCAATTATGAATTGTAGTACTGAATTATTTGAAAATGATAGTTGCTCAAATATTTAACAAGTGCAGGAAGTTGTTATCAAAAAGAACATCTGATTCTGAACAAAAGTAAATATTTACTTCCAGTTAATCAATCAAAGTCACAAAATCACTGAAATCTGCATGCTTTTGGGGTGTGTGGGAGGGGGGGGGGGGAGCACACTAACAGTTCAGGAAATTCTCTTTAGGAGAAAATTATTTTCCCCCAAAAAGGAGAAAATATCAGACGCCATTTTGAAGATTACACATGATGCCTCTAGCGAAACAGCTATGGCACAGAACTTGCATGGGTTCTAGAAATTTTATAGCCAAGTAGGCAATTTCATTTTTACATTTTCAAAATCTATACTTATTAACCTACAAATTATCAATGCCCCAAATGGACATCCACCATGCCGTTTTCGCTGGGAATTCTTGAAGTAACGCAGACACCATCTAGTACCAAACAAGAAAGAGAAAGTCCATTACACAAACAGGTATGAACACAAGGCAGTCTGGTCACTTTGTCCATACAATGACCGCATATATAAGCTAATTAACAATTGTAGGTCAAGGCACTTGTAAATGGAAATCCGGAAGTTACATAATTTAAATAGGTTTTCTCTTTTTCGCGGGAAAATAATTTTTCTCCTGAAGAGGGGAATCTCCCTGACTGACTAAGATACAAAAAAAAAAATTCAGAAAAAATTTGTTGACTGGGATGCATTTACTTCCGAACGTATCCGGGCGAGAACCTGGCTTTTAAATTAGTCATCACTTAAGCTCAAATCTCTTAAAGGAATGTTGAGCTAAAAATACTTCCAGTATTTTAGAAAGAGGAAATTGATTTTTAAAGAAGTACATAAAAAATTACCTTGGAATCGCCTAAATTATGACATTACACTGTACGCTGCATGGTCACTTTTCAACACCCAGATTTTTACACCAAATTGTTTCTTTTATAGTCCTCTATCATATATATGAAAATGAAACTTCAAACTTGCTCGACTTGTAGCTAATCCTTTAAATTGCTTTCAAGGAGATGCCAGAGATGCTCCATAACAGTACACTAACTTGCTCTCTGTCAGGTTTTTTTATGTTTTATGAGACCCGATGTGTCTCTGTAGCGATTGTACCGTCTGATCCACATAGGCCATAACTCAGTTTGTTTTGGTCCTGTTGACCCTTCGAATTTCTCGGGAAGTGGAATTGCTGCACTCGGAGTTATCATTCTATGAGTTTCTTACAGTTTTTTGCCGCTTTTTTACCGTTGCTACCATATAAAATAGGAAATAATATCACGAAACCAAAGTGAGCATCTGTACGTTTAACAGGTATATTTCAAGATGGCTTGAGGTGGCATACATATATTATGCAAACATGACCTAACACTACACAGTTGTTGGGAATTCCCGGGGCACTCCAGTTATTAAAGAATTCCAGAGGCACTCCTACAGACCCCTAGCCTGGTTTAAAAAGGGACAGGGTGCTTGACTTGTTGAGGGGCACATTAATGTACTTGTGAAGTGATGCATCTTTTCGGCATTGAGTCAATGGGCCCTTTAAGGCTCAAGCCCCTGGTGAAGAAGCTCTAGGATTTTAGCTATATCATACCTCAGAATGAAACTATTTTGACCAGTCATTACCCAAGTAGGACAATTTCTTACTATACTATCAATCTGTGTTCTGTATTATGTCAGGTATTCAATTATGAGGATCATTAAGATTATTAAGCCATGAAGTAGAAACAAAATATATTAAAGAAATTATATATATTTTACATTTTTAGTTCCGATGTGATAGCATCATGAACCTATGCGGTCATGATGGCATATCTGTATGTGTGGGTGTATGTGGGGGTGTGTATGTCTGTTCAGGTATTCCAATAGAAGTGAAGCCTGAGAGCAGATAATTACTATAGCAGTGAGGCCTGTGTGTGGGGGTGGGGGGGGGGGGAAGGGGGTGGGAGGTTCATGTTTGTATGTATGTTTGTGACGGCCAGGTCGTAAACACGATATCTCAAGCTTGATATAATACACTGGTATATGATACACAGATAGCCCATGGTCTGTGGATGTGCCCTATTGTAAATGTTCATATTTTAACAACCACATGTCTATTTTGTTTCATATTTGGTATAATTAGGATGTTAGCTGGTGTGTACCTGTTCATGATGTAAAAACGTTGACTTTAATTAATATACGTAGTGGGCGGAGCTTAATATGATTTTGCTGAAAAGAGCTTGTATAACACGGTCTCAAGAACGGTAAACTGGATTCATTTCATATTTGGTACAAAGTTTTAAGGCGGGCTTAATGTAAAAATCTGGAAATGTTCATATCTTAACAACCACATGTCTTCTTTTGTTTCAAATTTGGTATAATTATAATGTATAATATAATGCTCTCTGAAGGGCTCCACTAGGGGCTTGCCGAAGGGCCCCACTAGGAGCTCGCCGAAGGGCCCCACTAGGGGCTCGCCGAAGGGCCCCACTAGGGGATCGCCGAAGGGCCCCGCTAGGGGCTCGCCCAAGGGCCCCACTAGGTGCTCGCCCAAGGACCCACTATGGCCTCTCTCAAGGGCCCCACTAGGGGACCGCCCAAGGTCCCCACTAGAGGCCCACCCAAGGGCCCCACTAGGGGCCTACTCAAGGGCCCCACTAGGGTCCCGCCAAGGGCCCACTAGGGGCCCCACCCCAGGGGCCTGACCAAGGGACCCACTAGGGGTCCGTCTCAGGGGCCCACAAGGTCCCGCCTAAGGGCCCCACTAGGGACCGACCCTAGGGCCCAACTAGGGGCCACCCTAGGGACCGCCCCAGGGACCCTACAATGTTCCACTAGGGTCCACATTAGGGCCGCCTATAGGCCACACTAAGGGCCCGCCCAAAGACCGTACTAGGGGCCCGCCAAAGGGCCCCTAGACCCCACGGCGAATGCACAAAGCATATACAGCTGCCAGATCCGCCCGTATCCTTTCACGGCCAAAATAAAGAATTTGGTCGTGCACTTTAGCGAAGATCATGCTTTATAGTCCTCTAATTTCACTCTTATTCTCCAACGTGATATAAACAGCTGATATATCGAGTGATCGAATACAATATTATACATTTTTAGGCACCCTCTATATCCGCCCTCAAAAAATAAAACTTGGCTACTCTTACGCCTACAGAAAGATGGTAAGTTTGATATAAATTTATATATATGTAGGCCTATATTTGTCTATATTAGTATATTTTTGAAAATCCGGCTAATTTTCTGAAATTAATTTATCCAGCGACCAAAGCAAATCCTTCTGCTAAAACCTCAGGGTAATTTTTTCAAACATGTTGTGTTCCCCCCTACCCCCCCCCTTCCCCTTCCCCACACACACACTTTTGACTATGGATTAACGCCTCTGCATGCTTATGTTATCAGGGCGTGCTAAATTGTTAAATGATGTAAAAACCATACTGTATCTTATCAACTATTAATCAGATTTATGCTATATCAGTCGGAAACATGACTTTGTTGATTGACCCGAAAACTTTAATCAAAATCACGTGACAATCAATTTGAATTAGAGTGACGAATTTCCATTTAATCTCTGTTCTAGATCAGGGCAATTTGCTCTAAAACCGAACAACACATATTTATCGTATGGATGCACGATAAAAGATACAACTTTTAAGAATTAACGACATCATTGTATGTCACAATGTGAGCACTACTTTGCGCACAACAACCTATAAAACATAAAACAAACGTGATAAAATGACAACCGACCGATACAAAAACTAATGAAAATCACAACATCAAAAACTTACCAATTCGTGAAGTAAAACCAAATGTTGTTTAAACTATGAAAAGAATAATTTTACATTCATCTTAGGGCAAATCACAAACCAAGAGCCTAAGAAAAGTTCTATCACAATTCGATTAGACCACTGTCGGCTTGAATTGGACGCCATGATTTTAATGCATGCGCATTGAGTGTATGTCCGTAAAATGGATGTACAACACCAATATACGATCTACAGCGCTCCTGCCTTTCAAGAACAACTGATGCTATTGGAGGGGAAATAAACGCTTGAGGTTTACAAAATACTCTTAGATTCGATTGTATATCAAGAGAAAGAGTTATTTTGTGATTTATAAGAGTAATTTCATGCCTAATTTTGAGATGTGTACCCGTCATATCAGCTTTAGTGTTTGAAAAGCTAGATGTTTTTATAACTGTCAAGTTTAGATAAGTAAGCCCCATAAGTATTTTACGGACCCAGTTTACCTCATTTAATAATATGAGGCAACATTTATTACAAATTTTGTCATTTTTTTTTTAATATTCCTACCAGCCAACAATCGAAAACAATTTTCTGAAATTTAGTGACAGGGGCTCTGGGGCCCCCAAGCCGTGACAGCTTTCATAATTCGCCTGGAAAATGAGTTGATTGTATAAAGTATCTATTACTTTTTTTCATTACATAGCATGGGACTTCAACATGCTCTGTAGTTAGCGGTGTAGCCACGGAATTAATGGGGTGGGGGGGGGGGGACTTTTTTTTCATATGCATAGCATGGGACTTCACATGCTCTGTAGTAGGAAATTAAAAAAATAATTGGGATAATCTTTGTTTATATATATTTTGCTTTTCAAAATTGCCTTCAGAATTGGGCTTAATTTGAACAATTGCCTTTGGAGGGGGTCTTGGACACCTCACTTTTTAAATAGTGGCTACACCACAATCAGTGGTGCAGGTATCGTTCATGGGGGTATTGTGTTTGAGACCCTTGTCCAAGTAATTGCAATATGAAATTGCTGGAGCCGCTTACATTTACGTTGATATGTACGCTTGACATTAATCACACTGGCATAGTATGGAAGTTTACCTATTAAAAGTGGTACCTCATTGGTTAGAGACCCTGGGAATAGAAGCACAAACCTGATATGCCGACACTTTTCAAGTCACTTGTGTCTCCTTACCAAGAACGTCGCTGGGGTATTCTGATTGAGCTCAGGGTCTTGTGAATTGTGGTGGTGGTGGTGGGGGTGTTGAGGCATCAGTTTCCCAACTGGGTGGATTTAGGAGGGTTCCCCGAAGAGGAACGGTTGGATTTCCAATTGTCATGTTAATTTTCCAACTGGCGTCCCATTTTTTTTTTTTTTTTTTTGGGGGGGGGGAACATCTCAACCCCACCCCCTTATAATGACGTCTCTGCTCCTTACCAACCATGTTGTTACACACCTGGTAGGAATGTTTACCTCTGAAACTTTTATAACTCACCTGCGTAACATGGAACTCCAGACTTGGTTAAATTAACATTCCAGCTTTAGATAAGTCTGTCCATCTGTCATGAATTGAAGTGGTTCTTCTTCTGTGCAATGTGGGGCAAACTGTCAGTTGGGAGTGAATAGGGTGGGACAAGAAGGGAACTGTCACTAAGCAATCCATTGGAGAATAAAACTCTTGACCAATAGAAGATCATGAATAGTTTCACGGAAGGGGTACCTATAATATTAAAGCACTATTATGAGAGCTGGGGCAACCTATCGCAAACAATCATTGGAAAGGCCTGAGAGGAGTAAACTGATAGGGAAATCAATGACTATAAGGCATACAAGTGATGTAGTCAGAGGGCTGTGTTGCGTCTCCTTGTCACTAACTGTCAGTCTGTCAATGTTATGATACTGTTTTCATCTGGAAGTGCTTGAAGATAATCTGAATGATCCAAGGTGCTTCCAAGTTGCAAACAGAAATCGAGTTATTTTAAGTCACTGCAAATTTTCCATTCACCGAATTCCATCCCCTTTTCTGTGTTAATGAACCGTTTGTCAGGAAAGGCTGAATGTTTAATACAGGGTCTTATTTCAGTCTTCATATGAGTGGTATAACCCAATCAATAACCAAATGTGGTACCACCACAGTACTAGAGAGTCCCAAACCCAAAGAGCATATCTAAACTAAGATCATGATAGCAAATCTTTTATTTTAAGGGAAAATGTACTTCTCTAACAGACATATTTGAATGAAAGGTAACTTTTAACGCACTAGTTTTCCTACCCCCTGGAAAATCTGCGTCACACTCTTCAATGAAATCATTGTAGCACTTTTTGTTTCTTCAAATCCAATTGAATTTTACAACTGATGGTGCATTACTCTTTTCCCATTATGTATTAAATCATTTCAAGAATTAGCATTGGAAAATTGGGCATAACTTTTCTCTGGGCTCTCAGATTGCATAGAAAGTCTTTCAATATTACTTTTATACTTTCCATCCTTGTTTCTGACAAAAATAAATGAGTAAATTATTGGATTGGTTTAATGTTACACAACACATTACTTTACAAATGCAGGACATTCATGTGTACCTTGCAGGTCTGTTACAATAAACCTGTCTGCTATTTCAGTTAAAAAAGTGGCTTCCAATATAGATCTACAGTAACCTAAAACACAAAATACATACAAAACTAGTATGTTTATCCTTGTTTGAGGCAGGTGAATTTATAGATAAATAATTAGGGGATAAATGGTACACAAATACAAACATTCACATAACACTTAAGAAAAGTCAAAGAAAATACTTTATTATCAAATGATAATTTATTTATCTCTTTTGGTTCAAATGTAAGTCTTGTTTTAACTTCATCACAAAAAAACAATGCATTAAAGCCTTTATATGTATAAGTGCTTGGATGTGTAGCAGCACCTTATGCTAAATTGCTCTAAAATCCATGGAAAATAGCAACAAAAAAATAATCCAAAACGATTAAAAATTGACCATTTTAGAGCATTTTGAATTTTCTGGCCAAAATATGCAAATTTGTGTTCCTCTTTGTGTTGCTTGAATGGGCAGAAGTTCCTATTTCCTTAAGTAACCTGTTTGTTTTTGTTTTTTAATTAATTGTCTCAGATTGTGAGAAATTGACTATACTCCTTAACTATAATCTACATGTAGCAGGAATCGACTTTGTCCTCATTTCCAAGAACTGAAATTTAGGAAGGAAATATGAAGAATTACATAAAGCTTTTCACTTACCCATTCGTCGACTTTTAAGCTTTGATTTGGACTACAGGTATATTTCACTTTACATCTGAGCAAGCTTTGTATGTTTGCTTTAAAGACCACACATCAGTTAATGATGTAAATTAAATTTAGTTTTATATTTGAGTATTTTAAAACTTTGTGAAATAACACAACAAATAATTGTTCACACAAGTATAAAGTGTTTGTTGGCTCGTGAGTGGAACTGCCCTTCATTTTTTCTTGAAATTGTAATCTACAATAGTTTCAAACAGAGCAACAAGCTTTGTTTTTTCTTTGCCATATCCCACAGGGAAAATAAATTATCTAAGTCAATAGAGAAAAAATGACAATATATTACACTAAAAAATATTTTATATTATACTGTATTACACTACATATTATACATACCCTAATACAGCTCAAATTTTGATTTGCTATTGTTTGTCTGAAACTTAATATGCTTTTTTAACTTCCTGTCAATATTTCCTTGCACCAAAGTGTAAGGTACATGTAAATGTTCTAGATGTCACTAGTCTTTTATGACAGCCTCTCGAAGTATGTGTCTATAAAATGCTACAAATAAAAGACTATTCGATATCAAATCTATCAATGCCTCACCCTGGTGTCAGAAAATGGACACAAAATTTCATCAATATATTTTAAAAGAATCCTTAAATAATTCCACTATTTTCTTGCTCCTCCCCATCATTTTCTCTTTGTACAGCGCATAGAAATGCTTAACATGATTTTGCACTATACAAATTAATTATTGTTTTATAATAATAACATTATTGTTAAAGATGGTAATTACTGACCATTAACCAGTTACATGGCAATTTATTTTTTCTAAGTTGAGTTTTCGAAAGCACCGATATTGATACTTTGCATAAGACATTAAACCATCTGCATCTTGTTTACCTTTTCTGTTGATGCAAAGATATTGTGGTACCCAGATTCATGTCTTACACTGCTCCAATATCAAAATTTATTGATCCAATTCATTACTGCAGGTAAAACAAAGAATTATATGATATTAAAGAATCATCTCATGAAACAATATTTCACATATAGCAACACGTTTCATTTGATCATGTATGCGGTATGCTGTAAAAAACACAGGATGGATGGAGATATCATTTGATGCAGTATCATTGTTGGTCACAGCATTCTTCTTCAGTTGGTGTTGCTGTTTCCATGCAACCTAAATGACTGATGCGTAAATACGGATCTAGTCCTGATACTGCACTTATTTGAGTACATTTTTCTTTTAAAAATATAGTACTTATTTGATTTCTCTGTTGCTCTGCCACAATCTTTGAAGGAAAGTAAAAGGTAGTGATAAGTTAATATCAAGACAATGTGATGCTGCAGTACTTTCCTCTCAAACAACTGAGGGATACTTGAAAAAAATTAACATCAAATGATACTGTAGGTTATGAATACAAATATGACATGTGAGGGAAAAAATAACTTGTGATGGTTTTGCTATAAAAATCATTTATGTTTTGCTATACAATTTTTTTGGCCAAATGTGTTTTTTAATTGAAGTTTTGAGCTCTTTCAGTGTTTGAGCAGAAGCAGAATTCAAATATTTTGCAAGTAGCACAAAGAGTAATTTCAAGTAGACAAGACAGCATTTTAACAATGTAAACATTGATCCTTCTTACATTCTGGGCTGCAAAAATCAGTGATTATTATTCAAAATCTTAAATCTTTTCCCCCTAATATACACTGTTCTGAATTTAATATGATTTGTTTTTTTTAGATATACATTATAGGGGCCTTGAAGCAACATGAATGAAGGCAGTTTGTGTAAATCAGTTGTTAGCTTTCTTAAGAAAGAATGTATGAAGATAAGAAAAATGGCTGCAATGTAATAGCAAAACTATAAAAGAGAATAACACTCCATATGGAATCGAACTATACCCAATTTATACCCTTTTAGACAGAATAAAGGAACTAATGACAAGATTTTTGAAGACTACATAATGTTACTGTAAAGTCCTGTTAACAGTACACTGCTTTATATATACTGTATCTAAGGGGTCAAACTGAGAATCAACAAATTTTGTTGTCTATCTCAGTATCGCTGAAGAAAAAAAAGTTTTTCAGATCTACATGTACAGTAAGATTGGTTTATGGGGCCTGTGAAAGTATGAAATAATCACAAATCTGCAATGTAGAACAACAAGCATAAAATGTTTCAAATGATATCAGTTCTGAAGTGAGAACAAGACTGCACAGCAAAATAGTGTATAGTATTGTGTAGCTTGTTCCTCACTAGAACAAAAAAAAACAGTTATTTCTGCATTAATGCTCTAATGCTCTAAACTGGTCTAGTCAGATAATGATGAAGAATATGCTTCAAAAAGTCTGAAGTATGACCATGACTACTCCAACAAACTTTAAACAGGACTACAGTACATTAAACTGTTACTTTAGTTAGGACATACCATAGAAGACATTAAATATTAACAAATTTCCAACACTTCTGGAAACGCAAACTAAAGGCGGCGGAAGGAAGGGGGAAATTCCTCAATTTTGTTAGAATCTGCAGTTGCTCTTAAGAATGTTGCTCAAAAAGAATGAGTAATATTAGAACTTAGCAAATTATTATCAATGTTGTATGCTTACTGTACATTAAAAAAAAAACTAAGAATATCAATCATAAGATAAGATTTTAGTAAGAATATCAATACTTAGGACAATCTAACACGGGAATGATGCGGGCTGTGAATGTATGCTTTAGATATTATATTTATGGAACTGCCATTTCCAGCATTTACTTGGATCAGTTTTTGTCTGCTGAAGTTCTATAGTGTTATGTAATAATTGATGTGGTCAACTGCTGGTAGGCCATATGTCGCAAATTATTTTGTGGGGTGACTCATGATAGTACTGGTCTAGTCTTAACTTTTAAGCAGGGTCTATTCAGTTATTGGTCTGACTGATTAAGGCAATCAATGGAATAGGCTTCTAGGCCTACGTGGTGTTTAAGGCATGGCCATAATATAGGCCGTATGTCTCTCTCATGCACCTTCATATGCCTACTCTGTACTCATCAATCATAAAAATGGACTTTTGTACATAACAATTTTGTCAGACTTCGCTAAGGTGGGTAACAAATGTGGGTCATATTACAGTAGTAGGCCCTAGGCTAGTAGTGGTAGGCCTTAGTATTAGACCTAACGTTAGTATGCCTACTGCCAGTCCCACTAGGGCTAGGGCCTAAATATTTGGTGCATAAACAGATCGTTCTTTGGTAGGCTTAAATCTAGTACAAGCAAATCCAAAATTGTGGATAACGGTAACAAGAATATCATTTGTTCATATCCGTAAGCTCTGTCAATAATTGCTCAACCAAATTAATTTTAAGTCGCATAATTCCGTCCTATGTCTCAATGCATTGCTATAATAACAACCTAGTGTTATGTCTCAATGCATTGCCATAATAACAACCTAGTGTTACAGAAAAGCCACACCTTATCACCTTAGGAAGAAAATTAGGTCCAAGAAATGATAATTTGTACTTGCATTTTTCCTGAGCATTTTCATCCACTAAAAGTACTTAAAAGTGGCTTAAATTTGACAACACTAATAATTCACTTTATAAGAGCATATTGAGTCTAATAAAAAGTTGTCTGCTATGAGGAAAATTGACTTACACAGATCAGAAAAACGACTGACGATCTTACCTTTTCAAAGATCATCACAAAATGGGTCACAAAAAATCTTTTATTTTGGGAACTTTACCGAGACTAAAAATGCTCGTATCCCGATTTAACCCGAAATAAAATGTCTTGTACATCATCTGATCTTCTGCTTTAGTAGAGAATATTGAAACTGCATAAGTTAGAGCAATTTGAATTATCCGGATTCGTTCGGGAGTGATCGTTTTACAAACCACGAAATGCTCAATTCGAACTTCCGGGTTAAGTCCTCAGAAATGAATAATATCGCAGTAACGGTCATGTATCAAGGTCATGTTCCCAACTGATATGTGGTACACTGATGGCTCATGGTCTTTACATATGTTCTAATGTTGTGGTAGTGATGTCCTGAATTAATAATGAGTAGTTGGGGCTCACTGAAAAATTCTTGAAATAGGATAAACTGATAAATGAGCAACCTTTTTGCATCATACTTGCTATGATAATGTTGTTAATTACTGTGCAAATGCTAACCTTGTCAACATTTGTATTGATCTACATGGTGGGTGTGGCCTATGAATGAATATCATGGAAGAAATATTTCCGCATGATATTTAGTGACATGACAGTTAATACAAATTTTGAAAATTAATCAACTTATGAAAAACAAAAGCATCGGTCCACAAAATCTTTTGGTTCTGTTTTTCTAATAAGGGGCAGGGCGGACCCCAGGGGGGCGGGTGGGCCCACATAGGAGCGGGGCGTGCCACCTGTGTGAAACAGCAAAGCTAGGGATCTGCTCCAGTTGTTAAAGAATTCTAGGGGCACTCCAGTTGGAAATTCCAATGGGCACTCTAGTTATTGGGGAATTCCAGGAGAACCCCAGAACACTATGTAGGGGAATTCCAGGAGAACTCCATGTTGTTGGGGAATTCTAGGGGCACTCCAATTGTTAGAGAATTCCAGGGAGACTCCAGTTTGGGATTTCCAGGGGCACTCCAGTTGTTGGGGAATCCAGGGGCACTCCAGTTGTTGGGGGAATCCAGGGGCACTCCAGTTGTTGGAAAATTCCAGAGGCACTCCGGTTGGGAAATTACAAGGGGCACTCCAGTTGGGAAATTACAAGGGACGCTTAAGTTAGTGAATTACAAGGTGCACTCCAGTTGTTGTAGAATTGTAGGGGCACTCCAGTTGTTGGGGAATTTTAGGGGCACTCCAGTTGTTGGGAAATTTTAGGGGCACTCCAGTTGTTGGGGAATTTTAGGGACACTCCAGTTGTTTGGAAATTTTAGGGACACTCCAGTTGTTTGGGAATTACAGGGTACGGTACTCCATGGAGCATAGGGCACTCAATGGAGCATACATGTAGGCAGCATTCTTAAGAGAATGCGTCCTCCAGATCATCATTGAAGGGGTCTAGTATGTACATCTAGTATGCATATGGATCCATATTTTGCATTAACAATATAATTAAAATCTGTGATCCAGGAAACAAATATGAAGAATTACAAACAATTTAAGCTGTTTCATCAAAGATATTCTTTGAACTTTGATCAGCCATAACTCAAAAACTAAATGTGCGATGTGCATAATGTACGGACTGTTCTGCTCAGAATTTGTAATCTATTAGAGGGGAATAAACAGGAAATCTGTTTGTATCTATCCACATACTGTACATTTAACACAATTCCCATATTCTACTGCAAGAGCATTTAATCCATATATCAAGATGTCAACATAGGATTTATCATCTGAAGGAGTTGCTTTCTGGACTTCAGATTAATCTTGAAGAAGTCATCATAGACACATGTCTTTTAAAGGTATATGGACAGGTAGGGTTTTTATATTCACCAGAATTTTGAACAGAATAGTCTTTAAATTAGGTTAAAAGCACATGCAGTGGCTGAGTTATATCTAATCAAAATTTGAAGAATTTTTAATGAATGCAAAAGGTTTTGAAGAGGACAATTTTAAGTCTTGATATAATTCTTGAACTTTCTGTCCTAAATTTCAGTTACTAAAAATCACCAAACTATATTCTTCTGTTAAAATTTGATTGGGTGTATTATGAACATTCAAAGCTCTTGTTCATATTCAAGTGCTTCCATTCAAATAATGTTGGTGAAGGATTGAAAAACAAAAAGTAGACAAGGAAATTCAGAGGTTTTCTTGTTGTGATGTCACAAAATTTTAATAAAATGTGCATAATTATTAGCTTGATTATTCAAAAAATAGTAGAACTATTCTACTACCCTTGGGTGTCGGAGTCGGCATCCGGTTAATGTTTTGTTATAAAGTTTTCCTGTTTGTAAGTTAAAGTTTTTTTTGTTTGTTAGTTAAAGATTTTGGATGAGTCTGTTATAATAATGACATTCCTGGCATGAATAGGAATTAGAAGATTAGTCTTGGGATCAATGAAAAACAATAAAATAAAAGATTCCTTGCTTCTAAAGAATATTTAATAAGATGTCTTGGGTATGAAAAGATATCTATTGGGTTTTTGGAGTAGTTTTGTTGTTGTTATGATAATGACATTCTTGACATGAATAGGAATCAAAATGTTTGTCTTGCCATGAATAAAGAAGCAAATAAAAATTCCCTTGCTTTTAAAGAATCTTGAATTAGGGTTTAAGAAATATAAACAAATAATTGGAATGTGGTGTAGAAGATGACCTGATGATAAAGAAGCTGTAGGAATTAGGATGAGGGTGGGATGTCATGTGGACACAGGGTGGAATTGTATGTAGGGAAAGGTGGGGTGGCGTGTTGGTCAGGATGCGTTGGCATGTTGGCCAGGGTGGGTTAGCATGTACTGTAGAACAGGGTGGGTTGACATGTGGAACAGGGTGGGTTGACAGTGGAACAGGGTGGGTTGGCAGTGGAACAGGGTGGGTTGGCAGTGGAACAGGGTGGGTTGACATGTGGAACAGGGTGGGTTGGCAGTGAAATAAGGTGGGTTGGCATATGTGAAACAGGGTGGATCAACAGGGTGGGGGCAAGGAGGGTCAGGGCGGAGTGCAAGGAGGGGCAGGGCGGAGTGCAAGGAGGGTCAGGGCGGAGTGCAAGGAGGGGCAGGGCGGAGTGCAAGGAGGGGCAGGGCGGAGTGCAAGGAGGGGCAGGGCGGAGTGCAAGGAGGGTCAGGGCGGAGAGCAAGGAGGGGCAGGGCGGAGGCAAGGAGGGGAAGGGCGGAGGCAAGGAGGGGCAGGGCGGAGGCAACCAGGGGCATGGCGGAGGCAACCAGGGGCAGGGCTGAGGCAACCAGGGGCAGGGAGGAGGCAACCAGGGACAGGGCGGAGGCAGCCAGGGGGCAGGGCGGAGGAAACCAGGGGCAGGGCGGAGGCAACCTGGGGCAGGGCGGAGGCAACCAGGGCAGGGCGGATCACCCCTCTGAAAAAATGAACATGGGGCATTGTTTAGTCGATACAGGGAGTTGTTAACAACTCCCTGGTCGATACAAATATACATAAAAGTATTTTGTAGCTATTCTGTGTTGTTAGCATATCTTTTTCTCTCTTAATTTAGAATCGATTTATCATGTTGATCAGTCTCGTTGAGTCAGCTGTTGGCCCAGTCAGCACAAGCTCTTTTGTCTTGGTTTCCATGACAACTGTTTTGGCCGGGCTTTGGATATGGAGTCAGCAAAAACCGGCCAAGAACTTCCCCCCTGGTCCCAGAGGATGGCCACTTATTGGAAACATACTCGGTAAGGTTTTTGAACTTTATGTGATCAAGTGGTACTTGCCATTATTTTGCAAACTTGACTGTTCCTTGATTTATTGATAAGCCACTTCCCGTTTGGGCAAATTTCTTGGGTCCACACTGAAAACAAATCGAAGGTGACTTACGTATGCTTTCCCTGGCATGTGCCTGAAGTGTAAAACAAAACAAAACACATAGTACAAACTCAAATACAAAGTTAGTGGATGTTGTTGGATAAGACCCGGGGTGGAGGACATGATCCTCAAATAATTTGTTTTACAAAGAGACTGGTATGATCATATTCCTCCTTAATGTTATGCCAATGTTAACAGGGTTGTAGCTAGAAGGGGAAGGGAACCATTTCCTCTTCCCCAGATTTGTGACATGATGAAATTTTGTATCATATATTCTAATGCTTTAAAATGTAGATCAGCATTTATCAATCTTTACAATATGAATAAGGCCTATGCTAACTAACCAAACAGCTGAATCCCTTGTACATGCGTTAGCCCATTCCCACATTGACTATTGTAACTCACTCTTTGCTGGTAGGCTAAGTAATTTAATTCAATCCATTCAACTTATTTACAATTGTGCTGCACGGATAGTAACAAAGGCTAACAAATATGACCATATAACTCCCATTCTCTATTGCATTGGCTCCCAATTACTATGAGAATTAGATTTAAGATTTTAGTATTAGTTTTTAAATGTATTCACTGTAAATCACCAAACTATCTTCAAGAACTCATATTTTCTAAACACTACAAATATAATCTTCGTAATAATGCTGTTTGGCTTTATGTACCAACCATAAAGCACATAACACCTGGTGGGAGGGCATTTTCTAGGGTGGGACCACTTTGGTGGAATGAACTACCAGTTAAAATTGGAAACCGAAAAACAATCCATGTTTCTAAAAGTTCTTCAAACTCATCTTTTCAAAGCTTATTTCAATAATTAATTTAGTTATTTTTCATCAGCATTTCATGGGTTGAGGGGTAGTTTCATTTATTGTTTTCATTGTAAAGCGTTTTTGATTTAATTGTATAAATAAATTATTATCATTATCACTCTTCGGACTTCATTCACACAGCACACTTTATTCACATTTCTTTCCCCCTCATTCTCCATTAAATTTGACTCAGCTATGGCACTGTACTTTTCTATCCCATTGCTTTCTGCAGTCTTATTTGAGAAAATACTAGACTAGCATTCAAGCAGAAAAGCCGTATTATGACATAATTGAAGTGTCCTTAGTCAGATAATTCTTTTTTTCAAATTTACTGAACAAATAGCTTATGTAGGCATTGCATCCAAGTCACATGTCACAAATCCGCTCTGGTATTTTCTTCTGAAAATCTGTGCAGAAGAAGCCCATGTGATAGATAAATCAAACAAAACTATAAGTGTTTGACAATGAAGGTTTTTCTGCCGTGGCCCTCTGGCCGCGACAGGTCTAGTATTGTAAACTCCATACTCAAAATCCGCCATCTTTTAATTGAGAACTATATTTTAAATTGTATCAACTGAAGAGATTATTGACTTCAAATTAAGTGTTATTTATTGAAGGTTGTATTTTAATGGTTACTATGCTACAATCAATTTCAGCAATGCTAATTATAGAAATTTATGACATTGTTTTTATTCGCAAAAGTCATGTAAATTGGCAATGTTGAGGAATGTAGACGAAAAGTTCTGGTGCCAATCCAATATTTTAATAGCCAGGTCTAAAAAGTGATTTGAAGAATCGTATTATTTAGAAATTTTTACTGTTTCAAAAACATAATAGAAAATATTTCTTACATCAAAATAATTTTTGAAGAGTCGCAAAGAGATAGTGAAGGAGAATAATATTATTTGGAATTTGAAATGAAGAAGGCTAGTCTCACCAGATATAGCGAGAAAAACATCTCATTCGGTAGCCCGAGGTACTACATGCTAGGCAATACCTGCAGTACTTGTTGTATCAATACGGTCAGGATGTTGACTAGACTGGATACGGTTCTGAAACTTAAAGAGCTAAGTTAACAGATTAATAAATTGTTAGCGTCCATCACGTACACACAATCTTGCAACCTGTCAAATTAGGCGTGGGTAGAATTTATTTCAGGAGAACCAAGATGCAGATCGTATTTATTTATTGTATCTATTTTATTTTATAATGAATAAATGAAAACCTACATAACTTTGTTCTCTTTCTTTAAAGGTCTTGTCTAGCTTGTCGTTTTTGAGGGGCCTTAGCTTCTCCCAAAAAAAAAAAAACTGAATGCCAGTTTTCAGATTAGGGAGAACAGAGGCTTAGGGGAAAGGGGTTCTTTTTCCCGGTTGCATGCATGCTTTATTTTGATCAGAGTGTGAAATTATTAACATAAAATTGAAGGGAAATGTGTAAATTGAAAATTTAAAAAAAAAATCCCAGAAATTGAAAAAGATTTCACCAAAGAACTTCAAGCTCTTTGATTTCACGAAAATGAAGGAAATTTCCCCCAAAATGAAAGAGATTTCCCGAAAATTGACAGAGATTTCCTTAAAATTCATGAAAATTTAACAGAAGTTGAATGATGTTTTTCTGTTTTTTAGGGGAGAAGGGCTATGATTTTTTAGGGGGCTAAGTCCCCCCCCCTTAAGACACGCCCCTGCTTTCTTTATTACTATCCATACAACAAATTAAATGCCATGACAGCCCTTTTTTAAAGGGTGTTCTTGTAAATCCTTCATGAAAAGAAACAAGTTGATAAGGCCAACAGCTATTCTAATTCCCACCATGCATGGTAGCCTTGAGACTAGTGTGTGACCAGGGATTCGTTATTTGGAATCCTGGGTACCTGGATTATTCCTGTTCAGTTTCATATATAAAGGACTATTGAAGAAACAAAATGATGAAAAAGCATATTGATATCTTGTCCAGGTATCAGATTGATTGCATTTCAATTAAAAATTAACCGGTGTGTTGAAAAGTGACTATGCAGTGCAAAGTGTAATATCATAATTGCAGACCAAAAATGATTATTCATGTAATTCTAAAACAAAATGTTGCTTTTCTTTCATGATTTAGAGCAGTGATTCTTAATAGGTAGCCCGCTAGCCAAATCTGCCCCACCAGGCAATCCAATTTGGCCCGCCAGGCAATCTAATCTGGCCCGCGAACAATAGTCATTAAATGCAATACAGTGCATTGCATGTAAGATCAATCTGAATGAGATCGGTAAAAATAGCAAAATACTCGTTTAATTTGATTTTTTCCTCGGCAGATCAGCTCACTAAAACATCACGGCTTATGAAATAAAATGTTATCTTTAGTTCCGCCATCAATTGGGCTCGCAGCTTGTCAAAGGAAGGTGGATAAGAGAACCGCTAACATCTGACATCAAACATCTTGTTTGTATTCAGGGATTGTTTTGACGGGTTTTGTTTGTCACATGATGCTGGTTTTGTCACGCGATTGATCCACGGCCTGAAGCTGTTGTGAAATGATGGCCCTTGGAAAAATTAAATTAAGAACTCTTGATTAGAGTGTAATGTACATGAGCAGATGGGCAAAGCATGTTCTTGGAAAGTGCATGTATATTCTCCATCACAATAATGGAACAAAACATGTTTTAAATAATTCAGAAATAAAAGAAACAATTAATTTTCAAAGAAATACATGCACATTTTTCATTTACCTAATGCTGAAAGAGGACAAATTTTGGAATAATTCTTTATCAAATTGCCCAAATAATCAAGTGAGAGTACTCATGAAAACCCATGTCATGCCCTCTTTAAAGAAACAAAAAAAAAACATCAACAACCAACGTGCATTGAGAGCAATGTAAATTCCTTATCTTTTCTTTAAAACTCTTTATTTCGTTTACACTTTACTTCCGCTTTTTCACCATAAAATTTGTTCCATTCTTATTTTTTCGGGATTCTCATTCTGTGGATGGGCATCTGCTTTTTTTTCTCGTTGCCTCGGGTCTCTCGGCCCTTGGTCTTTTTTTTTTTCCATCATGACTAAACGCTTCTGCCTTGACCTTGACCCTCCCTCCCCTCCCCGTGACCCACCTGTTACCTCCATTGACCATTTTTCAGCCCCAATCCCCAAAATTATAATCATACATGCCACCAATAAACAAGAAAGCTTTAAAAGAGTTTTCCCTTTCCTCACACATAAAGCACTCCACGGCCTTGTCGGTACCCTCCCCAAGGTCTCTACCCTTAGATCCGGTGATCTCCTGGTGCACTGCATCAGGGACACTCAAGCCACCACCCTTCTCGCCACCAAAACCCTAGCAAACACTGGTATTGACATTACAGTCAACGCCCCCTTCGCGTTCCCTGAACTCCAGCAAAGGCGTCATAAGAACTAGAGACCTAGCTTGCTTGACCGATGATGACCTCGTAGAGGAACTAACTAGCCAACACGTCACTGAAGCCCGTCGTCTCGTACTTAAGAGAGACAGAGCTGAAACACCCACCAATACCATCTTCGTTACTTTCACCATACCAACTCTCCCCTCCTACATCACTGCCGGCTACCTGAGAATCACAGTCGCCCCTTACATTCCCAACCCTCTCCGTTGCCATAATTGCCAGAGGTATGGCCATGGGAAAAACTCCTGCCGCAGCCAAGCGCACTGTGGTAACTGCGGAACCCCAGACCATGACAGCACCTCCTGCACTAACACCCCACTCTGCACAAATTGCGACAGTAATCAACCAGCCAACCATCCCTCCTTCTCAAAAGACTGCCCCACCTGGCTTCAGGAAAAGCAAATAACTAAACTGAAAACCCTTAATCCCAACATTACATACCCAGAGGCCAGGAAACAATTCCTCGCTTCCCTCCACACCAAACCTTTCTACTCGAACGCAGTCACCTTTAACACCAATACCCCCTCCCTAACACAACTAAAACTGACTCACATGCCCAATCTGACCTCAGCTGGCTCTTCTTACCCAGTCCTAAGCCCATCACCATTGCCAACAACCCAACCACATCCAATACCCTAACCACCTCCACCACCACTTCTCTCCTCAACCTCCCTCCCTTCTCTAAAACCCCTGCCGTCCCCTACCCCAAAACCTCTAATACCATCATACATCAAACTAAAGCCAACCAGGCTAACAATCAACAAACCAACTAACAAACAACCAATCAACAAACAGCCTGCCACACAAACCCACATGTATGACACTGAAGAGAATATGAATTGTTCGATTACCGAACACACCGATCATACTCCTCGTCCAACTTTCAAAAACAATCGCTCCCAAAGAAACAGAGACAGGATCCAAAGAAAAAACAAGCCAACTCAGACCCAACAGATCTTCCTCCAGATAATCCCCTGCCTCCTTATGGCGTACACCACAAACAATTACAATAACACCCACAACATTATACAATGGAACATCAGACGCCTTAAGGCCAGTTCGGAAGAAGTCGACCTACTGGCCACCACCTTCAACCCGGTCATCTTCTGCCTACAAGAAACCTTCTTAAAAACCACTGACCATTATTCCCTCAATAACTTCACTTGCTACCATAAACTTCAAGTGGATGCTGACAGGGCCTGTGGGGGCATCTCCATTCTCGTTAGACACGATATCGCACACAGCCTAGTTCATGTGAACACCGACTTTCAGGCCATCTGTATATCTATCTCCCTCCACAAAATTGTTACTCTTTGCAATATCTATCTCCCTTTCAACGCCAACATTCAACCAACCAGCCTTAACAACCTCATCTCTCAGCTCCTCGCCCCCTTCATTCTTCTTGGTGACTTCAACGCCCACTGCCCCCTGTGGGGCTCCAATGCCATCACCCCCAGAGGCAAGCTCGTCGAAAACACCCTTCGACAGCACAGCCTCTCCTTGCTCAACACTAACTCCCCGACCTACCTTCAACCTGCCACAGGCTCCCTCACCTGTACTGACCTGTCTATCTGTTCCCCTAACCTCCTCCTTGATTTTAACTGGAAGATCACTGCTAATCTCTGTGGTAGTGACCATTACCCTCTTCTTATTCACTCCAACCTTCCAACCCCCACCGAGCACACCGCCCCCAATTAGAACCTCGAGAAGGCCAACTGGCACCTTTTTGAAACCCTCAGTGTCTCACACCTCTCCCCCCGTCTCCTCAAGGGTGATGATCCCATGTCAGTTTTCAGTAACATCCTTATCAACATTGCCACCTGCTCCATTCCCAAACCCCCTACCCACCCCTCCCCCAACCCCTGGTTCACTGATGACTGCAAAACCGCCATCAAGAACAGTAAAAGGGCCCTCGGGAATTTCAAAACTAACCCAACCACCCTCAACCTCTTTTGCATCAGTCGAGCCAAAGCTAAGTACACTATCAAGGACAGTAAAACCAACACTTGGAACAACTTCATCTCTTCTCTCACCACCAACACCCACACTAAGAAGATTTGGAGAATTGTTAACAGCTTCCACAGCAGGGTGAGCAAGTCTCCCATCTCTCCTGTAATGATAACCTTCTCATCACAAAAAAGGACATCATTAACCACCTCGCTGCCTCTTTCAGCAACATCTCGTCCTCGGCCAACTACCCCAATGCTTTCAAAGCCAAAAAAGCTCACGATGAAACCCGGAGTATCACCTTTCCCTCCGACAACACCAAGAGCTATAACACCCCTCTCACCCTTTCTGAATTAAATCAAGCCATCCATGACGCTGGCTGCACCTCCAAGGGCCCAGATAACATTCCCTACTAATTCCTGAAACTGTGACACCTCCCCAACAAGGCCACCACTACCCTATTCACCATCCTCAACCACATCTGGTCCTTACACTCCTTTCCCCCTATCTGGAGGACAGCTATCATCACCCCCGTCCCCACACCGGGAAAGGACAATACCGACCCCTCCAGCTACCTCCCCATCGCCCTCACCTGCTGTCTCTGTAAAATTATGGAAAGGATCATTAACCAGAGACTAAACTGGTTCCTTGAGACCAATAGAATCCTCTACTCTCACCAAAGCGGCTGCCAGAAACGTTGCAATACCCTGGACTAGTTAATTACACTCGACACCGCTATCCGGGAATCCTTTGCAAAAAAGGAACACGTCATCGCCATCTTTTTCGACTTCAAGAAAGCTTTTGACACTACTTGGAAATACGGCATTATCCGCAAACTTCACACCATTGGCCTCAGAGGCCATCTCCCCACCTTATTCAAAACTTCCTCTCACCCAGGCAGTTCCAAGTTCGTATTGGCCACACCCTCTCCAACCCCCTATCCCCAAAAAGAGGGCGTTCCCCAAGGCAGCATCCTCTCTCCCACTATCATCAACCTGAGCATTAACGACATAGCGGACAACCTTGGCCCCAACATCAAACATGCCCTCTACGTGGACGACTTCACCATCTTCTACTCCTCCCCAAGCTTTCCTCTTGTCGAAAATAGGCTTTAACTCAACCTCAACCGGCTGCAAGCCTGGTGCAACAACAAGGGTTTTAAATTCTCCAATGACAAGACAGTCTGCATGCACTTCTGTCATTTCAACAACCTCCATCCCAACCCGAACCTCGTGCTTAATGGCAATCGCATCCCTAAAGTTGACCACACTAAGTTCATGGGTTTAACTCTAGACCACAAGCTCTCCCACCTGAAACAGAATTGCAACAGCTCCCACAACCTTCTCCGCCTTCTCTCCAATACCACTTGGTGTGCAAACTGGCATGCTCTCCTCAAAAATTTTAGGCTCACCATTCGTGCCAAGCTTGACTACGGCAATATTGTCTACTGTGTCGCTCACAATTTTTACCTCAATCACATCAACACCATCCGAAACGAAGCCCTCAGGCTTTGTCTGGATGCCTACAGGACCTCCCTAATCACCAGCCTTCATGTTGAAGCCAACGAAACCCCCTTCCTGCTAAGGTGTAGAAGGCTTAGCCTCTCCTATGCTTTTAGATCCCTCACCAGCACCCTAAAACCCTGTTTACAACCTCATTAGGTACCTCAATTTCTCCACCCTCTTTGGTAGGACTAAAACCCTATCCCCTCTCTTCAGCTTACACATCAAATCAGACCTTCTCCATCTCGGAATCAATCCCACCACTCTCAGTACTTTCTCCTGGCCCACTTTTCCTCCCTGGGCCACCCCCTCCCTACTATCCACCTGAACCACTCCACTCATCACAAAACCCAAACCCACCCTAACCTCTTCATCAACCTCCACAACCAAATTAAAGACCAACTCTCAAACTATACCTCCATCTATACTGATGGCTCCAGGAAGGCGGCAAGACAGCTGCTGCTGCCTTCATCCAAGACATAACCCTCAGTAGCAGACTTCCCGACTACTCAACCATCTTCTCGGCCGAGGCCAAGGCCATCCTCTTCGCCCTCAACTTTATTGCATACTCTCCGCTCAGCCACTTTGCCATCTTCTCCGACTCCAAGGCTGTTCTTACTTCATTGCTCAATGTTAAATGGGATAACCCCACATCTCACCTCATCCTCCGTAAACTCCTTTCGTCCCCCTCCCCCTCCATAGGAAACATATTTTTTTCTTCTAGGTACCCAGCCATGTTGACATCCCTGGCAATGACAGGATGCAGCTGCTAAGCTTGCCCTCACCCTTCCCCCTACCCCTTTTCCCAAAACCCTTTCTCACATCAAACCGCTTATTATTATTATTATTATTTTTATTATTGCAGTTATTTATATAGCGCCTCTCCCGTGGTTCGAAGCGCTTTACAATAAAATTAATAATACATAGACAAACTCTTAATATACAATATCAAAACAAATTTAAAACATTTGCAGGACAATATAAAAGCATAAAAGAAATAATGAAAAATAAAATATAAACAAACAAAAAACTAGATAAATAAAACAAGAAATTAAATATTATAGACAGCATAAAACTTAATCAGTAGGAAAAGATGAGTCTTAAGGGCCTTCTTAAAAGTATAAACAGTTTGAGCCTGACGGATTGCAATGGGTAGATTATTCCACAAACGTGGTCCCAGGACAGAAAAGGCGCAGTCCCCACTGACACGATTAGTTCTTGGCATCACAAGGCGAGTGACATCCTTGTTGGCGGATCTTAGACCAACGCGTCCAGGCTTATAAATATGCAGCAATTCTTGAAGGTATGAAGGCGCATTCTTTTTAATGCAGTTGTACACATGCAGTACGATCTTGAAATCGATTCTCTGCTGGATGGGCAACCAATGAAGAACACGCAAGAGGGGGGAAGCGCTTGTACGTCTATCAACACAAAAAATTATGCGCGCTGCACGATTTTGAAGTCTTCGCAAGCGTTGAAGGTTTTCACGTGATATGCCACCAAGCAGGGAGTTGCCATAATCCAGCCGAGAAAATTATCGATTCCCTTGTTCGTGGCCGCTGGCAAACCTCATGGGACTCCCAAATTGATAAGAAACTTCACGTCATCCTGCCCACCATTCCAAACAGGCCACCATTCACAACATATCCCGTGTCGACAACGTCAACATTACCCGCCTTAGAATAGGTCACACCTACCTCACTCACTCCCACCTCCTTACTGGCTACCCCCCCACCCATCTGCAACAATTGCCATTGCACCCTCACAGTCCATCACATTCTCCTTGCTTTCCCCCTGTACAACCTTCTCAGAGCTTCCCTCGCTGCCCACAACTCAGTAGCCGAGCTCTTCCAAAATAAACCTCCGGATAAAATGTTCTCCTTCCTTCATCATGCTTCCTTCTACAACAATATTTAGTCCTCCTTCCCCAACCCTTCTCTATCTAAATTATTTTTTCACCAATACACCTCCTCTCTCGATCCCAGCTTTCTGGCATTTTGTTCTCGTGTTTCTCTCAATCTCCTCCTGTATACTCTCCTTCATACCTCTGGAATGATCTAAGCTCCCAGGCACAATTTGACCCTTGCTGTTGTGGTGTCGTTAAATTCTCATCAAACAAACAAACAAATTGGTGAAAACCTATGCTGATATCTTATTGCAATTATGAGTTACTACGTTTTATAGATCCTCACAGTACGTGGATGCAGTAAGTCTTATAATTGAACAGTGATGTCATAATAATACAATTTGTATGTATTTCTATCCAGAAAGTGTGTGTGTGTGGGTGGGTGTGTGTGTGTGTGTGGCTTCTTATCCAAAATTTGGAGGGTCCGACAAAGGGAAAATTTCCCCCAAAATGTACTGAAGTTTTAATATTTTACTGAAATGGTCTGGGGGTGAGGGTGAGACATTTCCCCCTGTCCCCCAGGGATTACAATTCTGCCATTTTCTCAATTATTGGAATCATTTCCTTGTTTTAATAATTATTGAGATGGGATATAAAATGCACTTTGCAAGAACATGCATTGCCCATCTGCTCCTGTACCTAACACTTGGAATCAAGAGGAATGATTTATTGCCTTAGATCTGCAAATATGACATTACACTGTATACTGCACTAGTCACTTTTCAAGACATTGGTGAATCATTTAGTTAAGTAACTTCTAAATGGAATAAGATATGAACATGTTTTTTTAATTTTGTATCACCAATTTGTTTCTTAAAGGAATATTCCCATGGACTTTCATTAATATGTATCTAATAGAGAACAATTTAAGAAACAGATTGGTAAAAAAAACATGTTGATATTTCATTCGTAGAAGAAGTTATTGAATTTTAAAGATTTGTGTTTCCCACATAAAAATGACTTTTGTACTTAGTCTAACAGTCTAAGTCATCATTGTGATGTCATCACAGCACTTGCTGTATAAATCTTTATGTATTTCTTTGAAAGAATGAATTTTTCATAATTCAATGTAAATGAAATAAAAAATTGGAAAACATTATTGTAAATTTTATGCTACACTATTTCAAATAATTTTGAAAAAACAAGTTCTCAATCATTTAAAAAATACGAAATTAATTTTCAAAGAAATATATAAAGAATAGTACAGAAGTGCTGTGATGACATCATAATGGTGAATCAGACTCAGACCAACAATCTCTTTTACGCAGACAAGAAAAACGTCTTGTAGAAATATGATATTAGGTTGTTTTTTCACCAATCTGTTTCTTTTATTGTCCTATATCAAATATATCAAGATAAAATTGCATGGGAATATTCATTTAGTTATGCGTACAGTACAATAAGAAAATTAAAAACAGATTGCTGGCTACATCCTTGCAATAGAAATTATCTGCGTAGCATCTTGTAGGCAATTAACATTACTGTTTATGGGAAAATCCCTTTTTGTTTCATAAAATTAGTAAAGAAAATTAATAATTTTATCGTCGCATAAATTTTTCACTATAGGTTGGTAATTTTCCTCAAAAATATAATTCATCAATTTCAAAATTACCTGTAGCTAATAAGTTCACTTAAGTCCTAGTATGGTAATAGGTCCGGTTCTTTTATTGTCCTCTATCAAATATATTAAAATAAGATTCCATGGGAATATTTCTTAAACTAATCCTATATCATATGATTAATACAAATTCATGAGACTGTTCCTTAAAAGTCTAGCCTATGTACTTACTGCAGTCAGCTACTGTAAAGAAGCTTTTTTCTTTATTTCCGATACTAAGAGCATTAATTCTTCTTCGAAAAGAAAATTTTGTTTTTGACTTAAGCTTTCTTTATACTGTCCACTTGGAATCAAACATATTCTGTAGTCTGTTAATAATTTCAGTTACTTGGTTTTCATTTCATTTCATTTCTGCTGTGATGAAGATTTTGTTTCCGTGCTGATGGTTTTGCGTACCAATGATATGCAACCCATGATACAGTAATGAAACTGGCATGGAAGGTAAAGACTGGGTAGGAGGGGGGAGGAGGTTGAGTTGATGGAAGAGGTCGAGTAGGGTAGGGGAAGTAGGGGAGGTCGGGTAGGTGAGAGGTCAGGTAGGGTAAGGGAGTAGTGGTCGGTCGGGCAGGTCAGAAGGTGAGGTCAGGTAGGTGATGTAGTAGGTGAGAGTAGATGAGGGAAGGTTGGGTAGGTGAGGGGATGTGGGGTAGGTGCTCGTGAGGTGGGTATATTTAAGGGGAAGGTCAGGTTTGTAGGAAGGTCCAGTTAGGTATGATGTAGTGTAGGTGAGAGGATCGTAGAAGGTGAGGGAAGGATGGGTATGTGAGGGAAGGTTGTGTAGGTGAGGGAAGGTCTGGTAGGTGTGGGGAGGTCTAGTAGTTGAGTGAAGGGCAAATAAGGAATGGGGTTCGATATTAGGTGAATGTGGAAAGTTGATGGGGGGGGGGAAGCAATTGGATCAAGACTGGTGGGTAGGAGGTGGGTATGTGAATTATATGGAACAATATTAGCTTGAAAATGACAGGGCGTGATGGTGGGAGATGGAGGAAATGGTGATTACATGATGGTGGGAGATTGAGGAAATAGTGATTATAGATCTGGTGATGTGGAAAATTGATTTTACAGAAAAAGATTAAAAGTGAGTTGGAGGTTGTTAGGTATATTTGTACAAGGCAAGGTGGTGAGCCTCCGGGATTTGCGTCATTTTGAGACATGCTTGATAAATATAGACGCATCAAGTGTTCATTTACTGTGCACGCATTAAATAGCAATAACATTCTTACCTTACCGCTCTCCTCTTCTGACTGTGGTGATTGATGCTTTGTTAGCTTCTTCCATTTCTTTCTGTCTCTTGCACATACTGTTGCTTCCCTCCAAATACACCATCCAAGCTCTTTTTTGTTTCTCCACTGTCCTTCTTTGGTCGCTCTCTTTTCCTGCTTCCTTCTGGTGCCTAGAACAGTGCAATATTAGCACGATTGTCATCTTGTCTTCTTAGCACATGCCTGATCCATCTCCACCTCCTTTATAAATAATCTTACTTATTGGTCTGTGCTCTTTTGTATAATTCATCATTGCTTAATTTTATTGGCTATCTTTTTTCAATATTTTCCTGTGGAATACATCCAATTTGTTTTCATCTGATTTAGTCAATTTCCATGTTTCTGATCCATAGAATAAGACTGCGACATTGGTATAAAAAAAATGTATGCTTTGTTTTTTTTGGTTTCGATGCGATAGCATCAGGAACCTATGCGGTCACGATGGTGTGTGGGTGTATGTATGTATGTGTGTGCTGTGTGTGTGTATGTGGCGGATTTCTCGTTAACGCGATATCTCAAGAACGGTTCACTGGATTTATGTCATATATGGTACATAGTTAGTCCATGGTCTGTAGATGTGCGCAATTGTTTTTGATGGTGCATGATCTCATTCATATTAAAAAAGGCAGGGCTTAATGTACAAATCTTAAAATGTTGATATTGTAACAACCACATGTCTGCTTTGCTTCATATTTGGCCTAGTTATGATGTTAGCTGGTATGTTTATGTTCACGATGTAAAAATGCTAAATTTCATTAATATGCATAGTGGGCGGGGCTTTATATTAGTTTGCTGAAAAGAGCTTGTAAACATGGTATTTCAAGAACGGTAAACTGGATTTATGTCATATGTGGTACACAGGTAGCCCATGGTCTGTAGATGTGCCCAGTTGTTTTTGATGATAATGTCATTTAAAATAATTTCTGGCGG
>JAIGNY010004490.1:127500-147500 GCA_020152595.1 Chiridota heheva
GAAAGGGGTGGAGTTTGCTAACCGGCCAGTCACGTATTCAAGTAAGTTTTATGTGTTCTCATATAAGGTAATGTGTTTGATTGCAGGGAGAGAACGTCATCTTACTTATTTACTTTGAAAATGATTTGAGGCATGCGTGTAGTTTTAGAGTTATTGCTGATCAAATAAGGAATTTTCAATGCTTCTATTATAATTAATCTATCTGAGTTAGATGACAGCTTTTTCAACCAATCACCGGATGAATTTGCCTAGCAACAAAACCTGCGTGACTAAGTGAGGGGGGGGGGGTGCACAAATGCTACGTGGTGCTGGTACAGTAAATCTACTGTAGCTAAGCGGCGCGTGCTCATATAGTCAATGCAATTTACTGTACAAAACAAATTTCTGCACACACAGACTGAGTGACGGCCAAGTGGTGAACAAAAATTGCGCTTACGGACCCACTACAGGCTTTGCAAATCTGATTGCTGTTGATATACCCAGAACACTTAGCAAACTGAATTTTGTTGATCCCTTTTGCTAAAAATTCTTAAGATCCGGCCATAAAAAGGTTCAAATCTTCCAGCAAGCCTCGCAAACATCTAAATGTCAATGCATTTGTAATGCGCGATTTGAGGTTTGTTTACCCCCACCTAGTTACCGCGTTTCTATGGTGAGTGTGGCTTATTTTGAACACAGAGGCGTTAATTGACCTAAGCAGCACTTGGCAATTAGGCTGCTGCATGTGTGGGTTAATCTGTATGGGTTAATAGGATCGAGAGAGTAGCTGATGGGTTAATAGGACTGAGAGACTACAGTAGCTTATGGGTTATTAAGATTAAGAGACTACAGTAGCCTATGGGTCAATAGGACTAAGAGACTACAGTAGTTTATGGGTTAACAGGACTAAGATACTACAGTAGCTTATGGGTTAATAGGACTAAGATAAGTACACTAGCTTATGGGTTAATAGGATTAAGAGACTAGTGAGTTAGTGGGACTAAGAGACTACAGTAGCTTATGGCTTAATAGGATTAAGAGACTACAGTAGCTTATGAATTAGTAGGATTAACTGACTACAGAACTGACTACCGTAGCTTATGGGTTAGAAGGACTAAGAGACTACAGTAGCTTATGGGTTAATAGGACTAAGAGACTACAGTACCTTATAGGTATAGGACTAAGAAATCTACAGTAGCGTATGGGTTAATAGGATTATGAGACTACAGTAGCTTATGGGTTTATAGGATCAAGAGACTGCAATGCCTTATGGTGTACTGTAATTGGATTAAGAGACTACAGTAGCTCATGGGTTAGTAGGATTAAGAGACCACAGTAGCTTATGGGTTAATAGGATTAAGAGACTATAGTAGCTTATAGGTTAATGGGCTCAAGAGACTGCAGTGCCTTATGATGTACTGTAATTGGATTAAGAGACTACAGTAGCTCATGGGTTATTAGGATTAAGAGACCACAGTAGCTTATGGGTTAATAGGATTAAGAGACTACAGTAGCTTATGGATTAATCTATGTACATGTAGAATTAAGAGACACAGTAGCTTGCTGTAGAGATTCGGAACTTAAAAAATTAGCTTCTGTGAAATGGAAATTTTCTAACCTGAATTTGGATCTCAAAGGGCATGCAGGAATTCCCCCCTCACCTCCCTCCCCACCATCACCCCTCCCCTTCTTCCCCTCCCAACATGCTGCAGTAAAGTTGATTTCATCCCTTCAAGAACAGTACAATACCTAGATTTGAAACAACCAGGTAAGAGTGCATAATTATCAATATCAGGAACTAAAATGTCATTTTCACAGTATAGACATTTTGAGTTAGTGATAGCTCTTAAGACATCTTTCATTAAATCAACCTTTACTTACTGAGGCATTGAATTTTGTCAGAGTGGATATTATCACCCTAATCATAGGTGTAGTAACAGCGGAGATGTGCCCTTCCCCCCACGTTTTCAAAAAAGGGTTGAATTTTCCCCTTTTGAAAATAAGAATTGTTCCTCAGCTACTGTCAAAGTTGCAAGAACTGATGGAATTTGCACACACTTTAAAAGATTTTTTTTTACAAAAGTGCCCCTCTCAAAATGAAGTGTCCCTTTCACTTTGTTGTTTTGGGCCTGCTAATTCTATCTAAAGACCGGGAGACATATGCATATCACTTGTGAAGTGTCCCCTAAGAGAGAGGTCGTGCCCCCTAAGAGAGAGGCTGTGCCCCCAACTTTTCGAAAGCTTCTTACACCCTGAGCCTAATTAGTATACATTGTGACGACAAAAAAAAAAAAAAAAAAAAACTCTTTACCTTTTCTTGATTTAATTTCTATTTTAGGTGAATTACTTACGGATGGTGGTAAAGATATTGCCTTCGGGCAGTATACACCAACCTGGAAATTGCACAGGAAACTGGCTCATAATGCATTCAGGTAGGTCAATGCATATTATCATATGTGTACAGCCTGTGACGATTAAGGTCTATCACTGGCCACTGACTCAGTAGCCCCACTTTTCAGAAACATCAGTTTTGTCCCCTCTCCCACCACAATTCTTTACGAGGAAACTCAGTTTACATTCCAACATTATCACATTAAAGCATATTAAGATGAAAAATGCAAAGAATTAAATGTTCAAACTAATATAAATATGTTCAAATTGATATGAGCATATTCAAATTAATATGAACATGTTCAAACTGATATGTTTATGGTATAAACTTATATGATCATATTCAAACTGATATGAGCATGTTCAAATTGATATGAGCATGTTTAAATATGAGTATGTTCAAACTGATATGAGTATGGTGAAAATTGCAAAATGTGTTCAAATTCATATGAGCATATCCAAATTATTAATGTCTATTATAAACAGTTTGAATTTATATACAATTTTACTTACCGTAACTTGAATATTAACTCGAAAGAGATAACGAAAGAGATAATTATACGCTTTACTTACTTGATTAAATTTTAATATATGAAACATTAACGGCACACCAGGTTACGTTGGATATGAACGTGTTCTAACGATTCAAACACGGTCAGGTACATGGTGACATCAATGAAAATCTTGGGTTTTATCTGAAGAGAGTTATACAATTCTAGAAGGGTGACTTTTTACCTATTACAAAGGAAAAAATCGCAATGAATTGGTGAATACACGATTCATTTTGAGTAATGGCTTCACCATAGGTTTTAAGTTGGGAGAGGGAGTGCACGTGGTTGCACAATAGCCTAAGGCAGTGCTGCACATGTATAGCATACGCATATACAACATGGGGTCCTGTGGCCCGCGTAAGGGCCCCCAGTGTGGTCCAGGACAAAAACCCTGGTAGCAAGGGCATAGGAGGAATCTCCTCTCGGGGAGGTTTGATTAAAATGTTTCCTGTCAATGTGTTATAAATCGCACACTTCTGTATTTGTAGGAGTCTTGCTACTGGTAACAACGAACGATTTGAAACAATCGTGTACCAAATGATCGGGAGAATGGACACGATCTTGGGGCAAAAACGTGACGAATCGTTTGATCCAAAGGACTTTGTGTCTTTCGCTGTTTATAACTTTCTAGCGGCAATGTGTTTTGGAAAAACGTAAGTTAATTTTCTTTTCTTTTAAAGTATTTTTATTAGCTATTGACGTTTGTTTTTAGCTCAGTTTAACACAAAGTGTTGGGTTGAGTTTATGAAATTGAACAACAAAATAATGTTTTAACCTTTAAAACATGTATACAAAAATTGTGTTATAACCTCTGGTTTTACAATTTTGTGTCATAGAAGATGGTATCGTAAATTCTAACCCTTGTATTTTGTTAGATTTAAGGCTTTGTAATATTGTAGCTATGGCTAAAGGAGGTGCAAAAGGTTTTTTAGATTTTTGGAGATATTCCATGGTGTAATCTTTCACATCTAGCTCCCCTCAGGCATTTTCTCCCATCGTGCATGAATAGACATCAGTTGCTAAAGCAGCTTTTATGATGAAATCATGTAAATTGACAACGTTGAGGAATGCATGCAGACGAAAAGTTCCGGTGCTAATCCGTTATTTTAATAGCCACCTCCAAAACGTGATATGAAGAATGGGATCGTTTAGATATTTTTGCTGTTTTAGAAACATAATAGAAAATATTTATTACACCAAAATATTTTTTGAAGAGTCACAAAGAGATAGTGAAGTAGAATAATATTATTTGAAATAACTGAGGCCAGTCAAACCGGAAAATTTAACAGCTAAGTTAAGAAATTGTTAGCGTGGATACGTAGGCTAATTTCCATTTGCTGAAGTAATCTTGCAACCTGAATCTGAATACGTTAATATAAAGGTAATGGAAACTTATAGTATAGCACACATTACTGTATGAACATTTCATGATGTCTTGCAAATTTACAGATTGGGTTGGCAAAAATCCTTCTGGACATGAAAGACAACTGAGCGTAACAAGCTGACAAGTATGAGGAAAAACAGATGACAAGTTTAGTTGGCTAAGGCTAGCTTTGAAACAGTTTAGACTTGGTGAATGTATATTAATGTTCTGGTGGTCTGGCGGTAAAGCATTTTAATCTTTTAATGTTTGAACAGTTAGGGAAAGAAAAAGTACATGTATTTACATTCGTTTTAGCATATAGGGAATGTGGAAATTCAGATATCATGATTATTTCTTGTATTGATTATTTTTAGCAGAGGCCAATCTATTATTTATGACCTCTTTATTTATTGTATCTATTCTATTTTATAGATAAATTAATAACTACGTACATCGCCTTGTCATCTTTCTTTGTTTTTCGTTTTTGAGGAAACTGACTGAGGGCAGGTTTCAGATTATGGAAGACAGACTGACAGAGACGCGTATGAGTTAGAGGCACCCCCGAAAAGGGTTTCTATGTTGCATGCATGCTTTATTTTGATGACAAATTGTGAAATTATTAACATGAAATTAAAATTTTGTTGAAATTTTGTTTGATTTTGGCAACAGTTCCTGAAAAATTTCCGGAAATTAAAAATTTCTCAAACATGCAGGAAATTTTTTGGAAAATGAAAGAGATTCCCCGAAAATTGATAGAGATTTCTTTAAAACTAAAGAAAATTCTCTGAAAATAAATTTTTTTCTTCTAAAAATGGAGAAAATTTCCTGTAAATTAAAGAATTCCCGAAAATTTCCCATGGTATTTCCCAAGTAGCGTGGGCAAAAAGATAAAAGGCCTATTTTAAAGTTGTATTGGCTCCCATGCGCACATTGCCCTGATCGTAAGAAGTTCACCTCCGTATCTAAAAGTTTTTGGTTCCATATTGTAGATTGTGGCCCTTGAAAATTTTGATCCATAAGCCTGAACCAAAATGAAAGATATTTTGGTCAAAAATGGGAGGATTTTTGGTGCAAACTGTAAAAGGATTAATCCAAAATTAACGATAGCTTAGTCGATATGATTGCAAAAAATGCCACACATGATGGGTCATTGATATTTCAGTTAAATGATACACATGCATCACTAGATCAGGGGTGTAGGAAAGGTCACCTGGCAAGGATCCCCTAATTAACTCGTTAGAAGTGAAAAGTTGCACCCATACGTAACCATCCACCAAGCATTGCAGATATTTGGGAAATCTTCAATTTTCGGGGAATATTTTAAATTTCAGGAAATTTGTTGCAATTTTCAAGTTATTTCCCCAAATTATACCAAAATTTCAATTAATTTTTACCACATTGTGCTTTAATTCTATACCAATATTTTTCATTTTGTTTTTAATTGTTTGCCAATTTGACCTCCTAACCCTCCTTACCGGGAAGAAAGCATGCAACCAAGAAGGTAAACTCTTTTCAGGTGGACAGTTTTTTCCCTCCCCCTCCTGCAGCTTCTTCCTATGCCTCTGCGCTACACTGCTTGCTTGATACAGAGCTTCCAGTTGCACATGTTATCATTATATAGAAGTTGGAAGGACTTCCATTATAATAGAGAACTTAAACTTGGTGTTTACTCATTTCAGGATACATATACGGAGTACGTGATATATCTGTATCGGAATTTTTTTCATTTCAAAGGAACTATTGTGACAATTAATTGAGACATACAGGGAAGGACAGCTGAGTCTCCACTGCGTTTTTATTGACTTGGAGAAGGCATATGACAGAGTGCCTAGAGAGGAGGTGTGGAACTGCCTTTGACATAAAGGTGTACCAGAGACCTACGTGAGGCTGGTGCAAGACATGTATGACGGAAGTTCAACCCAAGTCAGATGCGTGGATGGTCTCAGTAATGCTATTAGAGTGACTGTTGGCGTCCACCAAGGCTCAGCTCTGAGCCTTTTCCAGTTTGCTGTAATAATGGACTGCCTGACAGAAGAGATAAGGAGAAAGGCACCCAGGGATATGCTGTTCGCAGATGATGTGGTCCTATGTGACAAGACAAAAGAAGGTGTAGAAAGAAGGCTTGAGGCTTGGAGAAAGGCACTGGAGGATAGAAGCCTGAGAGTCAATAGAAAGAAAACTGAATACCTATGCACAGGAGGAGGTTCTAAAGTAAAAGAAAGCATCACGATACAGGGGGAGAGAGTTCTTAGGGTGACATGATTTAAGTACCTGGGGTCCACTGTGCAAGAAGATGGTGGGCCCAGCAAAGAGGTGCAGAGGAAAATACAGGCCGGCTGAAGCAGCTGGAGGAAAATCACAGGCATGCTGTGCGATAGAAAAGCACCAGTCCGAGTTAAAGGGAGGCTTTACAAGACCATGGTGAGACCAGCAATGCTGTATGGGATGGAGTCTGTACCCCCACAAGCTGACAAGGAAAGAGGAACATAAGATGGAAGTTGCATAGATGAAAATGCTAAGGTTCAAATACGGTGTGAGCAAGATGGACCAGGTTAGAAATGAGGTGGTGAGAGAAAAGCTGCAAATCGGTGAGTTTAGTGACAAGGTTCGTGAGCGAAGGCTGCAGTGGAAAGGACATGTGTTCAGAAGGGAAGAGGAGTATGTTGGCAAGAGGGTCTAGCAGATGACTGTTGGGAAGAGGAGGAAAGGTAGACCAAAGAGGAGATGGAGGGGTTGTGTGAAGGAGGATATGACAGTTGTCGGAGTGAAAGAAGTTGATGCCAAAAATAGAGGGAGATGGAGAAGGCTGTTTCACACCGGCAACCCCACCTGATGTGAGACTCAAGCCAGGAGAAGAAGAAGAAGAAGAAAGGAACTATTGTGAGATATTTCAAAAAGTATTTTGGTGGAAACAGTGAGGTTTGAGTACCTTTGAGACAAGGATTAATGAATGCAAGGTCCTAAAATTTTGCCTTTGTGTGAAGTCTTATATGTCCATTACCTCTTTTCATGTTTGAAAGTGATTTAGAGATTATAATTGTCCTGAACATGCACCTATGCAGTCTACGTAAAAAAATCCTTACTAATGTTGATTTTTTATTTGACTTCGTACTATTTCGCATAGTGTCACATAAAGCATTTTCATCAATCTTTATTCATTTAGGTATGAGTTTGATGATCCTGACTTTCAAGAGTGGATGCAGATTGCTAAAGATTTGGTGGAACTTGGGAATGGGTTGGCAGCTGATTATATTCCTATTCTTCAGTACGTACCAACCCCAGGAGCGAAAATGATGAAGAACATCTCAAACCGCTTCATGGCACTTATTGATAAAGAATATGACAAACATAAGAACAATTATGATGGAAAATGTAAGTACACTACATCTCTTGAGGATTAAGCTAAGGGGTGGGAGAAATGAAGAGGTGTAAGTTTGTTGATCCTGTATGAAAGAAAGTTAAGGGGTGGGAGAAATGAAGGGGTGTGAGCTTGTTGATCCTGTATGAAAGAAAGTTAAGGGTTGGGAGAAATAAAGGAGTGTGAGCTTGTTGATTTTGTATGAAAGAAAGTTAAGGGATGGGAGAATTTGAAGGGGTGTACGCTTGTTGATCCTGTATGAAAAAAAGTTAAGGATGGGAGAAATTAAGTGGTGTAAGCTTGTCGATCCTGTGAGTAAAGCTTGTTGATCCTGTATGAAAGAAAGTTAAGGGGTGGGAGAAATTATGGGGTGTAAGCTTGTTGATCCTGTATGAAAGAAAGTTTAGGGGTGGGAGAAATTAGGAGGTGTAAGCTTGTTGATCCTGTATGAAAGAGGACATAGGAACAATATGATGTTAAAAGTTTGAAATTCTTTTAGACTTACAGAGAAGTGACTGAAATCAGACTACATATCACAGATGCACATTTCTCAAAAGTCTTTGTTTAAAATTCTTAATTGGACCTTATTTGACCTTTGATGCCAACAGGTCAAGGTCAACAAACAAACATTGAGTAGAATATTTTCTGAAATTTTTGTGGATTTTTTTTTTTTGTGTGAACTAAACTGGTCAAATTTGGGTCATTGCTGTGAGTATCAGAAATTGTGTATTTTCTCATCATTTTGGCATTTCTTGTTTCCTATGCAATGGTACAGCACAATATCTCTGGGCTTCATACAGAAATAGCATGTTAGTTACAAAACATTGATGATTTTCAAATTTATTCTCCCCAAATTATCAATTGTCTTGAATTTGCAGCTGAACCAAAGGACCTTCTAGAGCTGCTTTTTAAGACAAGACAAGATATGATTGACGAAGGGAGCGAAAATATGGATGGCATCACCGAAAAACACATCAAATTCATTGTGTTGGACATATTCAGTGGTAATGTTTGTTTACATTTTTTATATTCTTGACTTTGTTGTCGCTTATACACGTAACCCACGTCAACTCCTATATTTCATATTCATCTTTAAAAAATCCCTCTAATTCTTGATTTTTGCCCTTAATTAATAGAATCGTAATTGTTTTATATCATTTTGATATAAAATTGTATGGACAGGTAGCAACAATGTAAGCTTCAATGGTTTGAAAGATATTAATAGCTATGCAAGCAACAAAAGTTTGATATAAAAAATATTGGTAAAACTTTGGCTGCAGTTGATTAAGAAGAATAGCATGAAGCACGGAAAAACAATTGGTAAAATAAACCTGAGACACTGAAATGTGTTTTTACATACCAATCTAAAAAGATAATAATAAAACCATGACAAAATGTTTAAGTTTGATCAAGTTTGTTGTGATATTAAAGAGGGCAGGGAAGTGACATAGATCACTAACCATGGTAACGCAGGTTAAGAAGGATATGGGTGAATAATATTGCATCAAAGGTTAACCATGAAAAGGTGAGGTCCAGATGTAGACAGATCTGTGTAATGTATCATATGGTCACCATAGATCCTGAGGTCCAGATTAATAGCAATGTTGCTTTATTGAATCATGGTTTAACCATGAAACGGTGAGGTCCAGATTTAGACATGCTCGGGTGTTCTGCATCATGTGGTTTACCAGAACCTGAAGTCCAGATGTATAGGAATGTCGCTGTATTTAATCATGGGTTAACCATGAAAAGGTAAGGTCCAGATGTAGACTTGCGGGTGTACTGCATTAAATGGTTTACCATAGAAACGGAGGTCCAGATTGATAAGAATGTCGGTGTATTGCATCATGGGTTAACCATGAAAAGGTGAGGTCCAGATTTAGACATGCGCGGGTGTACTGCACCATGTGGTTTACCATAGGACCTAAGGTTCAGATTTATAAAAATGTCACTGTATTGCATCATGGGTTAACCATGAAAAGGTGAGGTCCAGATTTAGACATGCGCGGGTGTACTGCATCATGTGGTTTACCATAGAGCCTAAGGTTCAGATTTATAAAATGTCGCTGTATTGCATCATGCGTTAACCATGAAAAGGTGAGATCCAGATTTAAACAATGTGCGGGTGCACTGCATCATGTGGTTTACCATATAACCTGAGGTTTAGATTGATAGGAATGTCGTTGTATTGCATCATGGGTTAACCATGAAAAAATGAGATCCAGATTTAAACAATGTGTGGGTGCACTGCATCATGTGGTTTAACATAGAACCTGAGGTCCAGATTGATAGGAATGTCGCTGTATTGCATCATGGCTTAACCATAGAAGTAAAATCCATATTTAGACATACGGGTGTATTGCATCATGTGTTTTACCATAGAACCTGAGGTCCAGATTTTTATGGATGTAGCTGTATTGCGTCATGGGTTAGCCATAGAAAGTGAGGTCCAGATTTAAATATCTACAAAGTTGTTTACAAATAAATTAAGTTATATCATTGGTCACCATATTCATTCTGTTTAAAATAAATGACGTCATGTTCAGAAACCATATTGATTAGATGGCTTTGGCATATATTACACAATTTGCGCTCCCTTTTGTTTTGATCAATACGATTAGAGGATTTTTTCTTCTTCTTGCATAGGTGGAACCGATACCACCATCGACACCATGCAGTGGGCTATTGGACTCATGGCGGAATACCCAGAAATCCAGGAAAGGGTTGCTAAGGAAGTTGATGATGTCATCGGACGTGATCGCAAACCCCAAATGAATGATCGAGGAACCCTTCCATATACTGAGTCCACGCTAAATGAAGTATTGCGTTACAGCACCATAGCACCACTGGCTGTCCCTCATGCCACATCCGCAGATGTGGAAATCGGTAAGCTTGAAGGCTGCCGGTTTGATTGTTAGAAGAGATGATAACGTTTTAACTTTCAAATTATGGTCCTAAAAGAAGTGTAGTCAAGCATTACCAGACAACAGTTAATATTTGTCTTTATTGAACAAAGACCATTTTGTGCTTGCAATCATTAGTTGTAATTGCTTATACAATTACGTAGGGATCATTTCTCATCAAGTACCTCCATCACTTATACCGTACACAAGCAATGAAACCTGCATTTGATACCCCTGCAGAAATGGTTGTAATACTGTTACGGAGTTCCTTGTTCATGGTTGTCATTTGAAAATAAATACCTGTTTTGATAGTAACCTGCATGCATCTTCACTTTCCCTCCATAAATGTATAAAGACCACAAGCTACAGTACAAAGTGTTTCTGTTCACCCAACTATGGAAGCATACAGGAAAATGGTACTAATGCCAAAAGCATGAAAGTTACGTACATGGAGGTGGAGTTCTTAACCCTACTCTACCAGCTTTTTTGAAAATGCGCTCGGGAGGCGGGGCCAAAGATGGGGCACCCAAAACGGCGATAATATCGCCGCGTGGTGGAGTAAGGGTTAATCAAGGCATAATTATTGAAGGGTCCTGTCTTACAAGCAGCAGGGTTAAGCCCGTTCCGCTTCAGTGACTCGCTGGGTCGCCCACCGGGATCATGCTGCCTATATTTCTGAGCTGCTGCATTTGTCGCGTGTTGATTAACCCTTAAGGCCGTAACACACACAACGCGACGCGGCGAGCAATTTCTTAAACAAATTTGAATAAAACAAAGGAAAAGAAACATTTTGACCTTTTGGTTTCAGAGAAGTATCGTCATCGCATGGCTATTCAGATGATAACTAAAAATTGTTTGAAAGGGCCTTTCTACGCCCATTAAAGCAAAATTCGCGTCGCGAAAGAAAATCGCGCCCCATGAAAGAGAATTTCTCCACAGTTTGAACAAAAAAGCATTTCTAACAAATTTTCCAGCATCATCAGAAAGCCTCAATTGTAAACTTTATCGTGTGTAAGCAAAAAGTCAAAGCATCTTATAATATCTGTTTCCTGTATGATTATCAAAAAAATTGCTCGCCGCGTCGCGTTCGGTGTGTCACGGCCTTTACTCTACCAGCACTTTTTTTTAAATGCGCTCGAGAGGCGGGGCAAAGATGGGGACCCAAAATGGCAATAATATCGTCGCGTGGTAGATTAGGGGTTAAATATGAAGTTTTGATTACCCTTCTTAGAGCTGGAAAAGAAAGGGGACCTGCTCGTCACTTGATATCAGTCTGACAAGAGCAAGTGCAAGCCCTCTTTGTTTTCTCACTCTGTCCCCTAATTTTCCTGCCTCGTTTTTCTCACCTTTACTTTGATTCATGCCTTGTTCTCTTTTTTCCACCTTTAATTTGTATCTCTCCACCATCCTCCCCTCGCTTTCATCTTCCTCACATTACATTTCTTTTCTCCTCCTCTCAACTCTACTTTATTCCATTCTAAAAAACCTATTCTCTACTCATCACTTAATACTCGGTGGGTCTGCAACCAGTAAGTTCACAACTGGTTATCAAAGGCCGTGACCGTCTTGATATAATGTCCAGAACTGGATGCTTTCGGGACATTAAACCTTGCCGTACTAGGCTATTCTACTAGCACCGTGATTTTATGATGAATCATGGTAATAGGAAGTGCCTTAATCGGTTATGTTCAAGGGTTGGACGGTATATGGGTACAATATATAATGAGGTTATGACATGAGTTCACCGCTCTGTGACTGTGGTTTGGAGCCCTAGACGATGCAACACTTATCACGATACTCACTGCCTCAGAATGTTGAGCAAACCTTGCCATTAACAATGATGTCTAAGCCCAGAATGGTTTTCATCATCTTATTCAAGTTCTTTAGTGTGTGGACACGACAGAAGAAGAAGATTTACTTAAATAATTATAAAAGATATCCCCGACATGTAAAGATTTTTTTCTATTTTAAAATAATTTGAATTAAATCTGAACATCCCATTTTATTTTGTAGGAGGTTACTTCATTCCTAAAGGAACTACAGCATTGTTTAACCTGCACGCGATGCATTTTGATGAGAAGAATTGGGACGACCCACACAGTTTTAAACCAGGTGGGTTAATCAATCCGTTTAGAGGCAGAACTAAAACTGCATTAAAAATCTAATACAAGTATAATCTTAGTAAAATAGTTACAGATTTGTAAGCTCATTGTAAAACTTTCTGAATTTTTAGGGATACACCAGTTTGACTAGATGACCTTGGTATTTTCTTTGTTGTTTTTTAATTGTTTATCAAAATTCTTTGAAGTAATGCAGCAAATTCTGAACAAAAGTATTTGAGTTGATCTTTTCCACACCATGATCATAACGGCAAACAAATTCTCAGCTCAAAAAGATTTTGAGCTGTCCGTTCAGTTATACATCACAAATTTAGCACATATTCGTACGTTGATCAGCAATACATCCAGACATTAGGAAATAAGAAGCTCTTTCCTAACTGTGAATACGATACATGCGATTCAAGTTATATGCGGTACACAGATTCCCCATGGACTGCAGATGTGCCCTATTGTTTTTTGGCGGCAAGGTCATGCATGTTAATGAGAAGACAATGCATAAATTCAAATCTTGAAATGCTCATATTTTAACAATCGCATGTCTGTTTTGTATCATATTTGAAGTAATTATGTTGTTAGCAAATGTTTACATGCTAAAAAGGATTAAAATGGTTGAATTTCACTCTTTTGAATACTGTGAGTCATTTGGTTGTCATTGTTATTTTTAGCCCATTGTGCAATAACATTTATTATACAATAGTTCAAAATTAAATCCATGTTATGCGTCTGGATTTCAAAACCTTTTGTTTTCTGGTTCAAAACCTTTTGTTTTCTGGTTCTATACTTGACAAAAGAGGACCCTTGGCATTCAGCGATATTTTCATGCTCCGGCAAAGTTTATCAGAGTGCTGTGGCGAACCTATTTCTATATGATGGGCAACAAGCGAAATTTTTGTTTTGTTTTTAAACTTCAAATGTTTCAAATATTTGATGGAACAGGATTGGGGGAGAAAAAAAATCATGATCGTGCCAGCAACACTACCGAAACATATTGTAGGAAATCCTCCCGTTGGTTGCATAATAAATGAAGTTGATGTATCATTATTTCAGTATACAGAAGGCCAACAAACCCACTGCTGTCATTCTCATCACAAAATATGTGGAAGCAGTATCTTTTCAAATTTGCTTTTTTTACTGTCCTCCAACACATAAGTTGAATATGCTTAACCAATGCACTTATACTTTTACTCAAAATTTAGGGATCCATGGACATCTCAGTGAGATTTGAGTAGAACAGTTCTTGAGATACTGTGTTTACAAGCTCTCTTCAATAAAATCATGATAAACCCCAAACACTAAGTAAAATTCAGCACCATGAGCATGTACACACTAGTTAACAACATAATTATACTAAGTTTAAAACAAATCAGTCATGCGGTTGCAAACATATAAGCATTTTAACATTAAGCCCGCCTACTCATTAGTATGCATGACATTACCATCAAAACCAATAGGGCACATATACATACCATGGGCTATCTGTGTACCACATATGACATTAATCCCATGTATTGTTCTTGACATACCGTGTTTACGAGCTCTTTTTAACAAAATCATGTAAAGCTCTGCCCACTATGCATATTAATGAAATTCAATGTTTTTATACCATGAACATGTACACACTAGCTAACATCATAATTGTACCAAATATGAAATAAAACAGGTAAGCGGTTGTTGAAATATCAGAATTTCAAGATCTTCACATTAAGCCCCGCCTACTCATTAATATGCATGACATTACTACCAAAAACAATAGGGCACATATACGGCCCATGAGTTATCTGTGTACCATATATGACATGAATCTCATGTATTGTTCTTGAGATACCGTGCTTACGAGCTCAGCATCACACACACACACACACATACTTGTAATGCAAGCCCACATTTACAGGTCTTTACAAACGCACCCATACACACACACACATACACACATACGCCATCATGACCGCATAGGTTCCTGGTGCTATCGCCATCGGAACCAAAACCAATAAGAATATTATATTTTTTGTTTTGCTTTCAGCATTTTCTGGCACCATATGGACATTTTTTACCATAGGCCCCTCCCTATATCCAATACTGATGAATGCGGTTTTCCCCAATAGTTGTAGGAACCGGGGGCCAGGGGCAATTACACTTTTCCGAAAAATGACAAAAGTGCCCCTTTTGGAAATGAGAAGTGCCGTGCAATTACTATCAAAAGTGTAAGAACTGGTAAAATGTGCACACACTCTTAAATAAAATGATTACAGTGGTGCCCCTTTAAAAATGAAGTGCCCATTTCATTTTATTTCGGGCTCACTTATTATCTTTAAACACTGAGGGTTATATGTATATGACTTACACATAAAGAAAGTGTCCCTAAGAGGTAGTGCCCCCTCCTTCCACTTTTCGGAAGCTTCCTACACCCCTGTTTGCCCCTCCAAACAATTTACTCATGCCTTGCAGCATCAGTGATCACTTTTGGTTAGTGGTAAGCAGGTGGCTGTGAGATGTAAGCCGCAAATTATACCGCTATGGGGACGTTCATTCCCAGGTGGGAGAATGGCTGAATAATAGTTATCTCTTCATTTTTTACTTCTTCTATACTTCAGAACATTTCCTTGACGAGTGTGGTTCAGTTCGCACCCATCCAAAAGGATTCATGCCATTCTCATCTGGACGCCGTGTGTGCATCGGAGAGTCCGTTGCCAAGGCGGAGTTGTTCCTTCTCTTCTCGTGGTTGTTCCAGCACTACACCTTCAGCAAACCACCGGGGAAGGAGAATGTGACTGTCATTAATAAAATAGAAACTGCCATTGCAATCAGTTTGAAGGATTTTGAGATCGTTGTTAAAAAGAGGTTCTAGTTATATTTTAATATGGACTTAACAAATGTTGTTTCTTCTTTTTTCAAAATTACTTTTCTTCAAATCCACTTCCAAATATTTTAGTACTAATATTGTACCTTTATACAGTAACATAATTAAAGGAAAGGTATTGTCCCCTAAATATATTAGGAAGGGAACGCCGTCGTGCTGATAACGTCACTTCCGGTTTTCAATTTTCCTTTCTGATTGCGAGAAATTGGTGATGTAATCGATAACACACGTAGGCTCCTATGTTCTGTCCGGTGAATATGTGATTAACATCGCAGATATCTTGCAATCAATAAAATAAAATAAAATGAAAACCGGAAGTGACGTTGACAGCTTGGTGGCGTTTGCATCTGAATTTATTCATGGGACAATACCTTTCCTTTAATTGAAACAAGAAAGCATATCTTAAAGCAATAACAATGACAATAAATTACTTGTTCAATTTTGTGATCGGATAACCGCCAAGAATGCATTTTTATTCTGTATTAGTAACAAATCTATTGGAATAACTTCAGAACTATGTATTTTTCTAAGATGATTGATTAAGTTATAATATAAGTATCAAATCACTATTATTTCAACAGTCGTATTGTATCTTATAAAGGGAATTTTGATTTATTTGATAGCAAAAAAAATGTTATGATTACCCTATTTTACATTTACAATTTTGTGATGGGATATAATCAGGAAATACATTTTTATTTTTGCCTGGTATTATAGATTGTATCAATTTTATGGCACAGAATAGTTATGTACTAATGATTAGAATTAGAAATTATTTTAGTTTTTTGACGTGAATAAATATGGAAAAGGAGAGCTTGTGCTAATCAAGAATTCGACAAAGATGTCAGGTCATTTGGCAAGATTTTGTTACACCAACTGAACGTTTGACCAGCATAATGTGATGCCATACTTTGTCTTCATTTAAATGATACATCGTGGGTGACTGTTCAAGTGATTGTATCAAGAAGAGTTACACGATCAATTTGTTTAATAAACAGACATGTCTAATTTGTAGGACAGGACTAATTCGTAGAACATGATTAAATTCTTGGACAGAGGACTAATTACTTGGACAAAGGACTAATTCATAGGACAGACGACTAATTCTTAGGACAAGAGGACTAATTTCTAGGACAGGATTAATTCCTAGAACAGAGGGCTAATCTTTAGGACAGAGGAGAAAAAACTGACAGAACCATGATGAAATTACTTTGATACTTTGTTTCTGTTCGAGGGAGATCAAATTGTAAATATGTTAAAAATTTGTTCCAAAATTGACTGGTGTAAAAAGTCTACAAAAGAAACATACATTACATATTTACTTCCATTTGTTAGTGCTTTTTATTGAAAATTAATTGAACTCTTGCAGCTTCTAGTTTTTTTTTTCTTTTCCAGATTATAATGATTACAAATATTCGGTGAATTTATGTTTTTTCATCTGCTAAAATATCCAGTCTTTGAAAAGAACAAAACCAAAATGAATTTTAGTAACATGCACTTCATTTTTGAGGATGTTGTCACTAATAATCTGAAACCAGTCATCTCTACTCCAACTTGTCACCGCTTTAAACTGTTAAACATCACCTTGGCAGAACAACAATTTGGAATAACTTTTGCACAATTTTTGTTTTCACCCGTTGACTTTTTGTCATTAAAAAAAACTTTCAACTTTAGTTAAAAGCCTTTCATAGAAAAATTTCCGGTTAGAAAACACATTTTTGTAACTTAAAATTCCCAAAGTCACGTTTTAAATTTGACAAATACAAGAAGTTTATGATTTTGGGTATTTGTTTATGTAAATATCTGGTAAATGTTGTTTAATCACTTTATTAATGAAATCCTTAGTTATAAGCCTAACATATAGACTTCATCAGTCTTTGTAAAAACAAAAAAACCTCATGTCACTTAGATTCCATAAATCATGTTTTTGATTTTACAATTTTAAAACAGCTGAATTTTGATGTTAAATCATGAAAAAAATGTAGGGAAAGTATGAATGTGCTTTCTGCAAACTGTGTGGGAAAATGGTATTAATGTGTGCTCTTTCAGTTCCTCAGATCTGGAATGGTTTATATAATTCTTAGTACTTCATTTTTAATAAATACAATGTTTTTCATACATTCCTTCATGTATAAGGTGTTTACTTGTAAGCTTTATTGAATAAAATGTAAGCTTAATGAAAATCATTTGAAAAATACATGGAATGACACATTTTCGTGATTGTGTTTAATTATTATTCAAGTATGAGATGCGGCTTACCGGGAAGGGGATGGGGGAGGGGGTGGAGATGGGGATTTTCCCCTTCAGAGGTTTTATCTTCCCCGTTGCGTACTGTCTTCCCAGCTGGAAGGTTCAATTGTGGAATTATTTCAAAACTAAAGGAAAATTAATCACAAAAGACTAGTGTTTCAGAAAATTTCTAGATGGGCAGCAATGTTTGATTAAAACAATAATCAGGAGGCGGCCGACCCTCCTGCGCTGACACCTTTGAGGTGTTATCTTGAGAGTAAGGATGCCTTAATTTAGAATGGGTCTCAACAGCATGCTTTTCATTCTTAATGGAAGAATAAGGACTTGCCAAATCAGACTTGCTTGAAAACCTATCACAGAATACAAGGTAACTTTTTATTTCACATATGACAGGTTGGTGTGGGTGAGTGATTCTTTTGGGAGTGCAGAAATTTATGACGGTGGGCAGCAGTTATTTGGGGAGGAAAGCATATATGGGGGGGATGGGGAAATATATATGGGGAGGGAAATATATATGGGGGAGGGGAGTATTTATGGGGGAGAGAAGCAATGGAACACATTATGTTTTGTATGAAATATTCTGCAAATGAAAACTGCAGAGAGGGTTCACATCTGCCAGAGGGTTCTTGTCAATGGGTAAGAATCAATCAAAAGAAGGCAGAACCTGTTCACTCCTTGCAATCCTTGTCCCTCGGCCACACATTTGCCGTTGATTCCAGCCAAGTTAGCAAAATCACACATGAAATTTGCTACACGGTAAAAGAACATAAATATTACTGAAAAAGAAGATTAGGCTTTTGTTTATTATATTGTAAGCTATTTTCAACTAATGCACATTTATTCTCTTCGTTAGGAAAAAAAAGTATCAGTGCAAATATAATATTATTTCATGTACAAATGAAGCGACCATTGGATAAAATATGCAAATGATATGGATGCAGGGCCGTAATTCTTATTTGAAAAGTAATAAAGGAAAGGGGGATGACCTCTTATCCAAAAAGTGGGGAGAAGAGGCAATTTTTCCCCAAAATGTATTAAGTTGTTAAAATTATGCTGAAAAGCGAAGGGGACATGTCCCCCAAGAATTACGGCCCTGTATGGATGGAAATAACCCTTTTCCAACAACAGTTCAAATTGGCCTAATGTGGAACCAGTATGTTCACTTGTAAGAGTTTGTAACATTTTGTGATATTTCTTTCTTCATCCAGAGATGATTGTGAATCCTAGGATTTCATTCAGCATTATACCTATCATCAGCAAATCTCTTTCTTGCCCAATTTTTGGATTTTTTATATTTACTTAAGAATAAAAACTATAGCAAAATGATATACTTTTTATGAGACAAGTCCCCCCCCCCCCCTCCCTCCCTTCTTCTCTTCCATTCCATTTACTCGATTTCAGGAAATTTTGGGGGAAACTTATTTGATTTTTGGTCCATTTTCGGGAAATTTCCCTTCATTTTCGGGTAATTGTGTATGATGTTCGGGACATTTCATTCAACTTTCAATATTTTTAAACCTAACCTTGCACTACATACGATTCCCGTACCCTACAGTTGTATCACGTTTCTACTTACTTCTGGACATTTGTCAAAAGTTTCCATGACCATTTGACATCGCATATGCAAATGTCCAACTGTGTTTTTTGCGCTTCCGCCATAATGCGTTTCCGCCATAGATAAATGCCTGTTTCCGCCATTAAAACCTTTGCATTTCCGCTATGGTGGAAACACATGTTTTTTATGGAAATACATGTTTTTATATCAAATTCAATTGTATGTTTGTTAAATCAGCCTAAAATGAGAATTCGTATAGCTTAGAAAATGAAGTAATTTTTGGAGGTAGCGGTAGTTAGCGCGAGTAAGGGCGTAGCCGATATACAATCTTTTTTGAGGGGAGGGAGGGGGTGGGGAGGCAACATAAATTTTGAGGGGGCCATATTTGTTTTATCATAGCATCAATTCAGCCGTGGTTATTACCTCACACAGTAGGCTAACCTACTATGGGGTTGAAAGTGTCGCACGATTTCCTCTCTCCTCCCAGTAAAATAGGCATGGAAAAGGAATTAAACAAATTATGTTTAAGGTCTAGATTTTGAAGCATTAATAGATTTCCTTATTAGCAGCAACGTTCAATGGAAACTTTATCTACTACCAGGGAAATTTTCTGCTATGATTAGCGGGCTCAATAAATGAACTCGATTTAAAGGACAACGCCGGACTTCCACTC